>NQII01003175.1:115898-139449 GCA_002778355.1 Clitarchus hookeri | reverse complement strand
AGATGCGTCGAGTGGGTGGACCTGGCGGAAGGGAAGCAGGGTACTCTGTGAATCATGGGAATTGAAACACGTGTCCGAGGGTGGATACAGGAGCTGAAGAAGTATCGCCAGCTGGTGGATACCCACGAAGAGAAGAGAAGAAATGTATGGGCCGTGTTTTTTTATTCCCCCGACACAGGTAACGCGAAAAGGGTCCGCTGATGATGCATGCCAAACGAGAAACGCCCACGAGTAAATATAACGAGTAAAACACTTATCATCAAGACAGTTTAGTTATAAGCACCCTCCATGTTGATGACAAATGATAGCAGTCGGCCAACAAAAGCGTGGAGGTTCTCCGCTCGTATTCAAGGCGTAGATTAATAGTACAAGAAATAATTTTAAGGAGTCGTCTCCCTTCTTTTACCAAAAAGACTAAATTCAAAAGATGTAACACGAAAATTGCCCTGTGATTCTCCGAGCACCGTTTGTTTCCGTCAACCCCAACCGCTTTACCTTGACTATATGAGAAGTACGCTAACGACATCGCTACAGGCACGCCCAGCGGACACAAGTAGCGCAGTTGATTATACTTTAAGGTGGCCGCCTGGTTGAAGGAATTTTGCACGTCTGAGGCCTAAAGCGTAGGAGCGATAGGGGTGACTGAGGCACCCGCATCAACTCTTCTCATCGCCTCTACACGCAAAGCTCTGAACTGGCGTGCAATCTTGCCGTCGATAACGCGCCTCTATGAGACTTTCAACGGAGACCCTACCATTTTATGACGTAATAATAAAAATAAAGGTTTCATGCACGTACCTATTCCTTTTTTAATGTTTCGTACAGAAATGTTTATACCTAAAAATGATCGTGAAAACACCCGTTTGAACCATTTTCACTATCGCAAAAACATGCTTTAGAGAGAAATGGAGGAAGTGAAAAACGTGCACAGACGTGTAACGTTTCTTAAATGCTATTCGTAAGTAGAACTCACTCAGACACGTTGGACGGGTTTTTAATAAAACGTTTGCTGTTGGAACTCTGCACACCGTTAATCTTGTTTAAAAAAAAGAGGACACGTAAAATGCTTAAATTGGCTTTACTTGATTCCGTATTGTGAGATCATGAAGATGATGGCCATAAGACTCATTTGAAATACAAACATTGGCGTAATGCGTATAAAGTATCTAGGTACGATTATTCTGAGACGGTTTGTCTTTGCCTTCCGCAGAATAAAGGTGAGGCAGATTACCAAACTCTTGATAAATTTCAACGGCCTGTGTCAAAAAACGAACCACATGCACCCCCACCCCTCATATCAGAGAAAACAAATCTACCCACTACACGACGTAGGCTTTCAATGCAAGGGAATTAATAACAATCAAAGCGATTCTTGGTTAATTTCGCGTCGAAGAATAAACAGACCTCTAGACATTTTATTTTAGACATTAAACTATACGTACATAACAGAGATACATTTAAAAAACGAATCACTGAAATTCTGCACCGTAAAAGAGTCAGTACATACATCTAAATGTTTTACAGAAATGGACGGTCAGAAATATGCGGAAACGCGCTATGTAATAACGAAAAACGAAACGAGCTCCGCACATAAAGGATACCTCTCCGTATCGGGTTTTGGAAACCAATGACGAGGCGACATGAATCATTCTTCTTCACAACTTATAATTAGAAAATTGTCGTTCCTGCAGTAGTTAGGATTTTCTTGCCACTTAAACCTGTTTCTTCAAATACATATATTTTTTTAGCATAAACCACCTGTAACTAGCAGCACTTCAAAACACCAAAGCATTACTATAAATTTAAAAAAAGTTACGTATGTTACTTTATTAAGCACGGCGTTAATAACATAGGTATAACAAGAGCATGTTAGGCAAGACTGGAAGTTATTATCTCGCATACTTTTTATTTATGTTCAAAACCCACCCCAGTGCAAAACATTTTAACTTTTCCAAAATTCTTTTTTATGCACAGTGGAACACAAGTATAACAAAATTGCAACTTATTTTTTTGTCGTAATCGTTCCTTATAAATCGTAAATTTAGAAAACCCAACAAAAATTTTTTCAGAGAGGTTCTGTGAATTCACAGAAAATTCTGTGGAATTAGCGGAAATCTGATATCGAATAAAACACAGTAAGTAGTTTTACAAAGATTTCTGGATAATATTTTTTACCAGTACTTTTACGTAATTTCACGGGAAATGTATCTAACAGTGTAACGATCGCCTCAGTGACTGATATTCACGGGTATACCAAAAACTTTCGCTGATTTACAGTAACTTCATTTGACGTAGAATGACTGGTTAACAGCGTAGTCCACTTTAAATGCTAGTCAGTGGTAGCTTGTTTGCTGAATTTTTTAGTAATAAGTACTTAACTGACTGAGATAATAAATTTTATTTTAGAGTTAAAAGTAAAAAAATTAATGATTTTTTAATTCGCGTTCACGTATGTTTGTATAAATGGAAATTCTTTTAATGGTAGAAATTGTCTTAGGATACGTGAAATTGAAGAGAATTAAAAGTAGCAGGCAAGTGTGTATCATGGTACATCTTTACGTTATCAGCACAAGTAGCTGCCACGTGTAGCTGAATACTCGAGTACGGACAGAATAAGTGTGAAATTTTACCACGATCCCAGGAAGGAAACAAGCGGCAAACTACGCTAGGCTCGCACACGTTAGGTTTTAAGTACTGGGAACGTCATTATTATGTTATGTGATGGGAGGCAGCAGAGAGAGTGAAGTGATGAAACGGGAAAGCAGTTGGAGACTCTGTCTCACATCTGTCAACGTGTTACGAGCTAATTAGAAGCACTCTGAAACTGTGAACCGGTTTAAACATAGGACAAGCAACAAGGCTGTGTCAGTTTGTGCACTTACATAACGCAAAGGGACTTGCAAGTCTTTTACTTACTAAATTGTTTACACCTTTCAATGCATAGGAGAAATATTTTCAAAGACATAGCCAACGTGTTTCATGAACTGTGACTTACGGGTTTCGTTGGCAAGGTTGTGTTAGTGTATGCGTGTGAATACGTTTGTTTGCTGAAAGGCGTTACTATCCCTAAAAAAGAAACTGTTAACCTTTTGTAGCATAATAACGTATTGCAAACATATATATATATGCACACGCATTTAGGCTAACCTTGTCAGTATTCCTTATTTAACTCGTCATTCAAAGATATTTCACAGCACAGATTACATAAGTTAGCAAAAATTTCAAAAAACAAAAGTGGACCGATTGCCATAGCGGTTAGTGCAAAGGACTCTGATAGAGGTAGTCCCTGGTTAGAGTCCTGCGCAAGGACTGAGAATTTATGTCTATTAATCCCAAAACGTCGAGTTCTCAATTGTAACTAAATTAAATATCATAGGTTATAAATAATATCTAACCATTCAGGCTAATTTTTCAGGCTGCTATTTGTATTCTGAGATAATATTACAGGTCGTATGTTGGTAAGAACTCCACCCCAAAGCTCTTGAGCGTACGAAAAATGTAATTCTCTTAATTCTTTATTACATTCTTGACATTTTTATATGCTGCGGCTGGTATCTCTTAATGTTTCTGTGTGTTTAACTCAGCTGTAAGGTCCCTCAATTCACAAAAGCGACAAAGTGTTTGCTGGCGTGGGTGTGCTAAACAGTGGCACTTTTTTTTGTCAAGGACGCTGGATGGATATTTAATATTGTATAGCTCTTTCAAAGAAATTGTTATTTTTGAGGCTGTATCTTATACAAATTTTGCTAATAAGTCTTTTTTCCAGTAGCATACTTTCTACGTAATTGATTTTCAGAATCATAGTTTTATATTAAGGTTTACACAGTAAAAATTCAGTAAAGAAAGGAAGCTATCTTGATCCAGTTTCAAGGAATATTTTCAATTTAACGTTTGTGAGATTAAGCCACTGTTGCCTCCGTAAATATTAGATATTATGTTCATGCAGCTAACAAATGCAAAAAGTAATGATAAAAAATTTATTGTGAAACGTTTCAGACTACTACACAACATCACTAATTTTTATAACAATTTTACTACATACTAGCAATTATAATCTGTATGAAGTTTTCCCGTGAAGAGGACATGCGTCCATGTTAACATAAATCTGATATGTGTTCATGTTAACTGATAAATATTTCTTTTTCTTTTTTTGTCACATAGAACGTTTAATTTCAAGTTTATTATATATTTCAATTTTATTTCATTCAGCATCCATTTTAAATGGAATTTGCAGCCAAAAACCAATGNGAAGTTTTCCCGTGAAGAGGACATGCGTCCATGTTAACATAAATCTGATATGTGTTCATGTTAACTGATAAATATTTATTTTTCTTTTTTTGTCACATAGAACGTTTAATTTCAAGTTTATTATATATTTCAATTTTATTTCATTCAGCATCCATTTTAAATGGAATTTGCAGCCAAAAACCAATGTTTTTTTTTTGTTTAAAATACTAAATTTTAGATGCATTCGTTGAGATCAAACAGAATATCAGAATTGAGTGTACACGTTTAATGAGACTGGAAGATTTTTGGTCAACTTTCTTCTAATTAATGTCCAAGGGAAAGAGAACAGTTCTATAGTCACGAGTCGCAAAGAGTTCAACGGTGTTGAACCCCAAAACATTTAATTATTTTACTTTTGTACCAAACATTGTCTAACTTGTAGGCCTACACATAATATGTAATGCAATTTTCTCGAATAAAATTTTTTTACACTTAATAATTTTTAAATTATTTCATGTAAAATTCACAAATACTAAGTAAGTTGTACAAATGGAAACATTTGCAAAGTAAACCAATGCCATGGGATACCGTGTGACATATATGTAATCACCAAATAACAGTTCGAACATTTAAAAAAAGGTAAAAATATGCAAACATTTCTTTATATTTACAATTCTTTTCGTATATATAACTTGTTATTTGGTGATGACATATATGTAAAGCGGTAACCCATGGCATTAGTTAACTTAATAATTTTTTCATTTGTACCACTTAGTTAATATTTGTTATTATGGCTGCTGAAAAATAGAACAAATTTCAATTTTACATAACATTATTTCAAAAAAATATTAAGTGTAATTTTTTTTATTCGAGAAAATTTTCATCACATATAATATGTACAATTTGAACAATGTTTTATACAAAAATTAAATTATTAATTTTTTGGGGTCCAACACCTTTAAGTAATACAGCATAACCTGGGGCCCTAATCTCTAACTTGAGCTTACTTTAAGACAGTCAACGTGATCGTCTTTATGATAAAGAGGGCCATAACTATGGCTACTAGTAAGTGCCTTTATGTGGCATTCTGTAAGCCATACCTTTATTGATATCTTTGTGCCAAGATGTACGTTTGGCAGCTTTTAGATTTTCGGGTCAAAGGTCAAGGTCACGTGGATCCAACATGGCGGCCAGCCAGCGCCTAGCTCCTACGCCAGACGCCGATGCCCCAGACTCATCATAATCCTACTACTTTCCACAATATTTAAAATGAACATTGCCATGGGCCTGATCACTTTATCCATACGTCGGTAAAATGAAACCAAGAAATTTTTTAGAAAAGTAACTATTTTATTAATTTTATAATTGTTACACTTATACGCAATAAAAGAAACTGAAAGCAAAATGCATCATTTCAGTATTCACACATGTTCACCTAGCATTTTTAATTCGCAGTTTAAGACACGCAAACACTTTCTTTCTGTCATAACCAATATAAACTGGGCGCATGCCGGCCAGTGTGCCCGTTAAAATATATGCAGGTAGGGGCAGTGACATTTTCCAAACGTTCACTTCAAAAGTGCTCACTTTACCGTGAACGACTTGTATCAGTCCTTGGCCACCGCTGTTAAGGTTAAAAGTAGGTACTGATGGTTCGCGGTTAATTCAGCACTTTTGTTACCAACCGTCGAAAATTTTCCCTTCCCGTAACTGCAGATGATTAAATGCAAGCACTGTCTCGCATATCTGCATAAGCCTAATGCTTGCAGCTATTTACGAAATGTAATTATGTATTTAAGACCGTCGTCTACCCGGCACTTGAACTGCGTTGTAAAATATTTGAAATGTGGTGTTTTTCTGACGAAATTATTAAATTTGTCCCCAATAGGTTTACTTACGAAAAGAAAACATACCTCATACGGGGACGGAATTACACTTTAAAGTTTTCACTCATGCTTCAAAATGCCCTTCAGCATCGTTAAAAAGTAATTTTTAGACTGCTGTAAGGGGTGGTGTAGTGGATAAACTACTTGCCTACCACCGAGGCGAACCGGTTTCGATTCCCGGCGTGGTCTCCACCGGATTTTTGCATGCGGGGGTCGTACCGGGCGATGCCGCTGGTCGGCGGGTTTTCACGGGGATCTCTCGTTTCCCCCGCTCTTGCATTCCGGCGCTGCTGCGTACTAACTACGCAAATAAGATTCATGAATCCGGACTAGGCCCGTAAATACTGACTTTGTTGTTCCTTCTCAACCGCGTACAGAACTACACAAACCAGGGGCCTTACTCGTTAAATTTTTACTGTCTTTATATAAAATAAAGACAGTACGTAGCTACCTTTACGAGGCCAAACGGTACTCTGTTAACTCAAAATGTCGCCGTGTAGGTCTTTGGAGTGCCGTGTGACTCACTGTAAAAATTCCTCTGGTAAACTCCCCAAATTGTATTGCAAACTTTTAACCTATGCATTGTATGGAAATAATACCACACATAAATCTGCAGATGTTTTAGCGTCGCTAATATACAATGCTGGGAACTTCCTACGCATTTGACTGTTTCCTGAGCAAATGTAGGAACGCTACAATTAATGTATAAGGAAAAAAATTACCATTCCCGCTTTCTCACTAAGCTTATGCACTGGTATGGTAAATTATAGGAAAACTTTTTAGACTGTATCTTTATTTAAATACAGGTTAACGAAGTAGCTTTATGAACGAGTGTGGAATGAAAATGGCCGACATATTGAGGTTAATTCAAGCAAACACGCTCCAGAGAGAAAAACATACTCAATTAAAATGCACTGAAGAAGCGAAATATTAGGTTATACTATATTTCCCCACAAATAATAAACTGTTTGTAATACATTTCAAAAGTGTTCTCTATTTTTTCGCTAATGATATCTTCTAATCTATCCATGATACAAACAAAGGGCTCGGTAATGTGTTTAGTGCTGCTATCTAGCAATGCTCATAATGTACGAGGACCATTTAAAAGCATATATCATAGTGCAATTTGGAAATTTACCAAGAAACAAATACCATTTACAATTGAAATTTATGATGTTAATATGTAACATGTGACACAAATCACACTTTAATAACAGAAAAAATATATTATTCAGCAAGCAGATTTTTTAATTTCAGAACAGAGCCTTGTCACTTTAGCTTTCTTTACTATGCATATAATCGCAGCGAGGATACCTACGAGTACTGCCTACTGGCTGGTGGCTGCGAAATTTAAATAGGAAATCCCATGTTAAGGAATTTTCGCCTCAGTACGATGATTTGAAAGACAGGCGTTTCAAACAAAATGTATTCGTCACGAGTTCCTCAGCAGAAGTTCCCTGCAGCGAAGACGTTTCCATTACATGGATAGCCTGTTACAAAAAAAAAGCACATACTGCCCATCTATATTCAAAATATACGCTCGTAGGGATCTTTTCCTACAAAATCCGCGAAGAATACATTTAGTTAGAAACGCCTATCTTTAAAATTAACACAGTGAAGCGAAATTTTCTTAACCTGGGATTTCCTATTTTGGTTTCGCAGTTGCCAGCCGGTAGGCAGCGCCTTGAAGTAGAAGTAGAGATGTTTCCAAAGGAGCATTTCGACAGAAGTAATTTAGAAGTACACACACATTCAAAACTGTCAGAAAAGTACGATTTTTATGTTGCATATGGATGAATAAAGTGTTTATTTTGTCAAACTGTAAAATATTGTATATTTTTACCCATTAGAAAGTTTTAAAAGGACAAATTTTAAATCAAAATTTAAGAGTATTTTGATTCTGGATGGTTCAGAAAGAGCATTTTGCAAACCCCCCCCCCTCTTTAACAGCTTCTTCATCAAGGAAGACCTTAATAATAACTCTGGTTTTATCTAATGCAAATTAGTAATATTGTTTACAAATATTTTTACTAATTGATTTTATGTACATCAATTTCAGCTACTAAAGTAGTAAATTTTATAACTGGAATAAATATGTATCAAACAAATTATGAAAAACTATTTGTAAATATTTTTATTAGATAAACCCAGAGTAATTATAATGATGGCCTTGCTATATGCGGTTTTTTGTGCAAAATGTGCTTTCATAAGTATCCAGAATAGAAATAAGCTCAAACGTTGATTAAACATAAACTCTTAACAATTGGTTTTTAAAAATATTTGAATAAGTAACGGTAAATTCGAGAAAAATTCTTACATTGTTCCAAAATATACGTATTCTTCTTTCATATGCGACAATAATCGTTTATTCCTAACCATTTTGGCAGTGTATGTTTACTACAATTTCATGAGTTCTGTATGTTCTACAGTCGGGTGCAGAACTCCATTGAAAGCCATAAGGCCCCAGGGAAACGGACGCCATTCTCATGGTCACTTCACGCGCGTGAGTACACAGCACTGCCGGCTAATGCAGTAATTACTATAGTTACCTTTCGTCTACCGTGCACTCTTGTCGCACGAGTTACTTCAGAGACGTAATGTACAGTAATTTTTTTTCTCATTTTGCCGATAATTTCTTCTGACTAAATTTCGAGTACGCTTCGTGCGTACCGCAAAGTGCCATTTATTACATTCTACTGACGTACTAAAGCTGTTGGTGAAGATGTNCGAGTACGCTTCGTGCGTACCGCAAAGTGCCATTTATTACATTCTACTGACGTACTAAAGCTGTTGGTGAAGATGTAAATCACAACCTTTGTTCACGGCTGCTTAAGGCGATCGTGCAATTTTCTATGTCGCGCGGTTTCATTTGTCTAAATTGAGAGAGTGAAATTCCCGTGTTCACGGTGATCGCCGGATGTGACCAGTGCTGTGTTTTACGTCAAGACCTTGCAGGGAAACCGATAATTGCGTGCGCTCCGAAGAGGACAATTTCACCCACGGAGTCACCCTTGTGAGCNTGCTGTGTTTTACGTCAAGACCTTGCAGGGAAACCGATAATTGCGTGCGCTCCGAAGAGGACAATTTCACCCACGGAGTCACCCTTGTGAGCGAGTTTCATGCCTATGCATCGGAGTCCTCGCGAAGTATATAAAGCACGGGGGGCATCCGTGGAGACTCATTGCTTCGTAGCAGTGATCTCCCCAGCAATATGAAGACTGTGCTGGTTTCACTGATAGTGATGTTGGTAGTTCATCACGGAGCTGTGAGTATCGTGAGCGCAAAGTGAGGATTTTGTGAAACTATGTATGCGCTTGAGTACCATGCGAAACTTTAAAGCTTTCGTTAATAAACAAACTGCATTAATTTTAGCTACTGATGTTCAAGAGTTTCTCTTAGATTTGTAATTCAACANACTTTCGTTAATAAACAAACTGCATTAATTTTAGCTACTGATGTTCAAGAGTTTCTCTTAGATTTGTAATTCAACAAGAACACAAACAACTTGACAAAGAAGTTTTAAAAATGTGCAAAATTGTATCAAAACTTTTTAAAATTTACGTGCGTGCCCTCAGTTCCTGCACATTACAGTGATAGGTATGCATGTCACAGATATTTTGTAATTTTCATAACACTGGAAAATTACAAGCAGTAAAATTCAAACTGTTTCAAATGGCTCAAAATTTGGAATGAAAGAAACATAAAAAAATCACAAAAACAAATGTAATAAAAATATAAATATTATTTGTTTTCAAAACAGCATTATAAAAGAGTTAATGGAAACCCATTGGTTCCTTTCCTACAATAATAACCTTATTTAAGTCTTTTAATAGGTGTGTCCGTACGATTGTCTCAAAAACTATGTAAATTATTCATTTCACGATATATCACTGAACTTAATCTTTAATGCTACCAAGTATGTTAATACCAAACATCGTTACCACACCATAAAAAACAGACTGCAAACACAGTCATCTAGGAATGTATCCAATTTTTTAGAGTGGCATTTAGTTAAAAACTTAAAATGTAATGATTTATTGCTGTAATTTACCATTTAGAGGCGTAGGTGTACATCGATGGCGGGAAATATTTTTTCCTAGGTGGAAATTTAATTCCAATACGTTGTTTTACATGGTAGGCTTGCTATTGCCGCAGTATTCAGACAACGAATTATGTGCATACAAATCCAAAATATACCCAGAGACAACTTTAAGCCGTTTTTCATATGCACCTTGGCTAGCTATTTGTGTTTTACGATACTAGCAGCTGATATTTTCGTTCTAAACATTAGTAAACTGGAACTGACTTCTTTGTAGTAAAGAATAACCTAATCTATAAATTATCTTTAACAGTCAGGTCACTAATCAAGGAATGTAGTAAGACCAAATATTCCTTGTACGTGTAATGACGTTAAAGGTANCTTTAACAGTCAGGTCACTAATCAAGGAATGTAGTAAGACCAAATATTCCTTGTACGTGTAATGACGTTAAAGGTAAACTCCTCTGAAAATCTCATGGATTGATTCGCCCTAGTGGGGGGAAGTACGCCTAGCTCAATTTTATTCATACGTTGATCAAGCGAAAACTTGAAATAGTTAAAAACATAAATACTTTAGTAATATAACAATTATTGCGTGAAAAAAGAAATTAAATGTAAGGAATTGAGCGTTTATAAATATCTATAATAATTTTTTTTATGAAGTAAAGACATGTAACAATTGGAACTACTTTTCATGGAACTTGAATCATCGACTTAATGGCTGACGCACAGTTGTGCAGACCAAGCTGTACTTAGAGTAGGCGATACTTCCAAAGTTTTAAATGAAAATTAAGGACGTGTTAGCTGGTAACTCTGCCTTCGGCTTAAGTGTTAGTTCTGCACACCGAGTACAGTTATGTTGTTGGGCGTAAGTTAAGTTAGTTCCAGTCTGCCCTTTTAGAGTCTCCAAGTACTCATACAGAACGTCAATAGACATTAGTAGACAAAAAGTTAGTGCGTAAAACCAGCCTGTCCTGTGATTTNCAAGTACTCATACAGAACGTCAATAGACATTAGTAGACAAAAAGTTAGTGCGTAAAACCAGCCTGTCCTGTGATTTTGTACACAGAGGATGTCAGCTAGTTTGTGTTAAATTTGTTTAATATGATGTGTATTGAAACACGTGTTCATTAATGGTTTAGGCGATGACTTTGGCTCAGATGAGACAAGCTACCAAGTTGGTGAGGAATACATGCCTACAGCGTACCGGGGCGTCTAGAGGTAAGTTTCTCTTAAATATTTTCCACTGAACTTTATTAAAGAATATTTTCAGATATTGCTTGTCAATGCCAAAGTAAAGTTTTATACGTAAATTTTTTACATTTATTTTTAATTTTAGCGTTTATGTATTAAAATCTTAACCGATACACACCTGTAAAACATGAAAAATGTTATGGAATATTCAGCCAATGTAAATACGTGGGACATAATCGAAATATCTTATGTAAATTGCCAGTTGCATAATCTTCCTTAGAATATTTTCGTCTCTGTATGACTTTATGTACGTCTGGCTTCCCTCTTATTTTCTCCTCCATCCCCCTCCCTACATGCCAACGAAATCTGTGAACCTATTTTGATTAAATTTAGTTTTTAAGTTTGTTACAGTATTTTACTCAAATATGTTGACAAATGTTTTTGTCTATAGTGGGAAATAGTGAGTAAAATGCACTTTTAAAAAATACAATAAATAGTAATTCTGATTAAGCTGGTTCGTCTGTTTGATACATTATAATTAGTGCTATGAAGTTTAGGTAGCTTTAAAAAGATGCATAGTACGGAATTNTGGTTCGTCTGTTTGATACATTATAATTAGTGCTATGAAGTTTAGGTAGCTTTAAAAAGATGCATAGTACGGAATTCATCCCTATTAACTTTCTGAATGTATGTCGTATAAAACATAATTATTTTGTGTTAATACTTAACCAATTTTGCAAAATTATTTCACAATACCATTGTTTATCANCCGTATAAAACATAATTATTTTGTGTTAATACTTAACCAATTTTGCAAAATTATTTCACAATACCATTGTTTATCAAACGTAATTTTAACATGTTAAACACAAATGAGGTTGTAATATCAATAAATAATTTCCTAGACGGTACGATTGCACCCAAAACCAACACTCAGTTTTAGATATCACACTTAAATGTTTTTAAATATTTCAGGACTTATTTTCTGATGTAATAAAAATAAATAAAACTCGTAAGCAAACAATAGTTTTAAACAGTAGTGATTAATGTGTACACTTCATCGTTTAAATAAAATTGCGAAATTAAAAAACGTATATTTGTCAGGTAATTGCAATATATCTTGATAAACTTCAGACCTACCGCACCAATAATGCAGAATCTGTTCGTACAAAAGAGCGTCGATTTATTGTTTCAGGTGTGTAATTAATATTATATATTCTTTAACAATAACAAAATTACTTGAAATCACTATTACAGTCCTCCAGGATGGAATACTAAACAATTCGCGACTGACTGAATATATTGTGTAGTGAACGGTTAAACACAACAGGCGAGACTAGAAAACTGCCTACGTATCAGGGAGCACTGAAGTTATTTATGGCATAGAATTTTGTCTACTATTATAAGTAAACATTTATGAACGAGTAATAATGTATGACAAAAAAAAACCGTAATTTTCAGCGAACTTTTAATATAAATAATAGTTTTACGGTATAAAAACATCGAAATATATATATATATATTTTTTTTTTGTTGAATAGCATTAAACTTAATATATTCAAGTAAACATGCCGCCTCTAGCTGTACGGCACAAAATTAAAAATATTATTAAGTATCTAATTTATTTCGCAGGTTTAAACGTTAGGTAATACTCTAGCATCATAAGCAAAGCTGAAAATTAATTTTTAACGAATTTATTTATTAATGTTTGCAGATAGTGTCGAAAAGATGCAGATTGGAGAATTTGTAGAAGACCGCAAACTAAAGGTAGAAATAATATTATTTTCATTGACCTATATTTATATTATATTATTATTAAACAACTCGATGCATAGAAACATTACCGTCTACTAACAGTAATTTACTTTACAAACGAATATTCATCTATCACAAATAAATGCATACTTATAGATGCATATTATTCGGTAAACTGTAAGTGACTTACGATTTTCTTTTCATTTGGGTATTGTACCTCTTATTAAAGATTTTGTGATGATAACTGCAACCTTCTTGTCATAACAATTTAGATGACACCTCTTCAATATTGGTTTCGATAAATTAAATATTTTTTCATCTCAATAAGGAGAAATATCCTTAGAAGTTTTATATAGTCAGTAAAGCCAATATTATTATGCTAACTTTTATCAACACTGAATCGTAAAGTATACAACTATGCATATTTTTGTTTGAATTGTACCTGAGTTAAATAAAATATTTTGCACAGAAAAATTCAAAATTTCTGGAATACGTCTAACGGCATACACATGCATCAAAATGCACCAGAGTACGAATTAATTCTTTATAAAGCTCTAAAATGTGTTATGTTGGATTGCTTGTTTTTTTATCTTTCCAAATTGGATTCCGATTACATATAGGCTGTATTTGATATGTTTATTGATCAGTATGCTCCCAACGCTGTGCTTTATAGAGTGATGAAATGGAAGGGCAATAATATTTGTCAGTCGTAGGTTATACATATTTTTTTATTACCACAAGTCTGAAAATAAGACGGAATGTGAACTAATCTAAACGTAGCATGTAACCTAAAAACGGCACACACAGTCATGTCTCATTCGTGATTTGAACACAAGATCCTCGGGACGTACTCTTTCGTTTCGTTTCAACCAACCACAGCGCAGCCTGCTTGGTCTACACTCTGTTAACACCACACTCCTCAAAGGGTGAACGACCTTTATAATACAGGGCAGTAAGGAATGGGCCTTCAAGACAAGGTGTTGTGGTTTCGAACCTCGAGTGAGCGAGTGAAGAGATTTGGGCGGCTCTTAACATCGAGGTCTGATGAGGGTGAAGCGAGGTGAGAAAGGAGCAGCGCTGGAGTGTAAAGGCGGGGGAAACAGAGGACCCCCTAGAAAACCCGTGGACCAGCGGCATCGTCCGGCACGATTCCCACGTGCGAAAATACGAGGGCGACCCACCGGGAACCGAACCCGGTTCACCTTGGTAGGAGGCGAGTAGTCTAACCACTATACCACCACGGCCCCGCTCGAACCTCGAGTAGATCACTTGTGCCTGGGAGTTATCTTATGGAAGCTAACGGAAGTTGTAAGGTTTCTCTTGATTGTTTCCTAAGCATTTGGATAATCCAAATTCAATATGGCAGTTGGGTGACGTCACAACATGGCGGCCGGCCGGCGCCTCTGCCCCGTGCCCTTGCCTCAGACTCATCATAATCATTCTACTTTCGTGGATAATTTTTACCATTACTTTTTGATTTTTTAAATTAGTTATCTTTAACATTCATTAATTATAAATAACGGGAGTAGGATAGTTTCCAAAAATCGTAGAAAAAATTGCCTATTAATATGTAGACAGAAATATTACGAAAACCAAAATGCAGATAATATAATAATGTGTACGACAAAAAACAACGGAGAACCGCGCGCTCCTGTTAAATTAGCGCGGAAACAATGATACACTTACATGATATGTAAGCATTCACAGTTCTAATAGACGAATTCATGTCGGAAACTAACCTTGCAAGTTTTGAGATAAAACCCAGAAGGTCAGTTTAAAAGGGGAAAATTTTGCTGATTCCACCATTGCAGTTGGCCTACGAACTATCGTTAGAGAAGGAGTATTCTTTGTGTAGATTTGGTTTAGCGCGTTCCTTATACTGCTAGAAGTGTGTTGTAATGTATGAATAAAATTAAAACACATATAATACATAAAATGTGACTTTTTTCTTCTTTTTTCAGTGCTACACGAAATGCGTCATGGGGATGATGCAAAGTGTGAGTACTACAACTGAACTATTATTTATTCAGCAGTTTATTTTTTCTACAAAACATGAAAAGATTTTGAATTATAGCTTTTGAATGAAACTATAAATATTGCTCTTAGTGACCCTACGGAGATAACGAAGGGAAAAGTATGTCGTATACATAGCTGTCGAATCACGCAAACTATTTCGAGGGAGGNAGGGAGGGAGGGAGGGAGGGGACGTGAACTCGTGTTAAAATTGCTGTTTGAAAAAATATATATAGTTTCCTTCCATCCATCATAGTAGCATATTTTCAGTATGCAAATACCATGTTTATACAAACATTTTTTATATTAATATTGCACTGCTTTTTATAAAATACTGAACTATGTTTTCCAGTTTGTTTACTTGATGCATTTTAAAACTATTGATGTATCCCTACACATGAGATGTATCCTTAAAAACATCAGTAAACTCGCACTATTAGCCTAAAATTTCAGCAGTATTCGTCATTACAGATTGTCTGTGCTTGCTAAGGACTTGTAACAAATGCTGCATTAAGATTTTTAAAAACATCTCATTTATTTGGTATTGTTAAATTTTAATATGATTTTCGATAAAATAGCAGAGCGTATGGATAATCTCTAAGCTATACGTTATAGATTTTAGTCGTAAATATTATTTCGCAAGTCTATGTAAGACATAACTTTTGGAAGTTGACAGATTTTGAAAATCATTCTTTCAGCTTTGGTTTTGAACAAAGCACAGAGTTAAGCCACACTAAATTCATAATATACGGGATTCATAATGCTCAGGAGGCGTCTTGCAGCCTATCCAGTTTATTAATATTTTCGATTTAACTAACATACTACTGATGTAAAATAATTAACCTCATTAGCATACTACTAACGTAAAATAATTAAACTCAGTGAAATGTTACGTGCAATTTTAGTTACGAAACGAAAATTTCTTTATTAAATATTTATGATTAACTAGAAAACTTTAAGTACTTTGTATTATTTAACTAATATATTTTTTACTTAATTTAATGAAGGCATTAGCTGTACTTTTCAGAGTAGCGGACCATTAAAAATATATTCACCTTAGAAATAAAGTCCCCAAGTTACTAAGCATAGAAGCTGCCCAAGTGTACTTCGCAGCAGATGTTACTTTCGGAACCATCAAACAAAATGATCTCAGAGCAATGAAAATTTAAAATATCTCCGACAGTATCGCAAAACTAGGAGTTGAAAAACGATGATAAACTGGATAAAAAAATTGTTGATTTCATTGTCGTGTTTCATGCCACCTGCAGTTCAAGAACAACAAGCTGAATCCTGACGGCGCCATCACAATGGCTCGGAAACTGCTGCCAGACAACTACAAGGAGAGAACTGTGGCCACCATCAGCCAGTGCAGGGATGCAGCTGCAGGTAACAGAAACACCTTAGCCGGTCTCGTACATTAGAAGTGCTACCAACATACACTGGAGAAAACCACTCTTAACACTTTCAGTCTCGTATAGTGATTATGGGGTAGAGCGGAGAGTGGAGAGATTTGAGCGGCTCTTTAACATCGTGGTCGTAAGAGCCGATGAGGGTGAAGCGAGGTGAGAGAGGAGCAGTACTCGAATGCAAGGGCGGGGGAAACGGGATATCACCGAGAAAACCCGCCAATCAGCGGCACCGTCCGGCGTAATCCCACATGTGAAAATCCGGGGGTGAACCAGCCGGGAATCGAACCCGATTCGCCTTGGTGGCAGGCGATTAGTCTAACCACTACACTATCAAAATCAACGTAGATATGATTTGTAGTTAGAACACTGTTTATGTAAGCAAGTGCTTTGAGATGTTTGTACACTTACTCTAACCTACTTTCAATGCAACTAGAATATGTTTAAGGGGTCGCGGTGGCTAAGCGGTTAGCCTGCTCGCCTCCCACCAAGGTGAATCGGGTTCAATCCCCAGCCGAGTTACTCCCGGATTTTAGCATGTGGAAATCGTGCTGGACGATGTCGCTGGTTGGCAGGTTTTCTCAGGGATCTCCGGTTTCGCCCACCCTTTCATTCCGGCGCTGCTCCAAACTCACCTCAATTACCATCGTCGCCGTTAAGAGCCACTATAATCTCTTTAGTCGCTAGGATATGTTCAAGTTAATCAGAGTATTCTGTTAATTGAAAGACGCGTGTGTGCTGAAAATTCAAATGCAAACAAACACGTTCATTGTTGTTTTACATGAGACTTTGACATTTGTATTGGCCAAGGAGGCGTCAGTTTTGGGGACACGAGCAAAGACAAAAATCGGTTTACTGCATCTTTAGCCTGTGTTCAGATCCACTTTAATTTATTTCTTCAGATGTCGCAGATAAATTATATTTCTAGTTCGTGCTAAACTTAAGAATCGGTCTCAAACGCTGTGTTGAATTACTCGTTTCTACATTACTCCAGTTGTTCAGGGACATTTATTTTGAAACTGCAATCACACCACTCTGGCAATATACACTAAGCTTTAGAATAAATCTAAATTCCGAATGTTCACCAAGTAATTGTGACGTAATTTGTGCAACATCATTTTTAAATCAATATATTCTTGCCGTTTCACCATTTCCAGGTACCGTATGAATGCAATTTGGCATATACATTTGAATGTATTTGTAAAATGTAAAGGTGCTATGACAATAAATATTTATTTGTTTCATTAAAAAGAAACTTATGGAACATAAATTAAAATTTTGACATGGCGGATGAGACCTAATCTTTAACCCGCCGAAAAACCTGTTTCGTTGTCACAACCAATGAACCGTAGGTTTGTGTCTGGCTATAGTAATGCGAACCATTCGCAATCAAGAACAGTAAGTAGCACGGTTTACGAATCAGTTATCCACTGGAAAAATCATTGGGCGTTGAGCCTCACAGTACACAGTGTTGGACAAAACTAACAGTTTTCGTCATGATCACACTTGTGTATACTGAGTCTGAATCGATTAAGATAAAACTTGCAAAGGTTGTTTGCACTGATAACGAAATTATTTTGTAGTTTATGCATAACTAACACTCTTTCATTAATAAATATATATCAAAACATTTGGCATGGTTCGTTTAATGAAGACATTTTGCAGGGACAACACTTTTCCCTAGTATACCCTGAAATAAGTGGACGTAGCATAATTTCATTAAGATAAAAATAACCCTACTGTTTTTTTATTGTATCTCGTTATAAATGGCCCTTAAAACATTTCGGCTCACAAAGGAAAAAAAATCATGAATAAACAAAATCCTGTGCGCATGTTCACGGAACCTTTTCGACTTCAACGAAAAGGTTCGTTTTTACATCATGTCAGATGACGATTGCGTCTTATATACCAGACCAGTAGAGGTACGTGAATTTCACGAATTCATTTGGCAGTAGCCTAGGCTTTTCAGTCCTTTACAGATAGTCCATTCACGGCTACTCGTAACTTTTATGAAGCAATGCTTAGGTTCTACTTCCAAGATATTCCTCCGCCGTATGCAAATAAAGCTTAGATAAGTCTAGAAAATCACACCAGAGAGACAAATCACCACGTTCCTGCGCACTCAGTGTAATCATATTTTGCATAATAAATATTTATTTCTAGTCATTACCAACACACGCAATGCATCACTGTTTTTTATTAATATTAATTATAAATTAAACATTTTAATTTATGGATAAAATATAAATAAAATTCCAACTTAACCAAAAATACAGCACTTTTATGTTAACACAAATAGAAAAATGTTTCTGTCGAATGTAATATTTAGGAAAAAACCAAACACGTCATACATGAGGTATTTTTTCGAAGGTTTATTTCAAGAAAGTGGGGAGAAACCACGAACAGACTATACTCGGACCCCAGCTGTTTATTTTTATATAGGCTGATACAATGAGAGGTTTCTATCTTCTTTTTTTTATTTGCTTGCAAGTGATATGGTTACAGCATGTCTTCCTGTTTAATACTGGCTAAAAAGTCATCCAAAGCATGTCCGAACAACTGTTGTCCAGTCGTGAAAGGAACAACATTATAGTATACATGCTTGAAGTCTAACTTGAACAAAAAAATGTTTAATTTTCACGTACCACCTCTACAGGTCAATCCCCGAGTTACCAAAAATACCCAGGAGAAACGATGAGCGAAGGGAAAATATTAATAAAACAAAATATACATATTTTGTTAACATTGACTTTATTCATTTGTTCAAAAAAGTAAGTTGTAATGTTTGACGGATGATAAAAAAAAATGGTTAACCGATGAAGTAAAGTAAAGCTCCTACACGAAGTTTCATTAAATTTGTAACTTAAATGGCAAAAACTTTTTTCACGTATGTTATGTAATTTTTGTGGAAATTAATAACTACAGGGCATTACAGTGTGTTTGTGCCGTTTCGCCACAGTTATTTCAACAGTAAAACTAGTCTGATCGAATACTAAGATACATTTCAAACTGAATGGGTTAGCATATGTTACTTATGTGTTCTGCATTAGATCTCAGATGATTCTGTTTGATCGGCGATAGTTTGACAGCTACCTATGGAATGAATCATAATCTGAGGACTGTGTATTGTTGCCAGTACTCTTTCAGTGTACAATCGTACGGCTTAAAAGTGAACAGAGTAGTATTACGTTTGATCTGGGACTATATAAGTGTCACGTGTAAACAACCGACAGCAGAGTCTGGAAACCCACTGTTCGAATACTGATACGAATCTTATCAGCTCTTATCCATACATGTGTGTTTTGAATGATATTGGAGTAACAACATTTTCAAATAAAAGTAATTAAAAGAAAATAGCTTTTCATATTTTTATGGAAATATTTTAGCTAATATTCTACTTTGTATTAATATATAAGCAATACAATTATATTGCCGGTTAAACTATAAATTTATATAATGAAATTATTTTATTGTTTTGATGCTTAGTTTGTAAACTCTTATTTGTTTAATTAAGTTATGATTTTCCATAATAACTTAAAATAATGAACTGTATCTATAAACAGATAGACGGGAAGCGTTTTGTTATTGAATATCTGAGATACCTCAGCGACCGCATATTTATTTATTATATATTAATTCTTTATAATATTTCTGAACTTCCTAAGAATTACAACTGGTGATCATGTGATGGCAAGTGGCATTTGTTTTAAATATTGCTGTTTATATTCATAATATGGGTGGGGTGTGAAAATGAAAGCATTCGTATATTGAGTGTTAAGCGAGTGTAAAAAACTAAAGAGAGTCACGGAGGACTCGACACCGGTTACTAAGTCTGTTATTAGAAAAAGCTCTTAGTAACTCGCTCCAAGACTTTTCGAACGTCTTCAGTTTGTAACTCGTAGTAAAACTATAGATTTTTGAGAAGTAATTGAAACTTTTTTATTTCTCCAGCCAAATATAAAAGTGCCTTAAAAGTGTAGCGCGAGAAAAAAAAACAAGATTATTGTCATCAAACGAAATCGTCGAGAACCTATTAAATGTTGGGTTTTATGACACATAGTTATATCAGTCTAGGAAACTGTTTGACCTTATTTTAACAATATTAAAATAGTAAAAAATTCTCGTTTAAAGTATGATTATGTGATGTGATAAAACTATGCCGTAAAAAGGAATTAAATGGAGAACAAATTTTTCCAGTCAATTATCTTAGTTTTATCATTGTAGGACCACGAAAACACCAAATATCATTGCCCCTTTTCAAATTTATTGCAACGAACAGAGCCAATAGTGATTTTACTTTGCGTATAATAATTGCGCCCGAATAGACACGTGACGTCAATTTCAGCTGTAGTTGACTCATTAAAAAAGACAGTATTTAACACCTGCATGTATTGATAATCACTGTTTCCGGTTAAGATGAATGGGAGAAGTTTATTTTAAAATTAAGTTACTTTAGCGACAACAATCCTTTTGAGAGATATTGGAAGTAAACTCGTTTCGTACATTTTGTTCCTGTTCTGTACGACCCGAGTATGAAATTTCGTATAAGTATGAATTGTTGAATTTTTTTTTTACTTTCTCGAGTTCTTCCTTATTTCACGTGACGTTGAATATTTTTTTGCAGGAGTGCAGGACTCTTGCGACATGTGTTTTGAGACCGTCAAGTGCATGTACAACACTGATCCTGAGGTAAGTAGTTCAGGTATCACTGCTAATAAGCTAATCATAAATTACCTTACTCATTACAAAGTATTTCCAATTTCTTGATAAAACTTACGTTCTTATTCAATTAACTGTTAGTTGTAAGGATATTACGCTAGTCACTGAGTACTGACCTGGGCTACTTGAGTATAAAAGGTTTTACAAATTTAAAAAGAATTTGCGATACAACAGAAAATAACGTAAGCATTCTCTAACAATGAACATGTGTAAAAAAATGCGATAGAATACTAGACTCGCATTCAGGATATAGTGGAATTATACCCCCCAGAAACACTAGGCGAATGAGGAGAAGGGAGCTAATTTTCTCACTGACATTTCCATCTCTATTCCATATGAACACTGGGTAATATCGTTGTTACGTGTTGCGTGTCCCACACTCCTTCGCCCTTATAGCCACTGTACATGCCAAGCTGAAACAGCCCAGTAAAATTCTAATCGAACGCATGGCGGATATGATAATGTAGACAAATGACCAGTAAAAACACGTAGGCACATGAAGGTATCGATATCAGAAAGGAAGTTTTGGTTTATTTCCCATTGAAATGATTGATTGGTGGGGGAAAAATATAATCAACAGAATGGTGCAGTGAAATCTCTTTTCCGTATAAGCTGGGGCAGTGACTTTACGCGTAAAAATCGGAGCACACAGTAGACTTCAATACTATATACACACCTCAGCTGTTGTTATACCTCCATCGGCTGCTGGTGGCGTGTCCTTCTTTGACCAAGCCACTCAGGACTAAGTAACTCTGACCCTGAACCTTCGTGATTCATGCCTAAACGGTTAACACGGGCCAGAACATTTTTTTAGCCAATCAAAGAAGCTGGACAACCCTACAGTGCTTTGCACTGTATCTTGTCTGGAAATCTTTTCGCGAAATATCATTAAACATGCATACTGAAGACGTCTTCGTTACCCATGTATATAGAGAACGGCCTTAACATATAGTGAGGTTTGTGAACTATAAATAGTAGGCCCTATGTAATTGTAACAGGGTTTATTAGTTTAGAAATATATACAGTTCACTTGGCGTGGAATGGAAAATGCAGTGTAAAGATCAACAATTCTTCACTTGGAGGGAAAAAAAAATTGCAATAAAGCGAATTCCCTGTAAACCTGACAAAATTGCAAGGACGCCTAAAAATGTACACACCTTCTTTGCAATAAATATTTTGTTTTATCTTTATTTTCTTTTTCTTTATGGCTTTGCCAATTTTTTAAATTGTGTTCTTTTCGTATACGTTAAATGCTAGTAGATATTTTGTTTAAATACATCGGGAACAACTAAATTTCCGAACAGTACCTTAAAGCACCTGTAAAATACGTGCACCAAAAGCTAAAGAATATGAAGTAGCAACAACGTATATATGGCTGAACATCGCCATATACTGTAATTTTATATGAAATATTGTATTAAGTACGTAAAACAATTGCAGGAAACCAAAGTACGTGTAGAGGTTAGTGACTACGCTACCCACAGCTGAGGTCTTATTTTGTATCCCGGGAAACTGCAGACCGATTATATTTCGGAGACGAAGTCTCACGTGGGTGGTATTGCAGACACCGCAATCATGACTGAGTCTCCATTTCTTTGGGATTGTTGTTTCTGTTTCGCGGCAGCTCTATCTCCTTAATGCACTGCGCCTCATTCTCGATCGAAGTTCTCGTCCCTCGTGTAGGGGCAGCTACCTCGACCTAGCGCAAGTCTATAGTCGGTTCATGACTGGAAGAGACTTTCTTGAAGCCCTGCTAAAGATCTACTTTCAAGCCCATTTCGTATCCTTCCGCCAAAGGGTAAACAAACATTGCCATGTGGCAGTCACATGGCAATGTTTACATTCCACTGTGTGTGTGTGTACATGTGTTCATACGTGCACATACCCATCATAAAAGTAATGTATATATTATTAATGGATATTCCACAAGCGTAAAGTTTTTAATCTTGAGAATTTCTCACAAAAGAATATGTGATGCAAGCGAAAAACATTTCATTACATAAACCCAAAATGTGAGTATTAAAAATTAGATGTTTCGTGTGTGTGTGTGTGTGTGTGTGTGTGTCTGTCTCTCTGTGTTTTTGTGTGTCTGTCTCTGTGTCTGTCTGTCTCTGTGTCTGTCTGTCTCTCTCTCTCTGTATAGGTTTGATTTTGACTGGGGGATTGGGTGTGACTGAGGGATTGGGTGGGGGAGAAAAACTTTCACTTTGATTACATATTATAGACACAATACTTTGCAATGAAATGTGTCAACATTCAAGGAGTCCATCCAACAACATTAACATGGCAACGCCAATCTCTCATAAGCCCCC
>NQII01003175.1:37949-115034 GCA_002778355.1 Clitarchus hookeri | reverse complement strand
CGCAACATATAACGTAAAATACAATAAATAAAATTTTAAGCAAATCTGAAATAAATTTAAAAAATATTAAAAACGTCAGAACGCATTACGAGTAATCTCTTATACAGGTATCAGAAACAAAAGAAATCGGCACAACGAGAAATAATAAAAAGAGGATATTAATAAAAAAAATAAAAAAACCAGTAAATGAATTATTATTGGTTAAACAAGATAATCGCTCCAATTCTCTGGCACGTGTATCGACCACAGCCAGTCAACAACACACGGAACGAAGGTTTGTAAACAAATGGCCGCTCTACTTTCACCTTGAGCGTGATCTTGTGAGTATGCAAGAAACATTGAAATCAAAGTACGTTAGCATCACGTCATTAATAATTAGCATAATAAGATACAAGTCTTTTCGAAACCCATTTGTAAGCGATAAATTAACAATTACGTTAAAACTTTAGAACTATTTCCTCTCTTTGTGCTGGCAACCTAACGGCATAACTGTATCCGCGCTCGCCGCTGTTTGTAATGTTATATGCATGTAGCTAACGGCTAGGGTGTTTTTTCAAATGTTGATATTCAAAAGTTTCTTCCCGTCGTGAACCGACTATACATACACATCTCAAAACACCGGGGCAGCGGTGGCGTAGTGGCCAGGGCGCTCGCCTCCCACCACAACGATCCGGGTTCGATCCCCGGCGGGTTCACTCCCGGATTTTCGCATGTGGGAATCGTGCTGGACGATGCCACTTGCCGGCGGGTTTTCTCGGGGTACTCCCGTTTCCCCCGCCCTTGCATTCGAGCGCCGCTCCATTCTAGGGTCTCATTTCTGCCATGCCCGTGGATGACGGTCACCTACGGGTCCTAGCTGGAAAGACCGTCACTCGGAGGGTGTTGCCTTGCAATGAGTGCACTCCCCACACGCCATTATTATTATTTCAAAACACCAATAATGAAAATAGATAAAAACAAAAACCATACAGGTTATTTGGAACAACCGAGAATGTTTCTGATAGCGAGGCGTAAGTAATACGCCTTTAAAGGTCTTGCAAAAATTATTGTCATCTTTAGTGAACATGATGAGCTGAACGCACAGCCCCAGAATAATATATTCTTGTAGTGACCTTACAGAACAAGTAGCAAGTCTTGATATCGGAGGTAACGGGTGGGACCTACATAAATCACTTTACGTATTAACGCATGAACTGTGTGACTGAAAGACGACTGCAGATGATCTAAACCAGATTTACCGTAAGGTTGGAGATTCCTTTCACATGCCGCCAAGTGTATGCATTATTCATACTCGAGCCTCATCACTATCCAGCAACTGCATACAAGGATGACTTGTGTTTAAAATGGCGACCGTCGTTGCTAGAGAAGGGAATGATTCGATTCCGTTTTTTTTACGTTCATTCGGTAGGGTGAAAGAAACCGTAAGTAATAATATCCGCATGACCATACTGTAGCAGTGTCACTTGCAACCGCTTGAGAGTCTTCATAGCATGAAAGGAAAACCAGTTTTAAAAGAACGAAAAAATACTAAAGAATAAACAACGATGATTAAAAATTAAATAAGAAGAATGATGTCGCAACACGCAACGTATTTAATTAAGACGCTAATAAAAAAGTGGCATGGCGCTACTCACAGATGCACTTCTAAGATGCTGAAGCCTGTTTGAGTCCGGGAAAGTTACGAAAATAACATGGAAAAATTGCAAGAAAAGGCTTTATTAGGCCTACATCAAAATTCGCAGAAAAATTCGTAGATTAGCTTATCCGAAATCCACCGAAGCCCATGTATTATTTTCCATTATTTTCCTGGGATTTTTCCCGGAAATACGATAAAAAAAAAATTGATAAGTCGAAAACGGTGTGTTTTACGACCAAACAACAGTTAAAAAAATTAAATAACATGAGATTTTCTATATTATATCCAAAAAAAAACTATACTCCACCTAATATTTCTTATTATTTTTCAGGGACTTGTCAAGGAAAAACTATAAAAAAATTAAGAATTAGAAAAAGGTATGTTTTACGACCAAAAATGCTTAGGCAAAAATAAAAGAACACAAAATTGTCCATATGATATACAAAATCCACCAAAATCCACCACACATTTCTCACTATTTTCTCAGGATTTTCCCCGGAAAAACGATTAAAAAATTGATAAGTCAAAAACGGTGCTTTATAATACAAAAAGAGCGCAAACAAAAATTACATGAAATTTTTGACATTATATCCAAAATCCATCATTATCCACCTAATATTTATTATTTTCCCTGGATTTCTCAAGGAAAAACAATAAAAAAAGTTAATTATTAAAAAATGGTACTGTTTACGATCTGCTTAAACAAAAATGAAAAAACACAAAATTGTCCATATGATATTCAAAATTCACCTAAATCCACCTAACATTTCTTGCTATTTCCGCAGGATTTTTCCCAGGAAAAATATAAAAAAAGCTGAAAAATCAAATACCGTGCGTTGTATGACCAAAATTTCACAGATAAATAATAAAAGAACACAAAATTTTCCATATGATGTTCGAAATCCACCGAACATCTATCACTATTTTCTCAGATTTTTTTCCTGGAAACACGATAAAAAAAATTGATGTCAAAAACGGTGCGTTTTAATATCTAAAAAGCGCAGTCAAAATAAAAAATAAAAATTTCCAATCATATCTAAAATCCACCATAATCCAATTGTCTTTCTTATCATTTTATCAAAAATTTTCCCAAAAAAAGTTTAAAAATTTGATAAGTTGAGATCGGTGCGTTTTGCAAGTAAAAGTGTACAGGCAAAAATTAAAGAACACAGCATTTGTCTATATAATATCAAAAATCCAGCAAAATCCACGTAATATTTTGTACTATTTCTCCGGTATTCGTCCCGGAGAAACGATAAATTAAAGTGCCCAACGTATCCTAGAAAACTCATTAATGCACGAAATGGGCAAAGTTTGAGCATAATATTGCACAATGAAGTGATTAATAAATGTAAAGTCTTGTCTCTATGGTCCATGTCTGTGATGGGTAGAAATGTACCATTGTGCAACATTTACATCATTCCTGACCAATTTACCATTTGAGATCTCAACAACCATCCCATGTTTCACAGTAAATCGAGATTTCTAGTTGGATCCTCAGATTTAACAGAATGAAGGGGTCTGCATGTTGCTTCGAGTTTGTTGCTATTTTTGTAAAATGAAAGTGAATATTCCCGAGCTGTCAATATTTCTCTCAGAGTGGTTTGTTTTCTTGCGATCAGCATGCTTGGCTGTAGTTCAGGAGTGGTCTCAGCAACAATTCCCAAGCCGTGTAGCGTATTATGACCATCCAGAGTCCGTGCATTGTGGACTACATTATTAGCTACAAACAGAGGAAAGTTTCCACGAACCATTCTACTTGAATCATCGCTGTTAGCCTCTGCAGAATTTGTTTCAAAATTCACAACTTCTTGATAAGAGCAGCAGAATCCCAGTTCGTAAAGAACATCATTTAATCGCTTGGATACACAATTATGATGAAGTTGGAACTCCAAGACTTAAATGAAATGGCAGGAGACAAGCTCTTGGGCGAATCATTTGCATGATTGCTTGACTAATACTAGCTGATTTTAAGTAAACTCCTTTTTATTGGCGAGCATGGATCTTCCGTAGTGTGAGTCCAGCGTTTTACCACTTTACTGCTCTAATCGGTGCTTCATGCTGCAAAAGAAAATTTCTTGGCAAATAACAATTCAATTTTACATTTGTGTGTGGATAATTAATCACTTTTATTAGCTTTTAAATGTTTTCCGGGCCTAATCCCAGGAAAAATAATATAAGTCATTGGTGGAGTTTGGAGAGTTTTCTTACTACCGGAAATTTTGTATTCTTTAAATTTTTGTCGCCATATTTTTGATAGTAAGATAAAATATATTTTTAATTATTAATTTTTATTGATTTTTCAGAGTTTTTCAAGGACAAATCTAGGGAAAATTACATTTTTGGCTAGATTTTTGTACATTTTGGATATATGAAAGGACGTGTCATGTTATTCAATTTTTCTCTTTACACTTTTGGTAGTAAGGCACGCTGTTTTCGAATAATAAACTTTTTAAATAATTTTCCGGGACAAATCCTGGGAAAAAAACATAAATTATGGGCGGACTTTTGCTAATTTTAGTTATACTATAGGAAATTTTGTGCTTTTTTAATTTTTCTCTTTGCATTATTGGTTGTAAGACACGCCGTTCTCAAATGATTAATTTTTAAAATATTTTTCGGGGAATAATGTTGAAAAAATAATTAGAAATTATGGGTGAATTTGTGCTAATTTCGGATATGTTACAGTAAATTTTGTGTTATTAAATTTTTTACTTTTCATTACTTGTCATAATATGCACCGTTTTTTTTATTTATTGATTTTCTTAACGTTTTTCCGGGATAAATCCCAGGAAAACAGGGAGAAAAGTTTAGTAGATTTCAGCAGATTTTAGATATGTTAATCTACAAATTTTTCTGCGGATTTTAATGTAAAAAAACTTTCTTTTCATTTGTTTATGAATCTACCACACAGAAGAGAGTGGAGTGAACGGTACAGCAAACTGACCACCTTCAGCTTGAATTCCAGCACAATGATGAGGGCACGGAAATGTACATCAAACATATTTTTTTTTAGTTTACCTAACCTATGTGCTTTTATCGCCTCTCCAGAATTTTTTTCAAATAATTTTATATTCAACCGTTTTGGAGGATCCTCAAATTGAACTACATTTTGAACCACCAGCTTGAACCTTATTATTGCTGTGCTATCAAAAATATCACAGAATAGCAGTATTAATGAAACCCTAATATACAATGTGGGTGTAAAAATATAATTGGTACTTCAAATCGTTATGTGCTCGTGATCCGGTCCATGAAAAATTAAGTATGTGCATCACTAATTCTCAGGCCACCTATGAACGATAATATTGCCTCAGAACCAATGACCGGTACACATTCATTGATACGGCGCCTTTGTGAGATTTCTAAATACATAAACATAACAGGTGGTAAATAAGGCGTAATATGGAAGCAAAAGTCTAAATATGATGGAACAAGTGTTCGTATATGCAGTAACTATGCGTATGTGTGCATACAAAAAATATACATAAGAGTTTCTTATATCCCAGATATAGTTGGAAGCCGTTCATTACGGATTATTCAATGACACGCCTTTCCATACTTCAGTATGATTACTGCTAAGAATATTTATTCATGTTAACTACAATTGAAATCTCCCTTAATTAATCCTTTCCCCGTGCAAGTTAAAATATAATGCAAATACGGGCAAAAACTGTTGCCAAAGGATGATTTTAAAAGTGTTCAATTATTACTGAGACATTAATACGTGTCCTCCAGTCTGTACAATAAGTTAGAATTGGATTACAATAAGAAGAAGAAATTTCTAATTAGCTAGAAAGCGCAGGTACCTTAATTAACTCTTTGTTGTGTTCCTTTCCTGCAAAAAAAACTTTACTAATTCCTTACAACTTTCATAATCACGGTTGCAAATTTCCACACAACCAGACCGATGCCAAGGAAATTTAAGATCTTACGCTCGTCTAGTCTCCCATTATAAAGGTTCTGAATTTATTTAGCACGACGTTTTAAGGGTGTTACCAGCTTGTAAAATATGCGAACGTTTATTCCGTTTCAGATTTTCCTGTTCCCTTGAACAGAGCTCGGCGTTCCATAGCAACGAAGAGAGTTCTGGGACCAGAAGAAAGATTAATCACGAAAAAAAATCAAACTAAAACTATTCCATCATTATGCAAATGTTGTGCATGCTTGAAATTTTTTTTGAAACTTTTATGCAATGCAAGTATTGTGTATGACTAATAATTATATCATGTACTTATATTTTGTTGCTGTAAATAATTTTTCATATCCGAATTCAGGACTTTAGGCGTAAGATATGATCCACAGAATTATCTCATTATTCTTGGTAATATAATTACACAGCTTTGTTCCATTCAAACATAATAAAAAATGCCAGTTAAAAAAAAAGACATTAAAAGCTTTTCTGTTGTATTTTTTGTAATTTATATAATTATAAATTTTTTGAATTTATAGGCTAAAATAAAGATAACTATATTCTGTATTTAAACGGTAAATAAGGCTGTCTAAAAGCATTAATCAAATATTAATTACTGTCGTTCTCCGCTTGTGTCTTGACAATGCATCAGGTGACCAAATTCGCTTACTTTTCATGATGGTACTTCCATGGCTAATTTGGGCATTCTAAACACTATACAAACCTTATTCTCGTTGTTTACAAGAGACATTACAATTTCAGAAATCACAGCTGACCCTGGAAGTAAAATTGTTACATCAGGACGAAAAACTTGAAATTGCTTCAGTTTTTGACCACATTACTAAAATAAACTAATTATGCTGCATAAAAACAAAGAATCCTTTATTAGGCAGGGCGAAAATGATCTCTAAATCAAATGGATGTAAAGCGAAACCTGACCAGTCTTTGTCAGTTGCCGGTTTACACTGAGATGTCACATTACACGTGGAAATGTTAGTAAATAGAAAGTAAAACACATAATTCAAACGAATTATGTTTTTCTGTCCGAGCTATAATTAAATTTATTTGAAACTCAAGCTATACTATTGACTGGAAGTCATTAGTCAAGGCAATTAAAGAAATAATTATTTGACATGTATGATTCATAAAGTTTTGCATTTTAAAACATTTAAGTTTATTGAGTATCTGAAATGGCTTGGTAGATTAATGTTACTTTAATTTTATGTCCTACTGATACCCACATTTGTATGACTGTCTGTTGAGCCGTTCTGAAAAAATTAGAAGAAAGCGTACGGATTAGGTCACTAAGAAAAATCAGTATTTTTCATTGTAGTGAAAAAACTCCTTCCTGAAATTTTATGTGTCAGTAAAATTATGAGGATTACCCCACTGTGGGGAAACAAAACATCAATTTGGTTCGAAAACTATTAAGACATTCAGGCGTGTTCTCTAGGGATGACTTCAATTCTGAAATTAACGTTATTCAATGTTATTTAATGCTAATGGACACATAAAGAACATCTGTACGAGTAGCGTGTACCATAGCATAAAGTGTAAACGGAAACACGAGACAAAGAGGCAGAGAAAGAGAGAGAGAGACAGGGAGAGTATCTGGGGCAGCTATCTCGAAATTTCCAAACTCGAAGAAATTATACCACAAAATATAACACAAAATATAACACAAAAATAGGCCAAATCCCCCAGTGTTTCAAAATCATTATCATTGTTTATGAGACTATGAATGTTACAATACAACATTGAAAAATTCAAATGTAACAAATACCTGGAAAGAACTATCAAGATAACAAGTATAAACTTAAAATAAATCACAATATTTCACAGATTTTGACATAAGTGTTTCTAAAGATGATTCCACATATCTAACGATTTGAAGAAATGTACACTCCATATTCAAAAACAAAATTTTCACAACTTAAATGAAATGTTATGATCACTGGTTTTGGTAACATATCATCATTGAGTTTTCACAGTTTACAAAATGTGATCTGAGTAAATATTAATAACTTTTATGTAAAAAAATTTCTGAAAAGAAGCTGGATTCCAGAGTTATTTTATTGGCCTGAATTGTGGCAGAGAAAACATATTGCATGTGTGTACATAGAATCTGGCAAAGCTCAGAAAGCTAATATTAAAACAATATATTTGATGTAAATCCAGTCTAAACGTAGGCAAAGTTGACAAGATCCCAAATATTTTAATTTTCGTAACTAAGAAATTATAGTACATGTGATGGTGAAGAAGTAAAAGCGGTGTTCGTATGTGTGTGTGTGTGTGTGTCTGTGTGTCGCGGAGAGAGAGCACTGGATAAAATAATACCATTGCGTGGCGGGGGTTGCCATCCCACCCAATGACCCGTCTGCAAATCAGTGAACGGCTGCCGTGACCACTTCTATAATCGCCGCGTGTATCTCCAGACAGAGATGGCGCTCCGGACACACTCGCCTAACTCTGTCAGACTACACCTGACCGGGACTTCCTTCTCTGGACATGGGTGGATGTTTCCTGTCAAACTGTTTAGCCAAGTTCAGTGTCTCTGCGGCGGCGTAGACGTGAGTGATTCCGAGGAAAAGCTTCTCGGTCGAATGCTACGTGACAGCAATCTTCTGCTGAAACCAAAATGAAAAGAGAGTGAGTTCTCGGTAGCAATAATCACGTTGGGAGCGATTACGTAACAACGTGACGCAGAATCACGGCCAGTTCTTCGAGACATCAAAGGCAGTATCGCCGGTTGAACGTTAGCCTGAAAGCCATCCATAACCCTGGAAGGAGAAATAGCAACCACTGAGTTATGTTCCATTGCGTTACCCTCAAAACGAGAGGCAGGTAATGGGAGGAGCCCCTGTCGAGAACTGTGGTAGGGTTTGAAACGAACTCGCTCGATCTGGTCAGACACGCAGGTCGCCTTTTCCACTTCCGTCCGGGGTTGCTGTGTCTGGACACACGTCACGGTGTAGACGCTCGCTTATTGGTCTACACATCTGTTTTTTTCTCCCGGTTTGTTTGGCGGTGGTCGCGTCCGGAGATATCTGCAGCAGTCGCGAGAGTGGTCGTGGAAGGAGGCGAGACCAGACCATGACGTTGGTCCAGCTGTGAATGGCGTAGTGCGCGGTGTCTGGAGGGTAGATACGATGCGCCTGTAATTGACAGCGCGCATCTGGCGACGACCAACGCCGTGAGGACGGAGGTCACCTCCACCTCCTCAGGACAATATTATTCAGAACATCTACCATGTGTCGGGCCAGGAAACTTGGTAAAATAAAAAAGTGGGTGCGCGTACTTATGTACGCGCGTTAGAAATTATACTTCTTTGGCGTAACCACGGTTATGTTGACAATGTCTTCGTAGTTGGGTCATACCCCTACTACGTTCACTGTCAAATTTCGTTACAATGTGCGGGTGCAACTTCCGTTGCACAATAAACTTTTACCCTCAACGCGCCAAAAGAAGTATAACTTCAATAGAAGTCGAGAATAAGTTTAATAGTCTCGTTATTTTTATAAACTGAAAAAATAATTTTTTTAAAATTTTTATGAGGAATTATTTGTACACTTATAAAACTTCGTAACAATACAATAACATTCTTAGTAAAATTTGTTATTTGTAGCATTATAAAATACCGTATTTGTAATACATATAGAAAATGCCTGCAATGACTAGGAATGATTCTAAGTCGCGAAGTGAAAGTTACAATTTATTCCATTCTGTGATAAGTACTTCACTTAAAACAAGTGGATGTATTTACTAAATGTTTACGTTTTTCCAGTGTAAAAAATTCCATAGGCTTTTACTTTACTTTCCTAGGAAAGATAATCTCATGCGATCACTATACTCTCTGCATTTCCCCTGGCCAGTAATTCTTGCAAGCAACCAACAGATTGTAAGCATAATTTGCAGATCTTCAATGCCAATAAGTGCCATCCCTATGCAAACATTCATGAAATATATCTATTCTGCAATTGTAAAACAAAACTATTCAACTGTTCAATGCGTCTGAAGACTTGATGTCATTCTGAAGTGCAGTAATTCTCTGAAACATTAACCTCAATACTCCTAAGAGAAAATAAAATACGAACCTCAATCCTCCCAAGACCAAATATAATAACCTTATCCTAGTTAATACATTGTTATTATACAAAAAAATCGGCGAAAAGTTTTAATTGTAAGACGAAATACCCGTGCGTCGAAGTACTCTGTCTTGCAATATGACGTCTGCTGGTTCGTATCTTGGCGTCACTAGAGTATTTAAAAAAAATACAATTAGGCATTTTTTTCCTTCCGTCTATCTTATTTTCTTATTACAATGATTTTAAGAGAATAACGAAAAAAAAAAAAATTATTTCCACTTTGCAACACTGTATGTTGAAATACTTGTATTCAACCAGTAATAACGTGTATATGTATGCAAAGTCCGTTCCTGATAAAGTGAGCATTTTTAAAATAAATTTTACAAACAAGTCACCGCCCCTGCCTCATATATTTTAATGGGCGCACTCAGTGACATTAGCCCAGTAAAATTGGTATTGATGGTTGGAAAATTGTTCCATATCTCAACGTCGAATAAAAAGTGTCAGATAACCACTTGTAATGACTTACATAACATCTTTCGTTTTTTTATGCGTCGAAGTGTAAAAATGAGTAGATTTGTAAAATATTTACTTTCCTAATAATTTCACACTTTCACTTGACCGACGCATGAATAAAAAGACGAGTCACATGGCAATGCTAATTTTACATACGGTGGAAGAATACACAACGTGCATACAGGTATATCTTAAGCAGAGCTTTCAAAAGTGCTCATTTTACCGTGGAAAGCCTGTAGGCTAATATACACACACGTACACACACTGTCAGAGAAAATGCTACACAATGAAGGTGAATGCAATACTACCATGAAACATGCAGAGACGATGCACATACGCCTGTTGTGTATATGATTATCATTTCCGGCAAACCACACGAACTGCGCGCGTCATTTGAGCAGACAACTAGCATGTGATGCCATAGCCATCATTCAAACCTTCGCGTTGTCACGGCCGCACCAATTGAGTATTATGGTTTTATATTATTTCCTGCTTATGAAGTTTTCTGCACATACCATTTTATTCTACTGGCCACTTAAAAAATTTAACTTGTTTATGATAGAGTCTATAATATATATTCAATATGTATATACATTGCAATATAAATGAAATATATACATCTATATTGCCATTTAAAATAAACACTTACAGCATAGCTCTACATTTGTTTTGGCAACGTGTTTCGAAATAATTTTCTTCTAATAATGAAAATATGTCACTGCAGAATTTTTATTCTGGGTGGAGATGCGGAAGGGTTTAGCACAACGCGTGTGGTTTTATTACATTGTCATCCCTTGTAATGACAGTTATTTGAGTCATTCATATCCCTTTGGCAGTTATTTCACCCTCCATCCGCACGAAAGCTACACGCATCCATGTGTGACGTTACGCCCCGCGGGCACGTACACAACACGACTGCATATGGACAGAACGCCGATGGTCAAAGTCTCTTTTGGCAGAGCACATGGACGGCAGCACAATGCGCTCTCGGCATGAACGGACACAGATGTGACCTTAACAAACGACCTCCAACCAACAATACGGAACTCGTTAGTCACACCACGCCTATTTTCTTTTTCTAGTCCACCAACGCAAACAGTTCCATTTCGTGTCGCACATTGATTGTTCGCGACTTAAAGAGTTTCTTTATTACTCTAAACATTTTCGAACTATTTTTTTTAACAATATCTAAAAAAAAAACGTTGTTTGCAAATAAACGTAAAACTGGTAAAGTTAAATATTACTCCGTACAAAACCCACTGCAATAAAATCTTGAACATCGTAAAAAAGTGATACCACAGTAGGTATAACGATAAAGACACGGACACAGCAATGAAATAAACAAAACACAAAGTTATCTGCAGTCAACATACATATATCACTCATAGAATTCCCACCGAGGAAATTAATTCAGTATTATAAAAGAAACTATACAAAACACTATTTTATCTTGTGAACATTAACCAAATACATTCTGCTTCATTCTGTAGGCTTATGGGCCATATGCGGAGATGTATGTATTGTTACATAAATTTGAATACTAACAATTTTTATAACTCTCTATGCAAAAAGTTTACTCAGTTTTGAGGTGTCCTTTAAATGTTACTTAAAATGGTAGTATTTTAAGATGGAACGAAAATCTACTCTGCATTTGACTCACGAGCAGTTTGCAGGTCACCAATCCGAATGTTTAAGAATTCCAGCCTTAGCGTTATTATGTTGGTCGACGACAACCAAGCTTGGCTCGATTCTATTTATTTCAGTGTGGGTGTTTTTTAATGTTAGATTCTCATTTTATGTGACGTGCAATATTTCACTACAATGCTGTAGGTTCGAAACAAAAGAAGATTCTGTCACGTACCTCCACTGCAGGAATAATTTAAAGATAAAACTTGAAATTATAAACTAAGGTTTGTAAATCTCAGTATGTACTAGTGCATAACACTGCCTAGTCAAATATTCATTTATGGTTATTTATTCTTCGTAATCATAAACATCCTGACAAGGCCAACTAAATGTAATTAATTACATATTACAAATATAATAATATAATTCTAATTGTCAGGTATACAAGAAGATTTTATTTTATCTTCTCACTACCGATTTTTGTGACTTATAATAAATATTTGGTTATGAGTTATAAAAGTATACAACTTTATGGATTATTTAACAAATTAAAATTTTAGCTGTTTCTTTTTATATTTTTGTAGTCACTGAAAAAATGTGATAAATAATGCCACCAAAATAGTTGTTGCGATATATGTAGCCATACGGGCATTGTGAATGATACAATTAACTTGAGACTTTAAGTTTATTTAACAACTAATTAAAATGGGCAGACTGTTATCTTTCATCAAAAGTTTTGTAAATATAATGAAAATACTGAATCCAGTGCAACAATCTCACGAAGATAACTTTATTTAACAAGCAGACTTTAAAAGTATCTTCTGTATTTGTCACAATAAAATAGTTAACTTCTTATCAAAAATAAATATATCTATATTTTTACTTAAAATTTTTTTATAAATTTTGAAATCATGTCGAACGAAACCAATTACTCTGCATATCAGCGTTATAAAAACATATTTTCAAGGGCAATCCAAAAACGTTGTATATATACCAATTTCTCTGAAAAATTTCATAAATTAACGTTATTTTTGCCTAGCTAATGGCTAAATTCTCTTATCAATCAGCAAAGTCTTCACTTTAAATGAGCTTCAGGAGGGTTGAAAATGGCAGCCCTTTTTTCTCTGGAAGGCTGTAAAAAATATTGACGATAAGGTTTTGCGGAAAATGAGATGCTCTGTAGGTTAGTGGTCAAGCAAAACTTAGAGTGAAGGAAACTTAAAATATAATGGCATGGGCAAAATTTGGAAAAAAAAAAAAAAATTAACACTTACACAAATGTACAATCTGTTTGACCCAAAAAAAGAAAGGAGGTGCATCAAACTGCAGTCTTGAACACGAAGGGAAAACTGATTTATGCACCAGCAAGATTGAATTTACTAAGGCTACAAAATGTTCTCCAAACAGAAATAGATAACAGAAAGTTACACATAAAACTAATGAGCCCTATTTCCACTACATAGATGCAAATTTCTTTGACTATTGTTGTTAGACCTTGACGTCTTGAAAGCAATATCATTAGAGATGGAACCAGAAACATATGCAACACTAGAGCGACAACTTCAAAACTCACACACGTAACTTACCTGCGACTCGAACCCAGAACCGCACCGTAAGCTGACATGCAACCAACTTCGATACGGAGGTAAGGTTAGGAGCATCAGCTTCAGTTGCAATCAGTGTAATGTATTCGTAGACAGGGTTTACTAACCTGAAATATATACAGAGCCGTCATTTTGAAAATAAGTATTCGGGTAATTTAAATATTGTAAATTGACATAGCCTACCGTAGAACTACTTGTGTGCAGAACTTGGCGGAAATCGGTTGATAGTTCCCCGAGATATCGCATAAAAGCTCAATTTTTTCGTGTGGGGCTAATTTAATAAATGGCGGATAAAAATGTTATGTATTAGCACATGAAATGGTTGCCGCAGTTACTGCCTGCATATGAAGTCATGTTGAAGTTATTTGGGACATAAGGCATACTAACCTAAAATATACAAATGCCTGTTATGTTGATAATATGTGACTGCACTCTTAAGTGACACAAATTTAGATAAACTAAAAAAAGTAAATTTTTTCATCTGAATTTAGCGGGAATCGGTTGATTGTTTCCCGAGATATGACAAAAACTTTATTTTTAATGTGGGGCTATCTTACAAAATTTAGGTTGATTGGTCTTCTAGATATGGCACAAAACCTCAAGTTTTTCCTGTGTCATACTTCATAAATGGGGGACAAAACGGATATGTATTATAACATTTGATAATTGCCATAGATACAGTACACAAAGTTAAATTAAAGTAGATTTCATACTTTTGTAGATATAGTACACTAAGCAAACGTGTTATTATAGCCACCATTCTAAAAAAAAAGTTTCCGATACACTTAAAAAATTAATTAATATGGCTTAGCACAGTACAACTTATTCGCCAAATTAATTGGGAATCGGTTAATTGTTACCAACATATTACATAAAAACTTCTTTTTTTTATGTGGGGCTGTCTATTAACAAGGCGGAGAAGTTAGTTTCTGTATATATGTTTTTGATGGTTGTAATGGATGCTGCCAGAATACTAAGTTAAGTTGAAATTTGTTTCGTAGTTTAATTAAAAATAAACTTACTGAGGTAAAATGTTTACATGTCCCCCATTAAAAAAATATGTGCCTGACCCACTCAAAACATATAACTTTGCATGGTGTAAAAGTGTGTAATGTGTGTGAAGAATTCCAAACAAAGGAGTGTATGTGTACACACTGATGAGATGAAATATTAAAATGTATTGTATAGAATGATTTGTCACCACTAACAGTGAATTCTGACCTGGGGTTTGAAACTTGCCTGGCTCCACAGGACAGTAATGACTTTGCAGCAAAAGTAACACATTTTAAATCTTACCAAAGATTTTAACACTCAGTAACACTTGTAGGAGCCAGTCTCCGTAGACTAGAAACAACATACAGGAAACACTAGGAAGATATATACATATATAGGGTTTAATTTGAAAGAATGAGCTTTGATCCAGACACCATGAAATTAAATATGATCTGTGCAAATTCTAACTGGAAATTCATTACAAGTTTTAAAATTAGCATTACACTGTGTGACTGTAACTATGACTGTAGCCTTCTCGTCAGCATCTCTTATTAAAATTAAAAAATTATTTAATGTCCTGTAAAAATTCCTCAATTCTTGCAAAAATTATAAATAAAATAAAATTAACTGTCTTTCTCAAACCAACTCAGCCGGGAGAACTAAGGAGATCTTGGCAGGGTTTCGTAGGTCAATAGGCAGAGCAACTTCAATATTCTACAATCCAAGGTGGCGTAAACGTAAGCCAAATATATTTTCGAAAATTTAACTAGGGCTGAGCAGGATATAGAGTCAAAACAATAATAACTTGAGTGAGCCCTTAAAGTAATCAGTCTAATGTGTGCTCAATAATAAATCAAATAAAGAATGTAAAACCTTGGAGCTTAGTAAAACGCCTAGTTTGTTATAGTTCTGCTTGATAATTTCAGCCACCTCACTCTTGTAAATAGAGATACATTAACTGGACAGCCATTGGGTAACACTAGGGTGGCCCAAGACAGTTACAGCATGCGATTCAATGCAGCGCGTCTTCGTCCCATCGGGCAGTCGGCATAAACGGTACATAACTCAGCGAAATTAATAAGAAAAATGGAAATTTTCACCCCAGGCCATTTTAACCTGCCTGGCGGAAACAAGATGGCTATAAGCATCCTAGGCTGCATACTTATCGACATCTTCAAACGTCGCGTCGTGCCAGTCACGAGATTTATACATCATATCTCTCACATTATGTCGTGTGTTACTATAGAAACCAATCAAATTAATGCTGTATGCAAATTAAACTACATACAAATAATATCGTTATAGAAAATAAGAAAGTCTTACAAACATAATTAGATTTAAATACATATTCTGAGGTTAAAAATTTTTTGCAATTAACAATATAAATTAGATCAGACAATAAAAATATATGCAGCTGCCACAAATATATATTACTTTATTGCAAACATTGCAAAAATGATCTAAGATAGCTGTGTAAGGTAAAAGTAGCGGTTATTTGAGGCACTACAATGGCCTGACATATTACTACTTGTTTGCCATATTTGGTGGTAATCTGTTGGTTTTCTCTAAAAGTTTATGACAAAAATTTTAATTTGCCATGTTGTGCTATCTTACAAAATGTCATAACAACGACATTGTCAACCTCTAAATCAAATGCTTACATAATGCACTGTCAACATACAAAATTTGGTTTAAGTCGGGTTGCATGGTTCTCGAGATAAGGCTTATAACCCTAAATTTCTTAATTACAGCCATTTTGAAAGTAAGCTCCCAGCAAAGCCGAAAGCTACAAAAGTTAAATGTCTTTACGAATTACTGTATGTGTACCGAGCTGGTGAAATTTGGTTAACGCGTTAAAAATTTGTAGGAAGGTGGGAGGAACTCACACATGCACACACACGCCGACATACACACACACATACACACACCTAGAAAGGAAAGTGATCTCACAAGCCTTTATTATATTCGGAAAGCAGGCTAATAAAAACGACGCATATATTTTCTTTCAGTTTTCATTTCTCTGCACAACCCCGGTGTCATAATCCACCATTATTTTTACATGTTGTATACAGGATTGAACTGAACTCTACCGACACATATCGTGAGGTTATTCTTCATCAAAAATGGATATGTATATTACATATACAAGCTATTGTCTAAGTATATTCCGGACGATTGTAAGTAACCCTAAAATTTTAGCTTAACAAGATGTTTATTGTTGGTAACACAGCCAGAATGGAATACAAATATCTGAGTTTCTAGACAATGCAGATTACTTATCTGTAGGNCGTTATTAAATTAAGAACTGGAAACCATAGAAACTTGGGTGCAGATATTTTTGTTTCCCATATACGGCAGATTACTTATCTGTAGGAATCAACACAAAACTGCATGAGAGTTTCGTTTTTCATTACACAAATGGTTTTCCCATTAGCAATGCAGCGGTACAAGACGCGGTTTAATTTCGCAGCTTTGGAAAATATACATGAGCGACTGCAACTATCTCTCGATGCACCAAAGCACACACAAANGGAATGCAGCGAAGTTAAATTAAAAAGCAGCGGTAGAAGACGCGGTTTAATTTCGCAGCTTTGGAAAATATACATGAGCGACTGCAACTATCTCTCGATGCACCAAAGCACACACAAAATAAAAGAATGTCACATAACAGTAAAGTATTGACAATTTCTGAACTAAATACAGCACCAAATGTGAATTAACTCTACCTGCCATACCCGACCTGAAGATCCAGCCCCAGCCCAGAGAATGCATATAACGAGGTGTAGATAGAGAGAAGACGGAATGCGACGGCAGAAGAAACGGGGTTGCTAGGGTAAAGACCCAGTATCAACGTCTGACACGTTTCCAACACGATAAAATTCGGGAGTGACCCCACTGGTAATCGACCCCCGGTCGCCTGGATGGGGAACTGGTGAGCTAGCTTTATTTTTCAGGCGTTATTAACTTTAAAAGCCACGTTTCGACTGACTCTCGTAGAACAAGGTGACACTTTCCCAGTTAGAACGACTTAGAGTGAAGCGCTAAAACTTGCAACAAATTTACACACATGCCTTGGCATGGACTCGAAACCAGAGCCCGCCTTGCCATAAACAAAGATGCAACAAACTGTGGTACGGAGGTATACTACCGTCTATTCGCAGTTTATTCACACTTTTTGAATCAAACCTTTGAAAAATCACCCCATGTATGATGCGTTTGGTTATTTCCTAAACATGTCATGTATCACAAGCGTTCTACACTTCTCTCAACATAAAAGTACCTTATTTTTAGTTAAATTCAACTTTTACTTATATTTTATCTATAAAATTTTATATTACGTATATAATTAATGTGGATAAAAACAGGGAGAAAAAAATGTATGTTGGTAATGCCTAGTAAGAAATAATTCTAATGAAAAATGTTATTAGACGAGTGCGCACGAATGAGGCGCGTTCTCTCTTTCGTGTAATTTTCTAGACCTAGTCAAGATTAGTCTGCATGAATCAGAGGAATGTCCTGGAAGTAGAACTTAAGCAGAGCTTCAGAAAAGTTGGAAGTAATCGTGAATGGACCATACTTATCGGCCATCGTGTTCCCAGTCATAGACAATCACTGTACCTGNAAAAGTTGGAAGTAATCGTGAATGGACCATACTTATCGGCCATCGTGTTCCCAGTCATAGACAATCACTGTACCTGTATTCGTCACTACAGCTGGGTTACTCCCGAATTTTCCGTGTCTTTGCAGTGTATGCACGGACATTTAGCACACGTACCTGAGTTTATGAAGTGAACGAAATGATTATTACAACATCTCTCCATCGTAAGGTTTTTAAATTGTCTATTTTATTACATTATTTCCCGTCGACGCGTTTCCTTTATTTTTCCGTAATTATTCGAGATCTTACATTATTGCAAATCAAATTTATTCGAAAGATTCACTCTTTTCAAGCCCATCAAATCGAAGGATCCGTAAGGCCGGGCGAACACAGAACGAGGCTTACCGTAGCGTCCTACGATCTTAGTCTGCAGAGAGAAGCAGGCTGATTTGTGATACGTAACGCTGCATAATCCGTGTTATATTTAAAATGTAATGGGACTGATAATGCAAGATTTAAATGGATTGTATATATTGCGAAAAAATTAGAATAAGAAAATTAATCTAAACAAAACAAATCCCAGAAAATGAACGGAAAAGTTCAGGATCTATAGAAGAACAAATCAGTCAATAAAACATGAATCAATGAGCTACAGACAACACACTGGGCAAGAAAATGATAGAGAACGACTACAATGATCACAGATCCGGAAAATATTATTCCCTGGGCGGAGTTTAAGGAACACACTAAAAATAATTAATGTCAGCGAAAAAATAAAGAAACTATACAGAATAAAACTGTAACGTTCCTAGATATAAAGCTGGTTACAAGTAACATTTGGCGGTCGGGAGGGGGAAAGGGGAAGGAGCCATGACATTAATTGCAATCATGGCTGATCGATCCTTCTCTGAAGTGATTCCCGCTCTCTTTACAGTACTTCCGAATGTGAGGACGGTCTATAAATATATTGGTGGAGCTGTGAGAATATTCGTTAAGAGTTGGGTGGGATTAAAAAAAATGTAGTCAGAAATGCTCTTACATATGGTTTGCAGTTGATTGAAAAAAATATTCCGTGTAGGTATTTTGAAGCAAAAACACTCGTTCACTGGCATGCTTCCAGAAGAAGTTCAATGTTTTGAAACATGCGTAAAGCCCCTGCCACACTGTCAAATTTTCGCCTTCACTATATTTGACAATAAAATTAGAAGACAAAAAACGGCCATCAAATTTTTCCTTCCAACTAACGTATAAAAATAACACGTGAACGTGTTTGAAAATGTCACACTGTCAATTTTTTTTACTTATAGAATCTAATTTGAATTATTATTATAAAATTATTTCTATAGTGAGATATTGCTTTTATTTTTCCACGCAGTCCATTACAGGAAGAAAGGTAAGGAATATTTTGGTTTGTTTTCCCTACTTTACTAAATTCANGTGTTTGAAAATGTCACACTGTCAATTATTTTTACTTATAGAATCTAATTTGAATTATTATTATAAAATTATTTCTCTAGTGAGATATTGCTTTTATTTTTCCACGCAGTCCATTACAGGAAGAAAGGTAAGGAATATTTTGGTTTGTTTTCCCTACTTTACTAAATTCAAATTTTATTTATCAGAGATGTTTCCTGCACAATGAATATTTAATACCTCTGAGTTCATAATATTATGTGCAGTGTTCACTTAAAATAACATTCAAGCCCAGACAGCTTCTACATGAATTAGTTATATTCTTAACCTACTTAGTTTCCAGCAATTGTTTATTATTTTAAAGTTTCTTGACGTACAATTTTATCGCGCGAGATTCTGATTGGCTGAGACCATCAACCATCAAAGAAATTATAGAACCGGTCCAATTTTCAAATTTTTGATGGAAACTGAAGCCATCCAACTTTCTCACACAAATATAACAGCGGTTATGACGTTTCGATGACATCATAACTGTCCAACTTTATTTGAACAAAATTGCTGGAAGCAGTTTGACGGAAAAATTTGACAATGTGACAGGGGCTTTACAAGTGTGAGGTTTAAATTTGCGGGCACGTAATTCTTGTTTTATGCAAACAAGAGTAAGAAAGAACACATCAATAAGCTCTTAAAGTTAGGGATAACTTCATAGTTAAAATTGAGCGACTCATGAATGGGTCAACGTGTTCACGCAATTGCAATGCTAAGTGGATCATAATCAGGATTTTAAAAGTGCTTAGTCAACCGCAAAAGTCTATAGCACAAAGGATCGGTATAGCTTTCTGGGTCAACACACGCAATATCAGAACACAGAACTTTTTGTTGCAAAACAGCGAAAATCAGGAAAATCGGTTTTGGTCATGTGTATATAAGTACTGTATTTCGGAATACGGCAAAAGTAATTCACGCGGATCGACACATCGTATCTGGATTAACATCGTGCTCACGACTGAACAGTTTGAATTTTTAGAGTCTTTTTTTACAAATACACAGAATATGCCTTTATGAAATGGGACGTCGCTTCGAATGTAATACCGTCAAAGACATACATGCAAACAGTAAACCCATTGTATAAGCCTTATCTTCCAATAAAAGCACGCAAAAAAATGCACACATTTCTATGGGATATCCGTGTTTCGAAACCGGAATCTTGTGGTATAAAAAAAACGTATCATCAACCTCAGTGATGTATGTCGCCAAATTAAAAAATTTTATGACTGGCTATAAATCTCGTATAAGTTGCGATGAGTTAGTTGGGTGAAGTGCAAACGCGTGGGATTTTTTTTTCTAGGAAGAAAGTGTTGGTGTGTGCGTGTTGCTGCTGGTTCATTCGTGACGTCCCGATGGGAACCACGGTTGGAAGGCTCGCCGTGATGAAGCGCGCCCAACCTTGGCTCTAGGCGCAGATATAAACACCGGCAGCAGACTGGCTGGTCCAGCGCTGATCCCGCCCTCGCCCAGCATCCACGCATCATGAGGAGCTGCCCCGTACTGCTGGCCATCTTGATCGCCGCCGTCGCGGTGAGTGATGTTCAAACGAGAAGATAATCCTCGCTCATATTTGAATGAGGGGACGTAGGGGAGGCAGTGTAGTGGACGGCTCTCCCGAGCGCTCGCCGCTGTAGGGAGGGAAACCACGTGACACGAGGGGAACCACGTGACCACGTGCATACCATAACTAATAACATCGCTCTTTACTGCCGCGCTGTTAAGTACCACTAACGTTTTTTTTGACAGGTAATACGCGCACGCGGAGCAGTTCTCACCCAACCGCTCTCGGCCGCTGTCACTACTGAACTTAACAACCTTACCCCTTCGTGCAGCGGCAATGGGTTCTCCTGACTCACTCGACGAGTTCTGGTCTTCTGGCACTTTATTTTATAATTTTTCCACTTTGGACGGCTCGAGCAGTGCGTACGTGCCTGGTGACGTCTTCCTTTATTTGCTTTATAGCGGGGGATGAGGGGAGTACCAAACGTAGAAAATAATTTAAGAATAATTTATTTATGAAATATATTTCTTAGATTCCTATCTGTTCGGTAGTTATTACGGATTCCTTTGCCGAGAAAGCACTACCTTAGTTGTCCCTTTGAGAATAAACACTCGCGGAAAAATACATTTTGTAGGGAAGTCACCCTGTCAAATTTTTATAGTGAACACAAAATAATACTTAGTTGCCACAAAAGTTTAGTAGTGACCAATGAATAAGTTTCTGCGTTCACCACAAAAAAAAAAAAAATTGAGACGGTGAAGAATACCAAGGAAACATTTTGTGGATGACACAATATATATATATTCTTTCACTGTTGGTACAGAAAAAAAATCTTCTGTTATTAATGAAAATAAAACTTATGTTAACGTATAAAACTGGAGAGAATAAATTGCGTGAAGCCCTATTTAGTAAATGCTCATAAACCTGAAGAAATCAAGTTTTTTTCATATCATAAAATGAAACTTAGTACGCCGTCCAAAACTTTTCATTTACCTTTGATATCGGATAACAATAACTAATTTTCTCTAAAATCATGTTCGGAAAGGTGGTGGATCAAAGTATTCAAAATTGTAAACCATTTTCGAATCATATGCCATATTCCAGTATTTTTTGTTTTGAACAGTGATACAGATATATATATATATATATAAAACTAATTGGTATAATATAATGACTGAATTAAATAGCACACGAGAACATCAATCTATTATGTTTATTTTAGCTTTGTGATCACCATGCGTTTATTAATTGTGTATTTCAGATTTCTGATTTCGTTCGTAAGAAATGTTTTACAATAGCATATTAGAAAATATGCAACAATCACTCATTAACAATTATTCGTTTTTCTTTTCAAATATAAGTGTTATATAAACATAGCCCTCTTCTCTACATGTATGCAAATAATTTCGGTGACATTCTTAAAAGTTTATATTGTAGGCAGACTTGGCATCTCGTTGACAGCGACATCAATAGAGGTATAATTATAAACATATGCAACACTAATGGGACAAAAACTAATCCACACTAGTCCTACTCAGGACTCGAACCTATAAATATTGTACAAAGCTGGCGTGCAACATACTGCATTACAGAGGTACAATTCGGAGCATATACTTCGGTTGTAACCAGTGTAATGTAGATAGATTTTACTAATCCAAATATTTAGAGGAGCATAATTTTTAAAAATAAGTGTCTGAGCGACTTAAATAATATATGGTTACATGGCCTAGTGCAGCGCTACTTGTTTAAAGTTTGGTGAAAATCGGTAGATTGGTTACAGAGATATCGGATAAAAGCTTTTATGTTCTCGTCTAGCACTATCATACAGAAATGTTTCAAAAAGAGGCATTGTATGGGCTTACACAATGTTGGATTTTGCTAAATTGTTTAATAGATAAAATTAGTAATCTCATATTGCTTCGATTATAAAAAATCCTTACCCATTTAAAAAGGCGTTGACAGCATCTCGTCTAGTGACTTAGACAAATGAAATCAAAGGTGGTGGGATGGAGCGAAGGAGATGGTGGTGACGACTTGGAGTGACAGAGCATGAAAGAAAGTTGTTGTCGGCAGCTGGCTTAGTCAAATTAAATCAAAGATGCCAAGATGGAGTGAATGCGACTAAAGTATAATGCGAGAGCACGAGAATATAGTGATGGAATGATATAGCATGAGAAAATATAAAATCCGAGATAGTGGCCAGAAACCAGATGACGGTCGGAAATAAGACGGTGCTTCAAGATGGTGGCCAGAAACAATATTGTGGCAGTGGCTCCATGGCTCCCGTCTTTGGACACTGTTACAAAAAAAGGGGGGATAAATAGGGCTTCTTGAGGGCAAAAAGCGAGCTCCCCGAATTGGATTAAAAGGCATCGGGAGGGCTCATTTTTTTACTTGAAGGGCTCAGTGCTTTTTTAAGGAAAAAATGGGAAATTTTGGGTGAAAAAGGGATATTTTAGGGGAAGATGGGAAATTTCGAGAGGGAAATGGGAAAAACAAGATTGCGGTTGGAAACTCTCCGCCTCCGAATCCAGAATCCTGGCACAGAACATACCATATTCTACTACTCATATAAATTTATTTCGACTACAAAAGTATAACTTGTCTCCAGAATTGGGTGGGAATCAATTAAATACTGAGGTATAGCATAAAAGATTAACTTTCATGTGGTACTATCTTCCAAAATGGTAGACCAAAGGGATTAGCTATTAGCTCATTTTCTGCTTGCATAAATAGTGCCAACATACCAAGTTAAGTTGAAATTGGTCACATTTTTTATACATACAAGCATTCTATACTAAAATGTTTGTACGGCAGCTTTTTTGAAAATAAGTGTCTGGCCCTCTTGAAACTTATCAGTTTACATGGTAAATCATGGTACTACTTTTTGCAAAATCTGGTAGGGATGGGTAGATTATTTACCAAGGTATGACATAAAAATGTATTATTTAGTGTAATGCTATCTTATAAAATGGTGGACAAACAGGTTCTAGGTAGACGCATATCATTGTTGTAACAGATGTGGCCAGTATATAAAGTTAATTGAATTTATTTACATATTTGTGTAGATATAGCATACTAAGCTAAAATGTTTAAATGTTCGACATTTTAAAATAAGTGCCTGATCGTCTTAAAATATTTCAGTTTGCTTGAAATGTGGAAGTATTACTTGTATGCCAAATTTTGTAGGAATCGGTTAATTTTTTCAGTATATATGATATAAAAACTTTGTTTTTTTTATTTGACTCTGTCTTACGAAATGGATAACAGAAAAGGCTACGTAGTAGCATATTTAATGCTTGTAAAATACACTGTCAACATGCCAAGTTTGGTTCAATTAGGTCAAATGGTATGGTGGTTATAACAAATGAACCTGAAATATATATATGGCTGCCAGTTTGAAAAAAGGCTATTTTCCATTTTAAACGCATACGTTTAAATTAACTAGCACAGTATTATTTATATGCCAGATTTGGCGAGAATGTGTTAAATAGTTTCCTAGTTATAACGTAAAAGCTTTATTTTTCATGAAGTGCTATTTTCCAAAATGACGAACCAATCCTTCTTAGTAAAATATTTTCACGATGAACTGTGAAAATACAAACTTTCGGTAACATTGGGTTAATAGGTCCCAGAAGAAATAAAATAACGCCAAAAATATTTAAATAGCCTCCATTTTGAAAATAATCTCAAAACGCTTTAGAAAATTATAAAAGTCGGATATCTTTGCTAAGTACCATGTGTGTACCGAGTTTGGTGAAATCCGTTTGAAGGGTTCAAAAGTTATTAATGCATTAGAGGGCAGGGTGGGGGTCATACACGTAGCCAGACATCCGCGTGATTTCATAAGCCTATCTTTACAAGGGAACTAGGCTAAAAAATGACAACACAAATAATTTCAAGGAGAATTCCCTATCAATATATGGGCTATCAACCATGTGGAAATCGGTTTTCACTAAGAGGGAATATTGCCCACTGTCTTACACTATAATATAACCTGTTTATGATTATTAATCGAAACCTAGATCAATACATCGATAATTTATGTATTGTTGGTGTTATATCTACATGTGTTAGCCATAAGCCACTAAGGTATCCTCAAGATCAGTGCCACAGTAGTCCAAGCGGACAGAGAAATTAGAATTTTCCGGACAAACTGTTTCTTCAATCCTTAAGTCCCCATAACCATTAATTCTTTTGTTTAAAGATGTAAAAACTAAAAGTAAAAAAATTCTAAAAAATCGTACGTTTTTTTATACCTCTTATTATGTGTTTTCACAGGAATGTTGCCAGCCCGAGGAAGAAATTCGCGCGATGTTACGTGCTTACGGCGAACAATGTGTGCAGGAAAAGGAAACAGAACTCAATAGAGGTAATTTACACTGTAGCACGGGTAACATCGCACACATAAACCACCGAGATATGCACAAATCTGCAGTAACTCACTAAAGCAATTTACGATGTAGCACTGATAATGGCATACATTAAAACCAGTGGGAAATGCACATATCTGCAGTAGTTTCTATTACCCACGCAGACATTTAGTTAAGGTAGATGAACCCTGCAAGACATATATTGAAATCCAGTTAACGTTGAATTTGTAGAATTTTTACCAGAACTGCAATGGCTGTCAATTAGACGAAATTATAAATGGAGGAAGGAAGCATTATCAACAATCAGTTAGCATAAGTGCCTAGTTGGCTCGGCATCTCAACATTACTAAGAAATTTTGTGTTTCAGATGAACTGCACGACATTTTTGCACTGAAGTGCCCCGCCACACCAAACGCAAAGGTGAGTTTCGTCGACGAAAATCTCAATGTAACGTTAATCTTTAAGCTGACAGGGACTCGGTTGTTTGCTCTGTTTATCAAATTATTTTTATAATATTTATGCAATGCCACGAAAGATTGTCGTCTATTGAAACAAAGTATTCGCAAAAAATTTTGAAGAGGTTTTAATGGATTACGATGGTTACAATTGTCTAAAATCTAAATCGTACTGCATGCAAGGTAGTGGGTAGTTGTTCATGTCATTCCTGAGATTACAAACTATTTAGGCACAGAAATAATTTCATAAGTAGCGTATAGGAAAGATATATGTTACTCCACGAATGTACTACCAAATGAGACATACACGGATGGGAGTGTCGAGGTCGAATTGGTCATGGCTGGACAGCTGTTTATGGTATGAATTAACGCATTATACACAGTTCAGTGGTTCAAATTCCACGATAAGCACTAGACACCATTACCTCTAATATTTCTATGCACGTAATAGTTTCAATTAAATATAACATAGAATACTAAATAGTACCAAATTTTTGTAACAATTTAAAAATAAATAAATGTTTGTATTTTTTCTAGTGCATCATGACCTGCATTGCGGAAAAGGCGGGAATCGTAAGTAATGCTGCCATTCAGCAGACAGTCTGATTCTATGACACTATAAGAGTTTCTCTATATAAAAATGTCACTATAGAGGCTTAACGTTTGTTTGGACACTTTCCAACACAAACCATGAAAAAAATTTCTGCCCACCACTGGCAGACACTTCTCTTATTTCAAAACTGAAAAAAACTTTGTGTTAAAATACAGTTTTTCTAATTTTGTACGAAACTAAATTTTAAATTAAAGAAATTATAATTTGCTATAAAGATATTAGTGTAATTTAAAAATCAAATAGAATTTTAATCAAGTCATCATCGACAAAATATCACGAATCCCATGATAGTCCTGAAAATCCAAAAAATTAATTTTGCTCTTGAACAGGCTTTACATACGAAGTATTAAGCGCCAACGGGGATGAAGTGAGATGGATATGGAGTAGAGATGGTATGCAGTGGTGGGGCTGCGGGAGCAACCCGAGAAAAATCATCGGCCAACGGCAGCGTCCGCCACGTTTCCCACTTGAGAGTGACACTATGCTGGAAGTCGATCCCGGTTCGCCGTTGAAGGATCACTATGTTCACTACAAAACATAATGTTTTCCAATTGCAAATGCTTTATACGAGAACTTGTTGGAAGATTTAGGATACTAGTAGGTAAGAGACGGATTATCACATGCTGAGGTTTGTTTGAAACTAGAAAGGATTAAGTTGAGTAGCCTAGTTGCTGGTACCGACTTTAGATTAGCCCAACATATTTTCAATCAATCGCTTAACATTACAAATGCAATTTAAGACCATCTCTATAGTATTATCAACATTTTAAACGCACGATAAATAAATAGTCCCATTTACAAGAAGCGTGTGAAGAAAATGTAATTCGGAAATTTATTTCTTCTTTCAGTTCAGTTAGTGCTTTTTATCATTCGGATTATTTATGGCTGGATATTACTCTTTTTGAAAGTGGAATTGGAGAGATTTGGGCGGCTCTTAACATCGACGTCTGGAGAGCCGACGATGGTGGAGTGAGTTGAGTATGGGACATTGCAAGTCTGGGGGAAACAGAAGATTCCCGAGAAAACCTGCCGAATGTTAGGATGATCAAATGCGAAAATCCTAGGAGTGACCCCGCTGGGCATCGAACCCCGTTCACCTAGGTGGGAGGCGAGTAACCTGACAACTACACCACCGCAGCCCTTCCAAATATTTTTGATCAGAACACCAGTATTTTGACGCGTTTCGTTATGCTTGACGATAATACAACTTTTATTAGAATTTCGGCAGTAGTAAATATATATCTGTGCTATAAAACAAGGACTACGTAGATTTTTTTTTGTGTATTATATACGTTGAAATGTATCGAAAAAATTTAATCTAGCGCCCATTTGAAAGTAATATTGAAATTTACAGAGTTTACGTGGCTCAGTGGATTTGTTAAAAAATGTTAAATTTTGCATGCAGTTGAAACTTGTGTTTCAGAAAATTAGCCATAAGAGAGAAGGAGTAAACTCTTGTTTAACATGTCAACATTCAAGTGTCTCCAACTGTACTCTTGTCATGATTAATTTCCATTTTACACTGCATCAGTATAATCTAGGAATTCGACATATCTTTAATGTTAAGTTCACAATTCGTGCTTAGATAGTAAGCAACTACTTAGGATGTCCCCTAACTTATGGAAAATACAGATTGCTCCACTGGTATTCTAATGTGTAAAAGAGGTAGGTTAGAAATAATATTGGTCAGTACATCATTTGTCTACTCACGTCTGAGTGTTAATTCTTAATAAAACATATCCTGCATGATATGACACTCGCATTCAGTAAATATCAAGAGCAGTTTAGGGACATATAAAAGAAACACTTAAGTGGGCTTGTGTCATAACTTTTCTCGGGTTTACATTTACTTTTAAAACAACAATAACAATAAGCGTTCTACTATTTTGTTTTGCATTTCATACCGTTCCTTCCCGTTCGTAAATTAGTAATCGTGTCTCTTCTTTTTAGGTTCAAGATAATCAGTTCTCTCTGGAGCAATTCATGGACTCGTTGAACAAGACATTACCTTGTGACCAAGACACGATGAAGAAAGTTGAAGAAACAGCTCGTAAATGTGGGAGCGACAGTAAGCTTTTATTAAAAATTTTTATTCATTTCAACTAATTCCACCTTTTTACTGGGTGGACGTCCTGTATTTTTCGCGTATTAGAGAAAAATCAAACATAAACCCTAATTGCATTGAATTTGGTTGCAAGCATCAACATTAATAATAATTTATATAGGTGTAACAAAAATAATGGAAATATCTAAAAGTGAACCTTTAACATATTCTTTAACTTCTAACAGATTAAAATTATCAAGTACTTAATTTTTTCATTACGTTAGTTTTGTGATACGAATATTTAAACACGTTTACCGGTAATAACGTAAAGTAAAGTAGAAGCTTCAGAAACCTTAGAAAAAACAACTGAAAAACTCACTTGAATAATGTCAGCATTGATGCAATAACTTTCCAAGATTTCTCCTGTATTAACTGAACATGCAGCGGATGTATACATAGCAACATGGAAAGTTTCACAGTAGCAAAATATTAAGAAATAAAAAATTAGTATGGTTCTAATTATATTTATTTAATTATTTTACAGAAGGGGTGGCCGGCTTTTAGTGTGACATCTTTTTCTTAAAAATTTGGCAGAGCAAGTGCCTGCTATTGTAGTGTTCATTTAGGTCCTCTGATATTTACGAGTTGTAAATTAAAATATATCATCGTAGTGTTCCACAGAGTTGATACCAAGACGATAATGAGAGAGCATTTAGTCTTGTGCAAAACGAGGCGATGTAAAACTACTTCAAACTTGTTACACTTTTAGGTGATTTAGTTTTGTCTTCCATGAATTTAGAATATTTAAAATTATGACGTTTTATTTTATCGTCTTTCATTGGGATTTCGGAAAACAAATTTTTTGTGCATATTGTCATTAAATAACAGAACTAGTTATGTTGTTTAGTGAGATATACTCTTGTGCGAAGTGATACTAAAATGTAAAACACGAAATACAACAGGAAATTGTAAATAATTTCTAAAAGTGTAAAACGGATGTGTTCCGAACATTTTCGAAGCTGTGTATCATTTGAAATGTTTTATAATGGGCGGGGTAAACACATCCAGTACATTGAAAATGTAATTTTTTTTTAGACAGGACGTTGTTCTTTAGGAAGGTCGGAGGTCAAAACGTGGACCCGAAGTGAAGATCTGCACTATGGTAACATGTAATAGGCACGCAGGCAATCTATACAAGTTGATTAAGGTTATCTCCGCCTGATTACCGTATGAACAGTTTTTCTCCTGAAACGAGTTAATAACCTTGTTTGCACTTTATCAAGGAATTTATTAGAGAAATTCTCTCTGTTATCGAAATACTGCACTGTTACTCCATAAAACGATAGTATTTATCGCAGCTTTCTATCAAGTAATAAGCACTGTTCCCAAACGTTGATGTGTATTTTTTTTTATTTCGTGAAATTAACTCTTTACAAACGATCTTTTTATTTATGAATGGAGGAAAACAGATTTTACTTTACAGGAAAACTAAATTAATTTCCTGATGCAGAGAAGTTTGTTACCAAGCAAAATTACAGTAAACGCGCGTGCATGTAAGTGCACACTATAACATTTCTTGCAGGGTAAGATATGATATTATGTGCAGAGAGACTGAGTTTTATTATTTATTGCAAGAGATGATGCTTAATGTTTAGGCTGAGGACCGTCAACCTGATAATCTGCAAGGGTGTGAAACTGGAGAAGTTTGAAATTCATTTCAAAAGTGTTAATTCGAAAGTTAGGCTTTTGTCTTGATAATTTTTAGCTTTTAAGCTTGAATCTCAAATTGCATGTCAGTAAATTCACTCCTATTTCAGTAAAAATTGAGCATACATTTTAAAACTTACTTTAAAATATGAAGCTTTCAGTGGCATTGCCAGATTTTTAAATTCCACAATTTCGTTCTAGTATATTTACCCCATTACTTTTTTAAAACTATAATATCACTGTAAAATGGCAGAAATGTTCAGTTATCATGAATCGCACCCATTCAAGTCGACCATACAAACGGCGGGGAACAACACACATTCATGTTTACATTTTCATTTCCTAGAACTAATATCTAATATCATTGAGCTTTGATCAATTAACAGGCAAGAGATAATAATAAGCACGAACTCTTCAGTTACCCAAGTTAAAAAACCACACTATATTTATGCATGTGAAAGAAGTTTGTGATGCACATTTATTGATATAAGTTGATAAAAAGAATTATTGTGCAATCATCTCTTATACAAACCACCGGTAGTCGTATCTTGCAAACCAGACTATTCCTGCTCTGCCTCAAAATGTGATGATTACTTCGTAACAGACTTATCACAGGATCAATGTACTTTTGAGAAACCTATATATAGGGCAACCTGTTTTTCGCGAAAAGGTTCCGCGACAAGTTGTACTCCAAAACACGTTAGTTCAGAACCAGTATCGCGGTTGGATGGTTTTAACTCGCACGCCTCCTAAGTGTCTGCCAGCCAATCACCGATGCACATTGTCAGGGTACCTTTATTCTGATTGGCCCAGTCGAGTCAAATTGTCTTCTCACACAGACACGCAGCAAAAAAAACCAAGGAAATTTGCAAGCTTGCATGTAAGAAGTTGAAGTCTAGCTTGAGCATAAATGTTTTCACGAAAAAACAGGTGGCTCGACCTATATATAAACATATAAGTTTATGAACTTTCCGCATAATACGCCTGCCACATACTAGTCTAATCGATAAATTCTCAGATTAAATACGTTAAGAAAAGCGTTAGCTTGAGGAATAGACAGATCAGCAACCAAAATGCTAAGGTACTTTTTTCGAAATAAAACCAGTTATTTGACTGTTTTGGGAAACTAAAAAATTAATTTATGTGCTGATGCTTCAAAAACCAGGTCAAAGAGATAATTTCTTGCAAGATCCTTTAAGCTTAATATATAGTGTATTATAATATGAAAATTTAATGTTTGGAATTAAACTTTTACAGTCGGTGACGTGAATGGAGAGTGTGAGATCGGCCTGAAGTTCTGCGAATGCTTAAAGCAGCACCAAAAACAAGTAAGTAATTATCCGCTAAATTTAATACTTACACCTCTAAAGGGAAATATCAAACATGAATGTCAGAATGAATAATAATATATTATTATTCGAGCACGTGTATGTAAATCTTCGATTACATAAAAAAATGCTTTCTTGTTTCTTGGTGCATAGATCTCTGAAGTAAACGCCAGACTTTAAAAAAAGTTATCTTTTTGAGTAATTATTGGATTGTGCAGTTGTGTTTTGGTGGCCAGTGAAAACATTTGTAAACAACGAAATTTCAGCTATCTTTATATAAAGTGAATCTTTTTAAATTTCATTTCTGAAATGGCACAATCACTGACACACAGTAAATTTTTTAACCCTTGCATACATATATAGATAATATTTATGCTTGAACGAGAGGTTTTATTCTTGTTTAATATTGTATACTTATTAACACAACTTTTGCTAACGCAAATTAAATAATTTCAACTTGCTATGTTTCAGGAAGGTAAAAATCGTGAACGTACGTAGAAAACAAAACTCAAAGTGTGTACAGACAACCGCATCTATGTTACAGTCGTTTATTTAGGAAGCTGCTTGTTTATACGTCCATGTGTATGCGATTTTATCAAGACAGCTTGGTGTTTACGATTGGGTGTATGTATAATGTGTTTATATGATTTTCATCATATATAAAGGTATTTTCCTATTTCGTAATATGAAATATAATTATCCAAAACTCATACTGTTTTTTACTTTTTCGTACCCTTCGCCTTCTGAGCTCTCTCGTCATGTATGCTGATGGATATTGAACTGCATAAAGTAAGCGGAAGGAGAAAAATGTATAAAAGTACTACAACATTTTTTCTCGTAAAATTGTACTGGCGAAGCCAACCTTAACAGTTTCTCGCCCACTTTACTTTACGGCTTCAAATAATTTAAACATGAAATTTTGTGACGTGAGCTGTACTTAATTCGGCACATCGTTTGTTTTTCTTTGTCACAGCCAATAAGCTGTAGGCTTTTTGTTCGGCTACAGTAATAATATAGATTATTAAGACGGTTTGCAAATCAGTTACTACGGGCCATTGAGTGAGTGGGTGAGTGAAAATTTAAGCGGCTCTCAACAGCGAGGTCTTGAGAGCTGATGAGGGTGATTGAGGTGAGCATGAAGCAGCGCAGGAATGAAGGGGTGGCGGAAACGAGAGATCCCTGAGAAAACCCGCTGACCACCGTCACGATTCCCACATGCGAAAACACGGGATTGACCCGGCAGGTGATTGAACCCACTTCGTCTGGTAGAGGGGAGGGGGGGAGAAAAGCAGGCTAACCCCTCTAACCGCTCAGCCATTGAGATCTCCAGTGTGCAGTGCAGAACAAAAATTGCCTACATATGCGTAATGCACACAATTGTGTACTCTGGATCTGAGTGGTTAAAAGGATTAGAGGTTTGAGCAAAACATGTGAGGTGAAGATGGAGCAGTGACGGATGCAATGGTAGTGGAAAAGGAAGAACCCCAAGAAAAACCACTGGCCAGCAGCAACGTCCACCAAGTTTTCCGCTTGCGAAACTGCCATTTTAACCGTACTGGTTGGAATCGAAACCGGTTCGCCATGGAGGGAGGCGAAATATCTGACTACGATACCACCACAGCACATCTGCCCAGATAAAAGGTAAGAGTTAGGTGCAAAATACGCTCGTATAGCAGTAGTTTGATTCTTCAGTTTTAAAACTATTCCGCACTGGACCTGATGTATCTGTATATTTGTAGTAGTCACTTATCCAAGTTCAGCTTATTACCATGACCACCCTACTAACGCTGGCCGTGCTGGCATTTCGTCTAAATCTGTCCGCTGAACTCCTCACAATCGGTGATGACATAAAAATCATCCGCAACCCTTCCTTGCTTTTATTAGATACCTTGTGTTAAGAAACGCAGTCTATTATCAGTTAGCAAAAACGATATTAAAATATTCCTCAAGATGCATTGTTCGTAAAAAAACTTATAGTCGTTAAAGGGATCAGGTTAAAGTATGTGAACTTTAAAATGTTACCACCAAATGTTATTAAAATTAACTTCCTTGGTTGCAGTCTGTTAAATTTCATGGTTCAATCTATTTAGGGATCTATGCTTTAATAATTTTTACCTTGATATTTACTTCCAGATATATTAATACGTCTGCTGTATTTTAGGAGAAAAAGTGTTTCAAAATTGAAATAGCAATAATTAGTCACTAACATGTTAGCAAGTATGAAAGCAAAATTCACCTATACTGGGCGCTTTTTCCTTGCATACATGTAGTATCACACTTCCGTTCAAGATGTGGAAAATATTAAAAACATAGTTAAATACGTGGTTCGAAATTAGCGTAACAAGAAACATTACAATGAAACTAGACATGCATATTTTCTCTCATTGGCGAGAAAGGCGCAAAAAACTAATTTCATGAAAAATTATTACAACTGATAAATATATAATAGACTTTATTTGAGATTAGTGTTAGGTTGAATATTCTACTGAAACTAAGAATAAGTGAAATTATTATATTCCTTACAGCATGTATTTAATAGGGGGACAGGCTAAATATAATTTTATTTTCCCGCAATCAATTCCGTTAAATTAACATCCTCTTTACAAAAGGAATATTCTCGAACAATAATTAATTTCTTGTTGTTACGTAATTAGGGAAATTATTTCATTTAAGTCAAAAATTTGAAAATCTCTAAATTAAATTATTTTACGAGTAATTTGAATACTCTTGTCATTTCGGCAGAGACTTGATATCTCAATACCTCACAAATCTAAATTATCTGATTTAAGTTTTTATAAATCATGGCTCATAATGTATAAACTAACGTAAAAGAAAATACAAAACATTTTGTAAGACAGACGTCAGGCGATTTATCGTTGAACGCTGAATGATCAGAGAACGCGACGGCCTAAGTCAGTTCCGACACTCGCGATAATTGCATGCTATGGCTTCTGAGATGACTCTGTGAATAATGCAGTATTTCAAAGCTTATTTTTCAGCTTTTGGGGATATCTTCACATAACCCACGTCCCTTAGCTACAAAATACTGATGTGTTAGTTCAATTTTCAAAATAGTCTGAAATAGGACGTTACGGTAACACCCCACAAGACCCAAACCTCTCGTGCCGCGGCGGTTCGCTACGGTAGAAGCAAGTGTAGGGCCAATAGCAGGGCCGGATTAAGACCTCTACAGCTCCTAAGCAGCATATATAAACATATTTCAAAATGTAAACAATGAAACTTAAATTAATATTGTTTTTTTATGAATGCGAAAAAAATGTATATTAGGATGGGAAACAATGTTATTTTCGTATACTTTCATTTATTTTATATTTGAAAATATTTCTCCTACATTTTGAATTTACAAAGGCTTTAATCAGATCCTCAAAAATAATCTAACGTTACATATCTGCTTCTATACGTAGTAGAGATGAGGCATCCAATCAGCCTTTTTGCATAGTTTTTGTGTAGGGATTTTTAACAACTTCAGCTGAGAAAATGAACGCTAAGCTAAGCAATTTGAAACCATTAATGTTCAAAAATACACGAAAAAAAATGTCTACATTTGTAAAAGCATATGAAACATTTTCTTATACAATGCGAAATCAGTGTTTAAGTTCAACATCTCCGTGGTTCCCCCTACGCACTTACTTACTTTGCATAATGGTTAATCCATCCCTGGACAATGTCTTCTAAAAAAACCGCAAATCAAAATTTACCTTCCCGCAAAAGCTGAGAGCTCTTACCACCTAAATAACAAGTAATAGCAAACGCAAAACTAACCCAACAAAGAGAAAAAAAACTAGAACTGGTGCTGCGCTAAGCGTAGAGTGACTATGGGATAGAGTGCGCATGTTAACTGCGCGATAAGCATATCTGTGTCCCAACAGAGAACTTCTTTTCTTCCTGCGAAACTGCTAAAACCACGTGACTCCGACTAAGAGCATAATAATGTTTCCTTAAATAAGTGTTCTGATATGGTAGGAAACCACTTTTAACTATGTTTTTACACAATTACAATGTAATCGAGTTACGCAAAACATTATTTTTTATTATGTAACGCTGGGGATTGTTGTAACAAATCGAACATCGCTGTTGCAACACATGAATTTAACAGATATTTTGGTAAATATTAAGCCAATGAATGTTAAACGTATGCGCAGAACACATGAATTTAACTGGCATTTAGGCAGTTCTTTAGCCAACGAAAGTTCGAGGCAAGCGCAGAAGATGAAAATCAGATTACTTCGTATTAACTCAACACCCACAAACCAGTTAAAACATGACTGTCCAAAGCAAAATAAAACAGACGAACTAAACATACTTAGTAAAGATTTAAATAACCAGTAAAGCTCATTACTATTTTAGAAGGCTGCCCTAATATTAAAACTGTATTAATCATTTCGATAAAGGTAACACGGTTATCTGGTTCTTAAAATAAAACTGTTCGTAGTATTTGTTCATTATCTTTAAAATAATTCCATAAGTAGGATATCTATAATATGTTTACATGCTATAGTGAAGAAAGACTTCTGAATTGATATCATGCCTAGTTACAGTACTTCAAAACATAATGTGTTGTTTTATATGATATTTCGCCTCACTAACGTTTGTATTTTTTAAAGTCAGTTAACAACAACAGTCTCTGCAGTAACAACAATTTTTTACGAATAAATGTTATTAAACAATAAAACGAGAAGACTCCCGTACTAATTCCGAATGGCTACAAATTTCCGCAGTGACTGTCTTTTTAATAGCTATGTACCGCGAACAAGAGCTTTGCGGAGGATATAGAACTGACGATAGAGACAGCAGACGATATTGCGTGTAACTTAAGAGTTGTAAATAAAGATAATAAAGATATATAAATGTGGGAAAGGAGTGTGCTATTACCGATCGCATGTAATAGTTGAATGTTGCCGGGATCAACAGGCAATCCTTTCCCCGCGTCGGCGAACTATTAGTGGCTTCAGGGGGAGGGGGGAGTGATTTATTTGAATTACTTCTATGAGTTTCAGATAACCTCGTAGCGCGCCCTAGGAGGCCATAATGGAAGCTGTGGTCGCGTAGGGTGGAAAGGGAAGGGGGTTTGTGTGGGGTTAGGGGGGGATGAAGGGGTGTTGTTTTATGTGGGGAAGCTACCCTCGCCCGAGGAATGTTAGTGGGTTTTTCGATATCGAAAATGGCCGCGAGTGCGATATATCACAGCGAAAATAATACCCAATAACCGACCGAAATAATTGCTGCTCAGTTCTTGGCAGTTTTAACTCAAACGTATGGAGCGAAACGAAGGGAAATAAATACAACTGTCGTAAAATATATTTTTATTGAACATGTCAGTTTAATATGCCATGAAAATACCAAACATACCTTACGAAAAGCCTAAAAAATGTGATCGTTTCATGGATGAAATTAATGAAGTAAAATAGTTCCGGGCAAAAAACTCCTTGCCTACTTCTGTACATTACTTTTGTATCTGCCCATCTTGTTAGGCCCACAAACATGTTGCTCTCTGACGTTCCCATACCTTCAAATACATGCGCTAGTGATCTTTTTGCATAATCATAATAGCAAGATGCAAAGGTTAAATTTATATATGTTATATCTATAATTTTTTACGTTAGTCTAACTTCCTTATACTCTCACTCAAACGATTGAAATTTTTTTAACCACTCTACTCGCGAGGTTGTTTACGTAATACGTTTCTTACGTACATCAACTTTGGTAAAGAAGTGATTTCATTGACTCTCATAGGGGTTACAGGTAGCCTGTTGAAACGAAGCGAGAGAAATTTCCCCTATGAGTAGTATAATGACGAAAGAACCGAGGTAGTGTATTTCAAAAGGTACCACACGGCTTGCGGTTTTTATGCTTTGAGTCTATTCGGCAATACTAGGCAATTATCGCAGTCGTTTAGGCAAATAGCTGGTCGTAAGTNGGTTTTTATGCTTTGAGTCTATTCGGCAATACTAGGCAATTATCGCAGTCGTTTAGGCAAATAGCTGGTCGTAAGTCGCCAGAGAGGGTGCGCGGGTGTTTTATCGCCAATGGCAGATATCGCGTTCGGCAAAGACCATTACCGAGCTGGGGAAGCCTTCAGGCAATTCGGCTCTAAGGTTTGATTGGTTACCACTTAACGTCTCATCGACAGCGAGGTCATTAAGAGACGGAATAAATGGCTAAAACTATGAGAATTTGGGGAAGGAATCAGCCGTGGCCTANCGACAGCGAGGTCATTAAGAGACGGAATAAATGGCTAAAACTATGAGAATTTGGGGAAGGAATCAGCCGTGGCCTATAGTAAGAGACATCCCCGAATTCGCCTGGAGCGATTTCGGCAAAACATTTAAAACCGAGATGAATATGGCCGGACCATGAATCGAACCCGCTTCATCGCAAATGTGAGTCAAGTGTGTTACCATAGCGCCACCACGCTCTACAGACTCTACACAATTCCACCAATTCTGCGAAGGTGCATTCCCTTTCCAAATTATTTCATTTGCGTCGTCCAATATTGTCCTTGAATTTAAGCCTCGAATTTTTCGTGCCTCTTCATGGCTAAATGCTGTGGCTAATAAAACAATTGCTTTATTTGCATGTATTTTTTTTTTGTTTTTGCCTAATCTTAAAATAATATATTTCGTAGACGCACTTCACTGCTCAGAGAAACTGCCAGATTTTTGTAAACGTTTGAGGGGGTTTCTCGTTATTGTTTCAAGTGACAAATTCAAAACCCTAACATCCTTGCGGGCATACGCCTCCATTGGGGATTGCATGAAACTTTATTACGACGGTTTATACGTATTCAAACAGTCAGAAATGCACACACAAACATTCCTAAAACTTTTTAGAAACTCGAGTCGATATCCGAAATGTGGACCTCAGGTCTCATTCATACCGTTGTGTTCATCGTCCAGAACTTTTTCTGTATACTAAATTCTGAGTTTTATAAACGATTTTCTTAATACGCACATATATTTTCCATTTTCAGCAAATTGTCTCATATACGCTTTATTGTACGGAAGATCAATAGCATAAAACATTTCATTCTGGGATATGGAGGATTAAAGATGTTCTATTGTGCTGTTCATCATAAGCTCCATAGGCTGCCATGTTGGCTGCACGTGAACTCTAACTGTATACTTTAAGTGATACACCCAAAACTTCCAGAAAATTTCATATGTTCTAAAACATTTCGAAAAAAAAAANTAACTGTATACTTTAAGTGATACACCCAAAACTTCCAGAAAATTTCATATGTTCTAAAACATTTCGAAAAAAAAAATTTATACACATTAATAACAACATTTTAAAAACAGTATTACAATTAAAAAAAAAAGTGAAAGATTTGCATGCTGTTCTTCTTGTGTTTCGCCTTATCATGTTCACCTATCACATCCAATGANTAACTGTATACTTTAAGTGATACACCCAAAACTTCCAGAAAATTTCATATGTTCTAAAACATTTCGAAAAAAAAAAATTTATACACATTAATAACAACATTTTAAAAACAGTATTACAATTTAAAAAAAAAGTGAAAGATTTGCATGCTGTTCTTCTTGTGTTTCGCCTTATCATGTTCACCTATCACATCCAATGANTAAAAAAAAAGTGAAAGATTTGCATGCTGTTCTTCTTGTGTTTCGCCTTATCATGTTCACCTATCACATCCAATGAAAGGTCCTGGGCTCGATTCTTACGTATACTCAACTACCAACGAGTGCAACAGCTCTCCTGTGCCAATCTGTACACGAATCCCGTAGGTGCCGCGGTGGCTGAGCAGTTAGACAGCTCGCCTCCCAGCAAGGCGAACCGGGTTCAAACCCCGGGCCGGGACACTCCGGAATTTCGCAAGGGGGAACCGTGCAGGACGATGGTGCTGGTCGGAGGGTTTTCTCGAGGATATNCCGGGACACTCCGGAATTTCGCAAGGGGGAACCGTGCAGGACGATGGTGCTGGTCGGAGGGTTTTCTCGAGGATATCCCGTTTCCTCCGCCCTTGCATTCCGGCGCTGCTCCATTCTTACCTCATTTCACCCTCGTCGGCTCTCGAGACCTCGATGTTACGAGCCGTCCCAATCTCTCAACTCTCTCTCTCTCTCTTTCTCTCTCTCTCAGCAAATCCCGTACATTGACAGTACAGGCAACTGGCACATCGCCAATTANCTCTCTCTCTCTCTTTCTCTCTCTCTCAGCAAATCCCGTACATTGACAGTACAGGCAACTGGCACATCGCCAATTAATCATTGACTATCTGTCCCATAATCACCACCCACTTAGAACCACACATGCCTTTCCTCTTCCTCGCACCATTTAATTCACCAACCCTTTTTTCATCACCCATTTTACAACCCCTTTAGCTTTTCCCTTCTCCAGTTGTGCTGCCATTGGCTCCAGCCATAAATGTATAAAGTACATGAAATATATATTTCGCGCTTGCAGGCACCGGACGGCTTAGGGTCCCATGCTTTACATCGACTTTGCGTCGCCTTCCATTGGATTCAAGTAATTAAATTTAAAAATAACATTTTTTTTTTTTAATTTTTATATATACATATTTTTAAACTTTATTGTTTGTTAATGGGGAAGTTAAATGTACAGTGCGATGGAGCCCTACAACATTCCCTCATTTTTATTTATATACGTAGAATTGCAAAGCATTCCTGTGTAGAAAATAAAGAGCGTTACTTGATTATAAGAGTATGTCCGTATGTAATGGGCTTTACAGTAAATACAGCAGTTGATTTTGCCTTCAGAAGAAAAACAGGATCATTATTATTTGTTGATATGAGGAGATCGAACGTTTACACCCACTCTTTATGGAATTCATCATTTTTTTCTTCCCCGTGCTTACACTAGTAACGTTTTTATATTAAAAATTCTCCTAAGAAAACAATATTACTAAAGGTTGTTCACGCTAAAGTGAGCACTTTTGAACTCCACCTTAGAAACAAGACACTGCTCCTACCTGCATGTATTTTAACGGGCGCACTGAGTGAGATGCGCCCAGCAAAGTTGGTAACGATGGTGGGGATGCAGTTTGACATCTTAACTTCAAATAAAATGTGTTAGATAACCATTTGTAATAACTTGAACGATTTCTTTGGTTTCCTGTTTTTTTTTAATTCATCGAAATGTAAAAACGAGCAGATTTGTAAAATATTTACTTTTCTAATAATTTCACAGTTTCGCTTGACCTACGCATGGATAAAGTTATGAGACCATTGGTCATGTTAATCTTACATAAAGCGGAATAATAGACAACGTGCATACAATTAGATCTTAAACAGGGCTTTCAAAATTGCTCAGTTTACCGTGAACAGCATTTAATAGGATGTATGTCATATCTTAAGTAACTGCATTTAGCGTGATGTATATGGTTAGTCAATTGACATTAAAAGCATTGTGCACGAAGTATCTAATTATTTTAGCACACACTGCCAGAACAAATGAATTGAAGGAATTCTCATATTTTGTTGATATAAAGTACAAAGAGCTTTTCGTCACTTGAAAAATAATTTTATTTCTTGTTTTCTGTCAGCAGACAAGTTAAGATGTTTCTAGCCTTGAAATTAAATTTACTCTCCCAAGAACGTCCCCCACTTTTTTCAAACCGTTTTTGAAAACTCATTAAATAGACTCGTATTTTACCTATTTTCTGCATTCATTGTTTTAATTCCACAATAAATTCCAATTCATGGAAAACCAAATTTACTCAGCTGTGGAAAGAATATATATATTCCCAATTAAGTGGAAATAACACTAGCAGGATGGAATGAAGCTGAATTTTCGCCATTAAAATGTTAAGAAGAAATTTAAAAGCAGCCAGGAAGGTAAGAATCAGTGTTTCAGCTTTAAGTAAAATATAAATGTTTGTATATGACAGCTGAATGCAGTACCTAAAGAAGTGGACTGAGAATTTCCGTAAGTCTCATATTTTTCAATGAAAGGAACTTCAACAAATTTCACAGCGAACTGATACTGAAATAACTGTACAGTTAACCCTAAAAAAAAGTAATTAATATTCAGGAATCCCTTCTGTTTGATTAATTTTCAAGTTTGACACATTTTCTTACAGTAAATGGGCCAGATAAAAGGTTCAGGGAAGCATTATCTCATAAAACGTGGGTGAGCTATATCGGTGCAAGTAAAGTTTCATTTATGCTCAATTTCTGAGTATTTGTGCGTTTACTTATGCTAAAACCTGCTCGCAACAGGATTGTTTTGTAACCCTGGTGTTATGCCGGAGGCTTACCAGGGGACGGTTTACAAAGTAGCTGATGACCTAACTCTCATGACCTAGCTGGGATTTGAACCCAGAGCCTCCTGTGCCCCAGACCGGCGGCGCACCAACCGACTGCGCCACGGGAGGTCCACCCCGCTCGCAATGCCGGTGTGTAGGTTGGTAGGACTTGGCGTCTCGCCTACAGCGAGGTCCTTAAAGACGGAGCAAGTTACCGCTACGGTGAAGATATCATTCCATGGCCTGCATTAAGGAACTAACCCAGCATTCACCTGGCATGATATCGGGAGACCGTGGAAAAAAACCTAAATCTGGATGACCGAGCGGGGCTTCGAACCCTGGTTCTCCTGATTACGAGTCCCGTGGTTTACCTCTGCGTCACTTCGCTCTGTTACGCCAGTGTGGAACACGTTTACGAGTTAAAGAAAGCATAGGATGCGTTGAAAAAAAAATAGGTCGTCAGTGGATTCGGTGAAATTTTATTCAGAGCCTTTAGTTGCATCTAATTTCATGATCATTGCTTGATGGCAAATAGTTATTTCGTAGGGTCGGAAGACCCTCAAAATACAATTTATTTGTACTCTAAGACTTATCAAGAAAATTACAACAGTTACAAATTTGGAGATGATTACTCTCCATTTCAGTTACTATTTATTTCTCTTTTACCTGTAAATCATACAATACTAATTGCTGAGTTTCAGCGTTAAAAACGTATTTTTTTCTAAGGGAAATAATACTAATGCATTTGATAGTAGTGATGTTTAAAATTTTGCAGTTTCCAGTGGAACGTAGAGGTTTTGGTGCTCCAGACACAACCGTCTTGATAGCCATTACTTGGCAATTAAAGCTCAATTGCCAGCGGGGTCACACGCTAGTTTTCCAACTTAAAAAAATTAATGACGCCGTTGGCCAGCTGGTTTTCTCGGGGTTATCTCGCTCTCCCTTACCTTTGACCCATTTTTTGCTCATCTACATCTCTTTTACCTCCAAGATCTCCAACATAATTTTTAAACGACGTCCAAAAATCCCTCGACTCAGTTTGATAATTAGTGCGGTATAAAAATTCTGTTTTCTGATCTAGGACGGTAAAATGCTTTAGCACATGAAGGAAGCTTTTGGTAAATATTTATCACTTCAACGACATACATTTTAGTAACATGTAACGAAATGTATGGTTAATAACTGAAACGCACATTTCCTTTCGTGTTAATAATGAAACTCGGAACGCCTTTTGTGGGCAGCAAGCTTTATACTCGGGTAGCGCGTGAGGGGGCGGGGAGGGAACATTTAGAGTGTGCACCCACAAGCAACCTTGAGCAATTTTAATAAGTGTTGCCCACTTGCCGTGGTTCCAGTACTCCTTATGGAGTTAATGTTCTCACAACAATTCTCGGAAATGGTTGGTGTTTAGCACAGGTAATGACACAAGACGCACGCCCTTCTTCGTTAAATTTTAACATGCTGATTAATTTGCAGTTGTTAGGGCAGTCGCTAGCCTGGAGGTTTTGTCTAGTGTTTGAGGCTCAGAATTGCGTAAGCGATAAGGTCGACACTGCAACGCTCATCAAGAGCGCCGTAGCCGCTACGCGCAAGGCTCTGACCTGGCGTGCAGTGTTTTCGTCGTGTTGCGGGTGCCTATGAAACTTTTAATGCAGTGATCCCGTCATTTTATTGGCGGAAAGTCTGCAACGAAATTCAAAATAGGCTCCTATTGTAGTTTTGCTTGTGTTCGGGCAGTATGTTTTAAGATACAGCGGTCTGAAAAAGCCACTTTAACGATGCTGGAGGGCTCCAAATGATACTTATAACATAAGTCCTATGTATTATTTTCGTAGGAAAACATATTGGGGACAGGGGCACTTTTAATAGTTTCGTTTAAAAAAAAAACTGTTTTTAAAAAATTCTGCAACGCAGTTCAAGTTTCAGGTAGGCAACCACCTTTAAAAAAAAAAGAGAATCGTTCTTACGTCTCCGCGTTACAAAATAAATTCAAAATAATGAAGGTAACATCAGTTATTTCCATGAACCAACATGATGACAGTGACATGTTTTGCACTGGGTGAATAACTTTGTCCAGTTATCATCAACCAGTCATTAATATTCCGTGCGGAATATTTTGTGTAATGTTTCCAACTGATTCACGTCTCGGTTCCAAATCCAATGGCTTATGCCACCTCTACACAAAAAAAAAGTAGTTATATGTACAGGATGTATCTAAACAGCCCGACAAACTTCTGCTGCAGGTTAATAACAAAAAAAGAAGGTGAAAACATGTTTACGACCTATGGTCTTAAGTGAATCCTAGGAGAGGTACATAGCTTTGAAGTTGGACCTGAAGAACGACTCTATTGCAAATACTGGAGATGGAACACTGAGTGATTGAATAAAGTGTAAAGCTAATTGTGATATGCGGGTTAGTAATTAATCTTATAGATCCCAAGTACAGCGTCATGAAGATTAATTCGAAATAGGCTAATGGTAGTATCCGTGATTATTTTTATGACATAATTTGATGAAAGCGACAGACAGGTGTTGTGGTGTTTACAGATCTTTGTTCCCTTACACATTACCCAGACACTCAATGTTCCACCTTGAAAAGTTTCTCCAATATTTGTAATAAAATGATGTTTCAGATCCTACTTCAAAGATGTGTAGCGCCTAGAGGATTCACTTTTTTAACCATAAGTCATATATATATGTTTTCACCTTTTTTAGTGATTAACCTGCAGCCGGAGTTTGTCGGTACAATTTAGATACATCCTGTATATATATGCATCCTATATATATGCATCCTATATATATGCATCCTATATATATATGCATCCTGTGTATATATATGCATCCTGTGTATATATATACATCCTGTATACAACCATTACATACAGGATGTAATTGATATATATACATGATTTATATATATGCAGGATGTATATATATACAGGATGTATATATATACATCCGGTATATATATATCCTGTATATATACATCCTGCATGTATATACAGAATGTATATATATAAATTACATCGTGTGTAAGGGAAGGTTACTGTATATCAATGGACCGGTGCCATAGACGGACCACCGCAATATTTCTCACATCTGGCACTGCTAGTGTAACCTAGCGGTGGCAAAGCGTACCTGTGCTTTGCGAGTGGACACCATGTTAGATTGAAACCGTTCCTGCTACGGATGACCGAGCAGCACTTCCAGGTGTGATTTTCGTAACAATAATGTAATTTTTAGAGAAAATAGTTTACTGAATAATAAATAGTAGTGTTACAACTTATTATTTGTTGTTGTTACTATAATAAAAGGTGTTCCTTCGGCTATTTTTTAATATGGCATTTAGTCCTTGTAATTATGTGTGCGCAATTGTAAAGACTTTAAATGCAAAACCAACATGTTGCGATCATTGGACCAGAACCGACACCCATCAATGGACCGGTCCAATCATGGCAACCATATTCTTGATATCATTTTTGCAAAATTTACGAGACCTTGTAAATTCGAGTTAAAGCGGGTGCATGTAAGATAAATGTTTGTGTATGTTAGGAAGCAGAGGCGTCATCTGTAACTATAGATAATTCAACATGTAGATAAAATATATGTGTTGTCTCGTGCATTCTTCGTATCTGCTTCTTATAGATAATGAGGGCCTATCTTATTTTTATAACTGGACGACGTTACATACACAAGACTAGCAAGTCCGTGGTTTTATAAGACACGAGGTGTATAAACTCCATGCGTAAATAATTTACCAGCCACAGAAGACATCAGGAAAAATGGAACAGCCAACTCTAGAACAGGAAATAGTTCGCCTAACAATGCTGAAGAAAATAAGATTTTGCCTTCAGTTTCTGTAGAATCTGTTTCCCCGCTTCCAAGAGCAACCATTGCTGTTGATAGGAAGGAAAGGAAGTCAAAGAGTTCAAACACTCACAGATTCCTATTACAAAAAAGAGCTTGGAAGAAGCTGAAAAAAAGTCCACATCTAGGCCTTGATCTGGGTCTAAGGCTAGCCGAAAAAGAAAGAGTATTCAACCAGTAGGCTTACCAGAATCTACTGCGTTGAAGCCAACTAAGAAATTAAACTTTGCTGTTTCGAGAATGTCTCGAAACGTTGAAAAGGATTTGTACTGTGAGTTGGGCCAAGAAATCTCTTTTGAAGAAATGTTTCAGTACATGATATGTCAAATTTGGGTCCATTCAAACTGTGCAGGTGTACATCGTGGGGCCAAACAGTTTTTAAGTGAAAACAGCCTTCATTTAGCCTTATGTTGAGACTTTTAATTTTTAAGTAAGCTATCCTTCCATTGTTGTGGTTCATTGACCAGACAACTCCTTAAAACGAAAGACAATTTGGCATTTTTTTTGTGGTAAAAGTGAGGCTTCATCATGTCATTTATACCCAGAAAATGTGATTAGTACGAAATAGTCTGTGTTTGTTTGGCAAATGTTTAAATAACCGTTGTATTCTTTTAACATACTGTAATGGTACATTCATAGCAACATAGTGGTACATTCATCATTATGGGTGTCCATGGTTGAACCATTTCAGTAAGAATTTCGTTAAATTTTTTATTATATTTTTTTGGAATTTCTTATTAATGTAACCAGTGGTTTTTGGTCCCCCATTTATGCATCTATTCACCGCATTTCCCCTAAAATTTCGATGCTAATAATTTTATAGTAAGGGCAGTTTTTATCAAACTGGTCCATTGATAACAACGTTACCTTATATTTATATACAGGTTGTTTCGTAACTTATGTTACAGACTTTGGGGAGTGATTAGGCATAGAAAAACATGTAGAAAAGTCTAGAGACATTTTCTACTTACTCGAATCGTTAAGGACATTTGTCTTCAAACATGCAACACACATGAATCGGGTGAATGCCGGTACACACCAGGGACGTTAGAAAGAGTGTGACAGACCATGCTCCGGTGATGTCGGTGCTGTATGGATGCTGGTGGCCAGTCAGTTTGAACATTTACTATAAAAAGATCACGCGAGGTGCTTAACTGCGAGGCATTCCTCTCATTATTTGAGCATCACATCTCAAGGTGTAACTCCGTAACGACTCGAGTAAGGACAAAATGGCTTTCTACTTTTCTACCTGTTTTTCGATGTATAATCTCCGCCCAAAGTCTGTAACATAAGTTGTGAAACATTCTGNGATGCTGGTGGCCAGTCAGTTTGAACATTTACTATAAAAAGATCACGCGAGGTGCTTAACTGCGAGGCATTCCTCTAATTATTTGAGCATCACATCTCAAGGTGTAACTCCGTAACGACTCGAGTAAGGACAAAATGTCTTTCTACTTTTCTACCTGTTTTTCGATGTATAATCTCCGCCCAAAGTCTGTAACATAAGTTGTGAAACATTCTGTATATATATATATATATACACACACACGTGCGCGTTCACCTAATCAGGATTATTAATTCCTGCAGAGTCTGCAGCCATGGGCTGCCGGTGTTTTAAATTAAGAATCTGTATAAAATTTCAGAAGTAACAAGGTAAAATCCAAGCTAATCCTGATGGTTGTTAGGTTGGGACACTCAATAATTAATCTCTGTTGTTATTGATATTTTACTGCAACAACAGTTTTATTTCTTTAGGCTTTGCTATCCAAATTATATTGAGTTTACTGACTAAACTACTATTGACAAAAATTTCAGCTGAAGAAAGTAATGGATCATAATGATTATGTGAAATATAAGCAAATGATTGATTCAGCGAAATTTCTGACACATTGTCAATTGAAAGAGAGGGAAGGGAAGAGAGAACTCGATAATATTCAAAAGCAGTTGGAAGGAGCGCAAAGTTGAGAACTATTTGAAAGACATCTGAAGTTGGAATTGCTAAAGTTAAAGAAGCATTTGAAACGCCTTGAAAAAAAAAAGCATCGCTTGCCCGTAACAAGAACCCAGATGTCTGGAAGATCTCCAGCAAATTCCAATAGCTGAATGCGTCAGTGAGAAAATGAAATACGACGTATCTCAGTTGAGGTGCGACTACGAATTGGCGAGGTGTTGTGGGGTGAGTGGAAATATTTGGGCGGCTCTTAAAATCGAGGTCTTGAGAGCCGAACTGTGANATCTCCAGCAAATTCCAATAGCTGAATGCGTCAGTGAGAAAATGAAATACGACGTATCTCAGTTGAGGTGCGACTACGAATTGGCGAGGTGTTGTGGGGTGAGTGGAAATATTTGGGCGGCTCTTAACATCGAGGTCTTGAGAGCCGAACTGTGACTACGAGGATGCTCCGAGGTCTTTCAGCGTCTATTTCTGGAACATCATAAACAGAATAAAGAATGGCATCATCTGCACATCGGTGATGGACAAGTTGATAAAGAAAATCGAAAACAAAGTTGTCAACACGTTGCTGCTCAGCGAGTTTGTTTTCCTCTACTCGCAGTTCCCGACCGCACCTCGAGATCTTGATTCCAGTGGGGCTGAAGAAGCCTGCTCTAGAGAAGGCGATATTTTCGGAGTGCATGCAGGCCAGGNCGAGATCTTGATTCCAGTGGGGCTGAAGAAGCCTGCTCTAGAGAAGGCGATATTTTCGGAGTGCATGCAGGCCAGGTTGTGGTTTAAGGCCCTCACGGAGCAATACAGGTTTATAGCCAACAGCCAAAGATCTGAGGTTGGCAGATGAAGCAGTAAAATCGATGTATGTATGGCGACAAGATATGAAACGTCCGCAAATGGAAGAAAGGTACCGATGTGCCTACTCCAAAAGCGAGACGGTGTTCTCCGGTACCCAGCGATGAAGAACTTAAGCCAGGTACACCTCCACAGGTTTTAGAAATCGCAGAGGAACCATTTGCTCAAGCAATGCAGTTCACCGAGAAGGAAACTAATTCGNCGCAGCGATGAAGAACCTCCACAGGTTTTAGAAATCGCAGAGGAACCATTTGCTCAAGCAATGCAGTTCACCGAGAAGGAAACTAATTCGGTTGACTCTACACAGTTGTGGGGTATACAACAAAACGATTAAACCACCTACTGAGCAGCGTAATATGTTCATTTTCACCGTAACCAATATTTGCGTGTGAACAACAAACCTTCAGATGTATTAGGGCCATTATCACCTTATTCACAAGTACCTAGTCCAACCGAACTGTCGGAGCTGACTGAACTCCACAGACAAGTGAAACCTCACAAAAGCCCCGGACCATCTATGACATCACCGACTAACACTATGAAGTCCACTAGATTTGGACGGATCATCAGAAGACCTAAAAGGCTTGATATTTAAGGGAGAGATATTTAGTAAGAGTTTCATATGCCACAACCATGTGGAACTAACTGCATGAAGTGTTTATTCTATGTAAAGACACAAAAAGAGGTTGTTGACTTAAAAAAGTAGTCATATAATGTATGTAGATAGTTTTGAATATAACTTAATGTATCGCAATTGTATGAGTTTGATGTAATCATCACTAAAACGATGTCCCCTGAACAACCAAAGGTGGTGGCCTTGCCTGCAGTTACACACCTGCAGTTCCGAATACCTGCCCAGAAAATGAAGCAGCATCAGCGGCTACGTTCCCAGACTGCAATGAAAGACGTGTCTTGCGTAACCAGTCCCAAAAGTTTACCTGGTAAAAACTTTGAATTAGAAAAAGGATTTTTGCAGGGAAGAACTATCTAACATGTTAGTAACATGGTACAAAAGAGAGCCTGGACAAGAAGACCTTTCAGCTAAAAATACACACTCTAATATAATATTTTTCATATTGCTGGAAATCAGCAGAATAAAAAGTCCCTCAAAACATAGAGGTTACTATAGTTTAACTTTTCATGAGACCTTACTTCACATGAGTTATTCAAATGGCCACCATTTAGTTACTGCTTAATTATAATTGAAACTTCATTTACGTGAACAATGCCAGATGCATAGCCACTCAGGTTTATATTTTTCCTTACATATATTATTTTTATTCAGTAACTGTGGACAGTGAATATCGTAGAAAACAATAAATAATTTCTACAGCTGAAAAGGGTAGGAGTTTGTGCTATATTTAATAACGTAATATTTCTGAAACACACCAAGTTAGGCACACATTTATGCCCAGTTTGTTATACACATGTATACAAGTTTACTGGTGTACACACCGAGTTCCTCTTCGTCATAAGTTTACATAATATGACGTTTTCGTAACCTTGGGTGAACCAATCGCGATTAGCAAGGAAGCCGTTCTCTCGGAGTCAGCACTCGTGATTTACTGTATTTGAGACAGTCCTTTGAACTGAGTAACCTTGCTCTTGCAGGTTTCTTGCATCGCGAGCACAGAGCAAAAATAAAAAATAAACACCGTAACCCCTGAAATTTGAAACCTGCACCTGATATCATATAATTTAATGTAGCGGCTATTTTATGACTAATCACTTCTTAAACAGGATATTGTGCAATGCGGAACATTTATGATGAACCCCACCATGAGTTTTATTCATGGATAGAAAAATTCATTTTAAAGAAATATACACACACCCTCAACCAAAATGCATTTAAACAAGAGTAGACCATTGCTAAACACTGAGGTAATGAGTGGCAGATAGATTTTCAAATATTTAATTTATTCAAGATTGCTTAAGTATATGTGACGTGGCAAGCTACTTACAATATTTAAAAAGAACTAAACACATTTAATTAATTATATTTTTTATTATTTATGTACTATGCCTCAGCCAGTCAGTAGGAAACACAAAACTCTATCTCAAGGAATACGCAGGCTTACCTTAGCTGCGCTGTCTAACTAACGCCCCAGTACAAAAAAATGATCTTACTTGAATGAATTTATTTTAAATTTCCGGCGTGTTCACAGATTTTGTTAATCAGGAACCCTGGCTTCTTGATTTTCTCTTCACCCAGTCCTGACAGAACCTATCAAGATGTCCACTTCTATGTATCACCATTCTTGGTGTCCGTATATTTTATTTTAACTCTTTGTGTCCTCTTTTCTGATTGACCAAAAATTCACACGGCCTGCTACGTCACATAAATATAATAGCTTAATAAAAAATTACATTCTCGTTGGAATAGCGGGGCCGCGATGGCTGAGCGGTTAGCCTGCTCGCCTTCAACAAAAGCGAACCGGGTTCAATACCCAGTCGGGCCACTCCCGGGTGGGAATCGTGCTGGACATTGCCGCTGTTTGGCGGGTTTTCTCAGGGAACTCCCGTTTCCCCCGCCCCTTCATTCCGGCACCGCATCTCACGTCACCCTCATCGGCTCTCAAGATCCCGATGTTCAGAGCCGCCTAAATCTCTTCAGTCACTCGTTGCCATAGTAACAATAAACAGCAGCATAGATTACACACAACTGTCTATGCCTACATGAAAATGTATTTTCATCCTAACAACTTTCATATCTCTTTGCAACAAGAGTTTTCATAAAAGATATTAAAATAAAATTATTGAGAGCTGTAGTGAAAATTCATTTAAATTGCTCTCAATTAAAATTAAGCTAGCATATAACTAATTAAAATAACAAACGAAAAACACAAATACAGAAACCAAATCACGTAAAAATAAATTACAACAAAATATACGTCTTAGGCATTCGTGCGTTACATTGAGAAGAAGTCACACAGAACTTATGGTGCTACATGGAATGACTTTGAACCATGGTTCGTTTACTGGCTTATCTGCCAAGTCCCAAATTAACTCAAGTGTTTTGATATTGCCAGTCTTGCAAAAAAAAAAACCTTTAGGATATGCAAAACTGTCATTTTAGTACAGAATGATCATAGTTGATGTGTGTTGTTTCTGTATGTCCGTGTTTCTGATGACTTTCATATCGTATTAAAAAAGAAAATAACACGGTTACATAATGCTTACAACATCCAAGACTATCATCTGTTCACGGTAAAGTGAGCACTTTTCAAAATACTGTATGTGCTTAAATCAAATACACTAATATATTTGCTTAAAAGTTCCTTTCTGNAAAGTGAGCACTTTTCAAAATACTGTATGTGCTTAAATCAAATACACTAATATATTTGCTTAAAAGTTCCTTTCTGTTTATTTGTATCCTTTCGCCAACTGTTAATATGAAAATTGTTATGTGACTAATAAACACAGTGTTTACATTAAAAAAAATGAATGTCTGAGGCTACAATAAAACATAATTGTTTGGTTATTATGCTTGCAGGGAGAGCCTTTAACGTGAATAGCATATACGCCGTAGTCTGGATCTAATACCACTTGACTGACATATCTGTAGAATTTCGCAACTCACTTGAAGAGAAGGTTAATCTTGCGATGGTTTTCCTCTGCCTTCGGCGTTATGGATGTGAGTCAGACCCACCAGTGCGTGAAAAAATCAATGAGTGGTATCGGGACTCAAACCTGGATAACTCCGGTTGAGGGGAAACAATGCTACCTACATCATAAAGATAATATTATTAAGTGCAAATCACTTTTTTGAAAAAATAACATTTGTGTGTATTGAAAATAATGCAATGCAAACTTCACGCTTTGAAAAAAACCCTGTTTCTTTAAGTATTTATTTGGTGTACCTGATAATTCTATAATAAATTTAAGAGTAAAATACTGGTTTAAAATGTCGGTGGGAAACTTGGAATATTTCTGTTAGTATTTCTTAATATAGGCATATCTGTTAAACAGTCACTAATATTACTCCCCGCGGTTTTATAACAATTTTTGAATAAATTGGTTGAAACTACTTAAAAGCAGTTTTTGCTAAAATTAGGCATACTTCCAAAATTAAAAAGTTCGTGAACTGACTGGTGCCTCGAGTGTAGGCAGCCACGCATCATGGCGACGTGACGTTCAGCACGTTCGTGGACTGGCGCTCTGAGTGCAGGCTGGCACGCACTACGGCGTCTACGAACTTACTGAATGTACTACGTATCAGGGGCGTGTGGTGAAGTGTTGCAAGGTAAGCTGGTGCTTGCTCACTTCTGTACATTCTCGGTGCAAGCAAGCAGGAACCAGTAACCACCGTGTGTGCAGCCTTAGGGAAATTGAATGCATCCAGACCACTCACAAGCCAGTAGCAAAGGACCCATTACACGCGTCCTGTGGCGTCAGCTGCCGAGCTACGTTTTAGTAGCGGAAGTGTAAACTAGCAAGCAACAGGGTACAGCACACAGNTCCTGTGGCGTCAGCTGCCGAGCTACGTTTTAGTAGCGGAAGTGTAAACTAGCAAGCAACAGGGTACAGCACACAGTTAACGCCAGCTTACCTTGCAACAGTTAACCACACGCTACTGCCACGTATAATATAATAATGTATAGTGTTTATCAATTGCTCCCCTCATTTTTTTTCTTTATTTTGGAAGGGGAATACGAAAACAAGAGGAAATAATTAATTTTGTAGAGGATGCTTATAAAATAAACCTAACCCAACTCACACCTAGAAAGATACACACTTGTATAGATTACCCTAGATTAGAATCCGTAAATTCTTGGTTCGAAAGAAAAGCCTTAACGGTCCTAGCTATGGAGACCGTCTATCTGGTCTCTAAGTTTTATATTTAAATGTAATAAATCTGGTTTTAATGACATTCGTATTCAGAAGTATTGAATAAATGTAATTTTTTGTTGTTGCTTGTATTAAGATTTTGCATGCTCTCATTTCGATTAAGACATACACCAATCCCTTGGCGAATAAACGCAAACAAAAAATTCGACGAAACATTTGTCAGTATCAAGTGACAATTAGTTACGTGAAAGAACAGAAGGTCTGGCGTCAACATGCTTTTATTTTTCACTGACATGGAATTTATAATTGAAGCAGAAGGTGAATACTTTAACATTTCCGCCACTTCTCGAAACATTCGGCATTTACGGTAAACTGTACTACTTCTGCGTCATAACGGAATACCCTGGCCGCACCTCTCTGCAGGCGTCCACGTAATACACCTTTCCGAAAGAATAGGGAAGCTTCCTTTGTTTCACTTGTCTGATAGGCCTTCGGAACTGTAGCTGGCTCTCCGCATGCCCGGGTGCCTTGCGCTCGCTGTCTGCGGATTCCTTTGTCAGCGGCTCACACAATGGAACCCCGTGCGTTAGAGTGTGCATTCTCGCACTTCCCTTAGCGCTCGGGGCAGTTTCCTTCTCAGCGGACTTCATCAGTTCGGCGAATTCTTCCTCCACAATCGCCAGGATCTCAGGAGGAATCGGCGGCTGGGGATCTCCCTTCCTAGGCATCTTCCGAGAAGCATCCTCCCTAGCAGCGACTTTCCTAGCAGGAGTAGGGTCCTTTCTAGCAGTCCTCCCCAACGGGCTCGTCGCCTCTTCCGCCAACCTCAGGTCTTTCACGGTTTTCCTGTACTGGTCCGTGAGGACCTTGACCCTCAACTTGGCGTTCTCATGCTCCGACAGGATCACTTTCTCGAGGGGAGAGTTCTTCATCACCACCGGCACCAAGATATCCGGACGCTCCCGGAACTGCTTGTAGAGGTAGACGTGCTCGCTCAGCACCAACAAGCTGACGAAGATCCCTTCGACCTGCTTCATCAGCCTGTCCATCGCCTCCTGGGGGATGATTCTGCTCTTCGTCTGGTGGATGTTTCTCCTGAGGAGGTCGCTCAACGACAGCGTGGCGTCTTCGTAGTCGTAGCACGCTGTCCCGCGGCACCTCACCAGCTCGTGGTCGCGCCTCAGTTGGGAGATTTCCGCCTTCCTCTTGTGGTTCTCGTCGACCAAGCGGTCAATACTGTCGCGGATATTCCACGCAGTTGAGCCCTGGTGGAGCGAGATCTCCTCTTCCCTCTGCAGGCAGTGAAGGCGCTGTCTTTCCAGACACAGCTCAACTTCGCACGGCAGCTCTTCCTCGAAAGGTTCTCCTCTCTTCGCCCTCTCCAGCTGCCCCTGGAGTTGCTGCAGTGTCAACGCCAATTCCTCCACTTTACTGTTACACTCCGTCACTTGACTCTCAGTTTCAAGCATATTATTACATTTTTCATAGCCTTCCATAGTCATCAATTTATACTGTTTGTTAATATACTATTGTTAATAGCAATTATTCATGGACAATTTTGAACTTACAACCGTATAAAGCTTTACACAAAATTACTTGGCAAAGTATCCTTAGCAACAATGGACAATTATGTAAGTCAGACACTATTGAGCAACAATGTTTACACAGGTTATTTTATTTTTCATTTATTATATATGAATATTTTTATTTGTAATCTGTGGACTACAAAAATTTTCCACATACCAATGAACGTTTTTTATATTTGGAACATGGACTACATCACCAAAGTTTGGTTCGGCACTGGCCTTGGTTTTGTGATATTAAACCACATATTTTTATTTAAAAAATGACGAGTATGGTCACAAAAATACAAATTATACCTTATTTGCCTCTTCAATTATGTTAAAAATATATGGACCTACATATTAATTATGCAATTTTTTTTCAATCGGAATAAAGAGTAGTGTCACGTACTTCTGTTTTGTGAAGGATTTCCGCTATCCTGCAATAGTAATAATAATTTCTCTTCTCCAACTACACCTTAGACCAATCGTGTACAAAAACACTTTGCGGACGTCCTCGACTTAATTCGGTAACAATTATTTACAATTTACATTAGAGCAAACATTGGAAATATCTATCACAGCTTGTTTACTCAGTAAAATTGTTTATGTATAAATTTAAATAAACGTAATAATTATTTCAGTTTTGCTTGCACTTGAATGTGAGCATTGGTTTGACATGCGCACGGTAGCTAAGCATGGATTGAACCAAGAGTAAACCTGCATAACATTTCCTTTTAAGATGCTGATTTTCTAAGGATCCGAGGATCTAGTGCCGGGTAACACGATCGCTTGTGTTTGCCGCTGGCTACGCTAACACTTGGCGTTTTTATCTAAAAACATCAAACTCCAACTGAGAAGATCCTGCAGACGCAAACTGCACGGGAGGTTTTCCTATGACTGGTTTTAAAATACACTGCACTCTAGACCCGAAAAAGAGGGAATAGTGCGAATTCAGTTAAAACAACAGAAAAATGATACACTTGAAAATTCAGCTGCAGCTTACTGATTGTTCCGATGGGTAAGACCGTGTCCTGCGTGGGATTCGAATTCAAGCGTCAGCTTCAAGCAACAATTTCAAATGCACGATGGAGCAACGGCAGAGGGCACCACGCGCACGCTAGTCAACCAGCTGCAACGTGCGTCAAAAAAAGAATATCGAAAAATTCGAGATTATTCCTCCGCGCGTCAACAGACGTCACTGGCGTCTTGTTCAGAGCAACACTGAAAATGGAGAGTGGAAATAACAAAAATTGATCACAACAGACGCATTGCTGAAAATAAGTAGCCACGTGTAGCACCGATAACCAACACGAAATATGAAATTCACCAAAACAAACAATGTCTTTGGCGATAAACTTCGTGTGTTTTTCTTTAATTTTCTTTTGCGCTTGTATCTGGTAATTAATTTCCGTTTGCAGCTACCATCTTGAGGCAAACTAGCGCTACATGACTCTTGGAATTGCAGCATCTATGTAGCACACTTGACGTGGAGCTAGCGCTTGACGCCGGCACCTCTTGCATCCCAAGCACGTGTGCTTGTTTGTGCTTTCCATAGGTTACTATTCGAAAAACAATGAACAAATTTTTATTGCTTTGTGTGATGATTTCGTTAATTCAAAGTCTGTTTTTGCTTTTATTTTTTCAGAAATTTTCGCATTGCGGGAATTTTCCATATCCCTTAATAGTCGGTAAGTTTTGTAAGTTCTTGGGAACAGAGATTAGAGATATGTCTAAAAATTTATCTAATTTTTTTAAAATTTCATTAGTGAGGTGGTCATCTTGGAATTTGTTGACCTTGAACATGGACCTTCACCTTTAACCTGATTTGCTGTTGACATCCCTTGAACGACATTTTGCAATATAAGTGAAATTAGACATTACAAATCAAATTGCCAGAAACCTGTTTTTTTTTTTTAGAAGTTAAAAATACTTACAGCATAATTCTTAAAAAGTAAATTTGAAAAGAGGTTTTTCCTGTGTCGAACTCTATAGAATTTAAAAAAAAAAAAGGACAGCAGAGTAACTTAAAATATCATTTCAGGCACCTAGAAAAAATATAACTCAACAATAATTAAATACAACTATTTAGATTCCTAGTTATAGCCACGGAGGAGATAAACTTTTGCAAAAACTTTCATTTTAGACGTATTTCTTAAATGCTGTAATAGTTTACTGGACAGAGACATTAAATTTGTAGCTGCATAATTTTCACTTAAATTAATTCCAAGATGCAAACATTTATAAAATAAATTTCTAGCTAATGATCGACGTGGTAAGATGGCGACTCAATGAGTAAGTTTCGTTGTGCCACGGGTGGCAGGTGTGACGTACGCACAAATAGCACAATGCTGAAAGGGACTTACTCCTACTTTACAGACTATTTATAAATCTACACCAGTTTGGCAAAGGTTTGAAGATTCCCTCTCTGTAAAAAAAAAGCAGGATCAAGAATTTGATCCGGCCAGTCACAGACAGCATTCTTTGCACTTGCATCATTCCTAAATCTCCTGCTACCAAGGTGTGTTTGTAATGGTTCAAAAATAGTCTCATGGGGGGCGAATCTGGGTCCTAGGGAGTATGCTCCATAATACCACAGTAAAAGGACAACAAAAGTCCCTGTGTTTTCCGTGCAGCGTTAGGTCAGGATTTATTACGCTGGACGCGTAACACCCACGAGAATAGTGGAGCAGGAACGCCTTCACTGTACTACTTCGAGAGACTTTTGCCCAAGCATAATGTATCTCCAATCAATAATGAATATTGTTTTCCAGTGAATTTAAAAATTAATTCACGACATATAATAATATTATGTTTTAATGTTTTGTTTAGAAGTAGAAAGTTCGCGTTATTTTATAGACAGGCGGGATATATTTTTAAATTAAAACATTCAGATGATAAACTACTATTAAGGCATACAATTTACAAAATAACTGAAACTTGAACACACTAATATTTCTACAGTTGGCCACATTGCAGCGCACCCCTCCTATTTCTACCGCCACCCTGTTCTCTGTTCCAGCACCTGTATGCCTACAAGGTACAAGGTCACGCTAGTATAGTTTGTGTGTTGTTCAGTTCAGCTGCTTGATTATTAAAATTAAATTGTTGCAATATATTAATCTTATTATTTTATTTTACCAACTTAATAAATTACGAAAGAAGTACCTGCTCCTCCCCCCTTCCCTAAACCTACCATTATCTTTTAATCTACCTCCGGTATCAAAACGTTTCGGGATTGCTAAATTTAAAATTACACCCCTGGAAATACCGTTCAGTAGACGACGTGGAAATCCTAAATTTTTCTAGAATGCAAGAAGCTATTACCATGGGAACCTTCTTATTAATAAACTACGTGAACCTTACTTATTGATCCACCCTTGTACTGTTATTTAGAAAGTGTGAAGATACTAGGAATAGACTATACGCAGTAATAGCATGTCCATCTTACGACACACGTCACACTTGCGGGCATTCCTCGGACCATGTGCACGCTCTGAGCGTACTCTATAGTGTATTCGCTTTTTTTTTTACTCTTTTTGATCAAACCTTTTAAAAAAATTTCCCTTGAGTATGAAGTGTTTGGCTGTTTCCTAAATGTGCCATGTATCACAAGCATTTTATACTTCTGTCAACTTAGAAGTACCTTTTTATTTTTATTAAATTAAATTTTTACTTAAATTATATCTATAAATTATAATATTTCATTTATGATTAATGCGAATATAAAGAGGGAGAAAATTTGTATGTTGGTAATGCCTAGTAAAAAAATAGTTCCCATGCAAAATATTACGTAACTGAGTGCGCAAGAATGCCGTGCGTTGTCCCTCTGGTATAATTTTCTAAATGTAGTAAAGCTTTGTTTGCATGATGCGGAGGGATATCCTGAACGTATAACTTAAGCAGGGCTTCAGAAAAGTTGGAAGTAACCGTGAATGATCCATACTTCGTCTGTGATAGGCCTACCGCAACCGCTTCCGCGGGAATACATGCTCTCGCGGAGATGATAAAGAGACTCGTAGGTGAATGTGTGCTTTTGAGACGTGAGCCGTGATGGTGGGCTTTCGCTTCAGAATAGCAGACACTTCTGTCGCCGTGACTGCACACCGAGAGTGTATTCCGCGAAAGCACGGAACTTCCGCGGAATGCCACAAGACATCACAATACGTTTAGAGAAAAGGGAATGTAGCTATCCTACCCCCCTCCCTCCCCTACTTTCCCTTTGTGACAGCTCGCAAATAACTACAGAAAAGTTTGAACCTTTTTTATTTTAAGAAAAAATACAAAATGCGGAATGACAAACATCCCATAAAAGACTAATAAAATATAAATATCAGCCGTCGATAAATAATGATCAAAATATGTAACAAAAATTATTAATAATTTATACAATTAATACAATTCATTAAAACGTATCACTAGTATCGGAGCACCAAAGGAAAACATTTACTATAATATATATAGTAAATGTTTTTCTTTAGTATATACATATATAATGCATTTCGGCTCCATTACAACAAGAATTTAATTTACAAGGATCCAAATTTTATTCCTCAACACATCAGCTAAAAAATTACTATCCTTTCTTGACATAGAATTATTCACAGCACCCATTTAACTTTAAAATACTACAGAAAGGAGGGCAGCAAGAATTGCCCATCAAAGCCTCCATTCACAATAAAATAAAATTAAAAACAATTAGAACAGTTATGGCGATAGGCAGTCCTTTGAGACCCGTCAAAGATCCATCGATAAAATGTTACAAAAACGAACAACAAACAATTTGAAAAATTATAGCCCTAGCGATGAAGTTGCAGAAACCGTGAAATGGTAAACATTATTTAAACTTGAGCAGCGAACAAGGACAAATACAACACTTTAAGAAAGGGCACACCGTAACGCGACACCACAGTTAAGCCAAAACGTAATTTGGAAAGGCAGCGAAAACCAAAATTTTGAAATGGACTAGCACTACTCCACACTCAAGGTGCAACACCATTTCCCACATAAATTACCAAACATTTATTTAGAAAAACTTTACCTGAAACTTAACGTTTTCCACGACTAGACGATTTTTAAGTCCCCCATCGCTCTGTTGAGTGACTGGTAAATCGTCAGCTCGAAAACACGGTAGCGGCGTTTGACCTCAGCTGACCGAGGTGAAGTGCAACCAAGCCAACAGGAACAAACGAAGGTCTTGCAGGCGTAGGCAAGAGGCGTAACGTAGCAGACATCTGAATGGCGGAAAGTTGGCAGAACAGCCGTCGATCTCTCATATGCCCCCGGAAGGCCGTGCTGCCACGAGACCAGGAACCAGAGTTCTCATAACTCGTTTAGTGGGTTTGCAATCTAATTGCAGCTTGACAGACTTCGGTCAAGTCATTGAGCCGGCGGCGGGCTGCTGTGTCTATGATTTAACTGTGCTCCGGGCTCGTATTTACAGCTGTTAACCACCGTTTCTATCTTAATAAATTTACGTGTAGGTGTTATCGGCGAGGGAGTGAAGCTCCCTACCAGTCTCCCGACTGGCGTGTTGTAGTGTCATAATGTCTGCAGAACATGTTGTAGTGTTGTTTGCAAGCGACTAGTTAAACTCGCGTGTAGTACGTCAGTGAGTCCCTACAACCCGAGTAGCCGCTCACCGACAACCCAGCTTGTTCATCATCAGCCCTTACCGTGCTGCAAGTCAGGGTCCTGCCTCGCTCTTATTCTCCGGATATTTCATCGTGTGGTGTTTGTGAAAAAAGTTGCATGTTATTTGTACACTTTTCTGGCAAACCTGTTGCCAGTCCTGATTAAAACTAGGGTTAACCTGTGTAGTAGGTGTATCACATCAGCCTTCCGAAGGGCATCAGTTGTAGATTGTGTAGTCAGAGCGAGGCCGTGCAAGGCCTTAATTAAACTACCGTGACCAATAAAAAATTATGACGCATGAAGTGGTATGGGGACGACTTACAAACTTCACGACGACTCGGCGAGACACTTACTGCAAAACACTATCGCAATAGGCAAAAAATTGAGCGAAAAATCCGGGGTGTATGTATGGCCGGGGCATTCTCACAAGCGGTCTATTCGGAGGGTCTGATTGGTAGCATTTTTTTTTTGCAGTTGATGAAGGCATTTCTTTAATATTTACCTGGCATTAGTTTGTCATTATTTTAGTCGAATGGGTAAGTTCATAACGGAACTTCCCGTGCATTTCCGTAGATCAGGAATAGAAACCACGTGGGAAACAGCAACCCAATGCAGCGAACTGGAGTCATTATAACTAACAATATTTGTAAAACTGACGAAACTACAGAGCTCCGCTATTATCGAGCACTTTTAGAGAGGCGTCGTGTCCTACGATGATGAGGCCAGCGATGTAAGCCATTTATTGATAAGTAAAGTAAGTAAGGATTTTGCAAGAATTTTACTCTTCTTAAAATTTTCTTTTACTGAACGCAGTGGCACTTCGTTGACCCTACATAGGGGCACCTGTTTTTCGTGAAAATATTTCAGGTTAAGTTGTGTTCCAGAGTACTTTATAGTCCAGAACCACTTTCGTGATTGGATTATTTGAAATGTTGTGCCTATTATCTATCTACCCACGATTCACGGACGGTCAGTATCGGAGAAAATTAATTCTGATTGTCTGACTCAGTTAACAGATCCTCTTCACACAAAGACAAGCGGCCAGTAGTCAAATGAAGACTGCAAGTGTGCACATAGGATATTGAAGTCTAGCCTCTGCGCAAATCTCTTTGCGAAAAACAGGTGGGCCAAACTATAGACGATATGCAGCTCCGTCCACCGTCACCTTGTCCATTTTTGTATTCCCCTTTGAAGTGTCACAGCCATATCCATATCATGGAGACATCACGTCACGTTTCCTACACATATTACGACGTTGGTGACACATTTCTTACGCGGCGNAGAGAAAAAGAGAGAGAGAGAGAGAGAGAGAGAGAGAGAGAGAGAGAGAGAGAGAGAGAGAGAGAGAGAGAGAGAGAGAGAGAGAGAACAAAAAGCAAACGCGACTCGAATGAATGCAAATGGCGCCCGAGCCTTGACGGAGGCTGAACATACCCAGCACTTGTGCGCTTCATTGCTGTAGTATTGCTTCAACTTCAATATATTCAAGTAGAATTTACTTTCTGTCCATCCTTCGTATTTTAAAAATCGTACCAACACTGCTCAAGTTAGTCCATTTTATGCAAACGACGATGCCAATATAATTAAATCAGATACCCGGGTCTTATTAAAATTTTACATGACGATACTGAGTGTATTTTACCATTATAACTAGACGCCCAAATGTGATTTGATTACTGTTTTTGTCTTGTAACAAGCGTTAATGGTTGCATGTCAGATCCAGTTTTAAAAATTACAATATGTCGGTGTACGAGACACACCCGCCTGGTAATGCTTACAATCAGAGTATCGTGCATTTTCGTTATACTCTAACGTTTGGAAAGAATAGAGGAGACACTGTAATTTAAAAAAGCGAGTAGCTTGCTAACAAATTCTGCTACGTGATGTCATATCTTTAAGCAAAATCTTAATTTTGCCTCTCTGAAAAGGAAACATGGAGAGAAAGTGGTGTATCTGACACGGTTCATAACCAGGCGCCGTTCTGTTGAAGTAATTTAATTAACATCCTGCCTGAAGAACATAACGAAACGACTCAAATGGTCCTGGAGAGCTACAGGATAAGTAATGAAAGGAAACATGAGCCATTCACAAAGTTATACCTTTAAATATATTTTACAGCAGTCTACATTATTGTAAAGGCTTCAGGAGCTTTCCTTTATTGCCCTTTATTTATGTACAGGTAGGGAACATAAATTGAATATATATTGTTACATGCATTTTAATATAAAAAATTTGTTGTTGTTAAAACGTACATTTTCTTTTAAAATATCTAAAAAAAACTCTAAATATATTGCAAGCACCTTATGCACGCTTTCTTAGAAATTATATATGGCTTCTGAATATGAAATGAGATGTACGTTATAATTTATGTCAACTCCCCTGCATTCATTGACGTTTGTCATAATTATTTGGAAAATAAATTAACCAGACAGAATTTTAATGGAACACCAAAAAAATAAAACCTGTAAAATAATTTAAGTTCACAATTATATTTTCCCCACTCAGCAGCAGTTAATGTGAAACTAAACAATGTCTTTGCATATACTTTTGAATGATTCTTGCAATGGGGACATGCTATTTCACTAAATGGTATTTCAAACATTTGCCATAGCATAATGTTGTTGCATGTCGTCAAAATCAGAATACGAGGCAAGATAAAACACGGACACGTGTGTAAGTAAGATAAAACGAGCCAAGGTTTGCAGTTGAAACATGTTTGGACATAAGACATAGTTCGTAAGCGCACCTCAGTTTGTGTACAGCTCCTAATGACAGTACACTCTAAATACGAATCAGAGGAAAACCCCTGAATCGCAGAGGAATTCAACTACTAGAATCAGTGAAAATGACTCCACTTAGTATCAGTGGAAAATAACTAATTTTTCCAGTGAAAAAAAATTCACGGATGGAATTAGTGACGCGAAACAATTTCACTGATTAAATAAGTGACAGCCAACTGCAGCGGCGAATTAAATATTGTTTTTATTGAATTCAGCCAAATAATTATGAGAAACAAACATATTTACAATAGTTTACTATTTATAATTGCGCAGTTTACCGTTATTAAAATAAGTAAAACATTTATATTACTTTTCAATTTACTTTAAGACCGCGTTACCTAACCACCATTTTTTTTAAGTTGAGTTATTTTACTGACTGATACATTTGCTGTTGGACATAGCGTGCGTGACGTTTGACGTTGAACAGTGGGAGTGTGTTTTGACGTGTATATTGCTCAAGTAATGGATCAACTTGATGAAAAGTCACACGTGCGTGTCATGCAATCTGAAAATCTGCCGCAGGGGAACCGGGGCGCGAACTCCCGACCCTCCGACTACAAGTCGGCTACCCTGCCCCTGAGCTATGTGGTCAGGGACCCATCTTGGATTCCAAATCAAGTTGATAACGTGGAGGAAAATATACGTCGTATACTTCCTCATTGAAAGCGCGTAGATTTAAATTGTATGCTCGTACTTTTCGGTTTTGGTTTGATTGGTACCGCTAGGATTGTAAAACGAACAGTACATATGTGTGCACTCCTCTTCACCACATTATACCCAGTTTAAATATTCGAACAGAGCGTGGTGATGATTACATCACATCAACGAAATTAAAGACGTAAATCCGGAATGAAAGACTGAATGTTCATGTTACCTCATAAACATGGTGTTTTTAAATACGAAACACATTTTAGAAATAATTTTGTATTGGTTTTATTAGTTTATGAGATTTTATTTCACTTGATACACGTTTTTTTAACTGTTAACTGATTTAACAGTGAAATTCTCACTGATTCCGATTAAGAGTGTAACGAATTTCATTTCCTGTAACGCTGAAAATGCTGTTATCAGAGGAAGCATGCAGTATTCGACTGTATTAAATCTTCTTCATTGCGTCGTTCGGTTTATGTGAATGCAACTGTTTTCGCTTATTTGTTTGTCTGTATTTTCTTCGTTGTGTTGGCAATAGTTTGCGTCCTTGTTGTTCGTATGTTTCATTGCCTGTTCTAATCTTTGTTCTCGTTTGCCTTGACTGCCTTAATTTATTCTACATAATACTGTTCGTGTTATTATTTATATATATTTTTATGAAGAGGCCATGGCGGTGTTGTAAATAGATTACTCACTTTTTTCCAAGGCAAATCAAGTTTGATTCCCGGCAAGGTCATCCCGATTTTCGCAAGTAATAAACGTGGCAGGCGTTTCCTATGTCCCACAGGTTTTCTCGGCGTACTTCCGTTTGTCTCGCACTTACATTCCGCCACTGCTCCATCCTCATCTCATTTAACTATCACCAGCGCTCAAGGGGCCACGGTAGTGTAGTGGTTAGACTACTCGTCTCCCAACACTCACCTCACTTCACTCTCATCGGCTCTCAAGACCTCGATGTTAAGAGCAGCCAAAATCTCTCCACTCCCTCCACCGGCGCTCAAGACCCCTCAAATCAACACATATTTTTGTAACAGCTAACATTGACTAGTTTTTATTTGATTTATTTTTGTGTTCTTTTTTTTTAAATGTAATATGCTAGTTTTATGCGACATGCTATCAAGATATGCGATGGTGGATGTCCGATTTAACTGTTCGGTCAGTCATCAAGAACGCACGAATTCCAGGAAACAACATACAACTAATGTGAGCAAGTCGGAAAGCAGGAAGGCAGAAGCGTGGTGCAAGCTGATGAAAGTAAGAGGGCGGCTCGGCAGCAACTGTATAAAACAGCGCGGCGGCAGGAAAACACCAGCAGTTATCCACGAGCCTCCACAATCATCGCAGCCATGATACTGCTCCCGGTGAGTACAGGTCAATCTATACATATTATAAAACTCAACGTCTCTCTGTCTGCCTGTCTGTTAGTGCGCCTATCGCTCGAGAACCACGTATCCGAAATACGTGCTTTTTTAAAATTCATAGTCATGTTTTCTGGCCAGGTTTTAGTATATATTTAGTTGCGTAACGTAACATAAAGAATAAGCAATCACAATAATAGTGAATCAAGTCGGAAAATATGGAACAATATCATGTTGTAAAGAATTGTGTAGAATTAAAAGACCTAAACAAAACTCCGTGATAGCATGTATCTATAACAGAGAAATACTAATAAGCGTTTTTACCATTTAATTTCTCAATAAATAAATACGTAAAATTTAAGCTGTTGTTTCCCCATTAAAAATTATGATTATTAATATCATAATAAACACTAAGTAAAATTCATCTTTATTAAAAAAAACCTAAACAATAATTTTGTAGTCCACGCGAGTGGAGCCGTGGGCACGGCTAGTTACTCTATATAGATAACATTAAAGCGCCGTCCTGCTTTGAGCTGTTTGTTTTGCGTTCAAGATACAAAAGTAAGGAAGCGGTGAGGGCAACAGTAACACGCGCATCTATAGTATATTCCAGGTATCTTTACACTTTCTCAATAAAACCTTCGTAAAAATTCATCTATAACATGTTAGTTCTTTCCTAAATAGATAATACATAACAATAGTCCTATATTTCCAATTACATTGGTTCAAACTATTTTTTCGTTAAAAAAAACTTTTACATATATGTTGTTTCAAATTATATAATATTAATTTCGTGGTAAGAGTGAAATAAAAATGGAGACGACAAAAGTATGTCGATAGTGACTAGAAAGAAAAAGTTATTATGTCTAATAATATGAAATTGAGTTTTCTTTAAATGTTGTTTGTAAAGCTAACCATTCTCTGTACTATGTTTAGGTTTTCAGAAAGGGAATGTTGGAAACATACGTTATATATTTTTGATTGCCTGTGCAACGTACAAATAGGGCAAATCGATTTCTCATTAGAGTTTTTTCCGGACAGGTTTACACGTGGAAACAGGAAAACTTTAATAGGGCTTCAGAAAAGTTGTAAGTTAGAACGAATCAATATGTAAGAAAATAAAAATGAAACTGCCTTATGGTTCTAATGAGTAATGCACTGAATTTGGTTGCCAGCTATTCATTGTACTGAGATTTTCTGTGTGATTTAAGGCGGCGAGCTTGCGAATTTACCGTAGCAATGTTCAATCGATGGTCCGATATAATTTCGTAGATATTTATGTCAATTACTTTGAAAATGCACTTTGGATTTATCTTTTTTTTTTTAAGTTGAAAGGCTTTGAAGAAATGTATGAAATTAGCGATCTGTTTCATAAATGTGTTCAGAACTGATCTGAATTGTAATTTATGCTGGCATGGGAATTGTTTGGAAACACTTTTGGAGGTTTAAATGAGATAAATCTATTTTGTTTCCAAACATTATGCAAAGTGGTTTACTCGCCAAATAGGCTAGCACAGAAAGTATTGATTTACGTAATTTATTATGGCAACAACGATGATCTACTGTATTAGATTTACATTACATATATTCAAACTAAAATATATTGAATAATTATTAATTATTTCATGAGTAATCAAGGTGAACAACCATACGGAAAACTTACATACACACAAAATTTTAATATGTAATGTTTTAAGTTTGATTAAATTCAGAATCTTGTTGGACGTTCATGATAAGAAATGACGTATTACGGTGCAATAATTTGAAAAGAAACAATAAGCATTAAACATTTTCTTTTAATTTTTTTAAATCATAAACGAAATCTTTCAATACGTATAGAATATGTATATATAATGTAAATCCTAAAGTTAATGTACTATTCTGAAATTGAATCATCGCAACCAACTGGGTAACCAACTTGTTATTATATTTACTTTGAATTTTAAATTATCTCAAACTCAATGTGATGTAGTTACTTGCTTTCTTTCTTGTGAATGGGGGAGAAAATACCTGTATCAGGCATATCGCTTCATTCACACTAGTAATCACATTATATTAGCAAGAGATACCATCAAGTCCNAAAATACCTGTATCAGGCATATCGCTTCATTCACACTAGTAATCACATTATATTAGCAAGAGATACCATCAAGTCCTGTCTTTAACTTATGCTCTGTAGAATTATTTATTTGCAAGAAACGCCACGTTTAATATGATAATTATCATGAACAGCAAAANTTAACTTATGCTCTGTAGAATTATTTATTTGCAAGAAACGCCACGTTTAATATGATAATTATCATGAACAGCAAAAGAGGAAGTAGGAGGGAGGATTTATCGTACACCATACAGTAATATTCACCACAATGTACAATAATAGAGATAATGCCTAAATATGGTATAGGCTGCAGTGAGTTTCGTTTGTAATTATTTTATTCGACCAACGTAATAGTCCAGACTCTACTTTGTTACAGGGCAGATATGACCAATTACGTTTCACCAGTGCGAGAGCTTTAGCGCTTACTTTATAAATGCTGCGAAAAGTAAATTTTCAAAAGAAAATATCTATGTCAACAACGATTTTAAGCAATAAGCGTTATATGACTCCCTAAATAAGATTATCAAAAAATGATCAAATAATGTGTATTAACAACCTGAATATTGAAAACACTCATCAGGACATATTTGTGCTAGGATAGAAATATCTTTATAATAACGAATAAAATAAGAATGTAACCAGTTACTTTAATTCATAAGAATCTACTGTCATGTACCTACGTAGAGACTTTCAAATGTGTAATACTGTCTACCCGTATTTGCAGCTATCCACCTTTCTTCTGGCTGCTGTAGCTGCAGTCCGAAGTGATGCCACACAGGACAAGAAGCTCGAGAAACGAGGTCTACTGAGTAGCTACGGAGGCGGCTATGGTGGCTACGGAGGCGGCTATGGTGGCCACGGAGGCGGCTATGGTAGCTACGGAGGCGGCTACGGAGGCGGCTATGGTGCCAACGGAGGCGGCTATGGTGGCTACGGCCACGGAGGCAATCTAGGCTCATTCAGCAGTGGATATGGCTCAGCAGGCTATGGCTTCGGCTCCGGTATTGGTCTGTCATCTGGTATTGGCTCCGGTATTGGACTNGTGGATATGGCTCAGCAGGCTATGGCTTCGGCTCCGGTATTGGTCTGTCATCTGGTATTGGCTCCGGTATTGGACTTGGTTCCGGTATTGGACTCGGCTCCGGTATTGGACTGGGCTCTGGTATTGGCCTGGGCGCATCAGCTCCAGTAGTACGGACCGTGACACAGGCCGTAGCCGTGCCAGTGCCCCAGCCCATACCAGTGACTGTCAACAGGCCCGTGCCTGTACCTGTTGCACAGCCTATCCCAGTGTCAGTACCCAGGCCCTACCCTGTCAGTGTCCCTCATCCTGTACCTGTCTCTGTACCCAGACCATACCCTGTCAGTGTTCCCAGGCCAGTCGCTGTTCCTGTAGCTCAGGCCGTGCCTGTACCAGTTCCTCAGCCTTACATTGTCAGTGTTCCCCAGCCTGTGCCTGTACAAGTACCTCAGGCAGTGGCAGTACCAGTTCCTCAGCCCATCACTGTGACTAGGCCAGTCATCATCTCCTCCAGTGGCTTGGGAGGTGGTGTTGGAGGTGGCTTCGGCGGTGTTGGAATTGGAGGAGGCAGCTCTGGAGGTATTGGCTACGGTTCTGGAATTGGAGGAGGCAGTGCTGGAGGTATTGGTCACGGTTATGGAATTGGAGGAGGCAGTGCTGGAGGTATTGGCTACGGATATGGAATTGGAGGAGGCAGCGCTGGAGGTATTGGCCACGGTTATGGAATTGGAGGAGGCAGCGCTGGAGGTATTGGCTACGGTTCTGGAATTGGAGGAGGCATCGGCGACATTGGAGGAGGCAGCGTGGGATCCATCGGCTACGGCTCAGCACATGGCTATGGATCTGGCTCTAGTTATGGCCTTGCCTCCAGCTACAGCTCAAGTAATAGTTACGGCCATGGAATAGGGTATGGAAAGCACTGATAAAATGTATTAATCAGAATAACATTGCCACATTATTCAGCCCTGCAATAAATTATTTTTTGGATTACCCAAAGGTTTTTGGACGTTTTCAATTTTTTACAAGCATTATTTTATTCTTAAATGTGGTTTTGTAATAAAACATACTATTTTCAAAAGTTACCAGAGAATTTAAATAAACACTGCTGTTTTATTATTTTATATTACTTTCTGTAAATAAAAGTCTAAAAATTATATTAAGTGGTTTGCTTCTCTCATTTTATGTTTCGCAGCCTTCATCACGCACACCATATTGTTGATTGTAAAACTTTCCTGAACTATTTGGTTTCCTGTCAACATTTTTTTTTTTTCAAAAGTACAAAATTATTTATAATTTTATCAGCAAAATTATTAAGACACATTGTCAGCAAAAATAGTATATTTTTTTGTGGCTTTCAAGACTATGGTGTCTGATCGTAGCTTATGTATTTAACAATTAACTTAATGATCAAGTTTGCTGAATACTCTTCAATTTTCGTACATGTGTGTCTATATTTGTATATACATATATACAGTGTATATACTGTATGTCACTAAAGCGATAAACTCACTCAAAATGACTTACTTTCAAGGTGTTTCTATAATTATAATTCAGTTGTGTAGCCTCCATCTTCAGTGCTATAGTTGTTAAGATGTTATATCAGGACATCGCAGAAAACTGTCAGCATGGGTCATCTAATTTTAAACTGACCTCTAACCACCTTCAAACTGCGAGGCTAGGTTGAAATATTCAATAAAAATAATATGACGTGACCTGATTTTGCTATAATTACTTAATTAACAATTTACCAAACAAATTTTTGTCCAGAAAACGAATCGACCAACTTACTATTTGATTTCTCGTTTCACTATAAATCTGTGTCAGTGACAATTAAACCAAACAAATGAAGGCATTTACCAGTGAAGATAGTGCAAGCATGCAGATTACTTAATACACAGGTTTACCACTTCATCAGTTCACCAGTAGTTAGACAACAAATAGGAAAGAAGACACAGGAAATAGATCTCAGGCGTACCTTGTCTGGGTACAAACTTAACTCCCGAAGGTTAAGTTAAGCAAGAGCGTCTTGAAGACAACACAGCCAGTCCATTCTTCAACAGGAAGTCGCCTTAAAGGACTGTGTCGCAAGTCAACAACTGGGGGACGTTTAAATGCGTCAAAGATATCTAACAGGCTCAGAAGTTAAGTCTCTCGTTTTAGTAATTAGTCAAACACGAGGCCCAAAAATAACTGAAATTACAGTGACACTTATGCCACGTATCGAAACCGGTTTTTTCAAGAGTAGAGTTACATTATGTTAAGGCATGCTGTAATGAGTAGCAGAAATATATCTAAGTTTTTTTTGTTATATGTACATGTTATGCTGGATGTATTTATTGGATTTCGCGCTGGTTCAGTTATAAATATGCGATTATTAAAAGAATATAGCTTTTGCAGGAGACACTCGATTTGCCCAGAAATTACATAACCGTTGGTAAAGTTCAATAATCACAACTCCAAATTAATGTTACGTGGTTTTTTCAAACCCCTAGTGATCGAAATGCACTAGGTGATGTATATATCGATAGGTTAAATTACGCATTTCCTGAAAAATAACATGAACCACTTTTGTATGTTTTAATCTGTGAACTAGAATAATTCACGAGTAAGTGAATAATCATTATCTCCAATTATCGTTATAATCATGGTATAAACGTTTAAATTATCTGGATCTCTGGTGATGTTTAAATGCAATAAGCTGAAGACATATATGTACTTAATGTCCGCATATAGGTACGCAATTATTATCAACAGTTATATCTGTATTACTGCTTATCAGGATTTCGTGGACAGTGGCTGGAATGTTATCGACGTAACTATGTCATGCTAACTTCAAATACCTAATAACATAAACTTCACATACGGTCACAGCCGATATTAAATTACATCCTACTGGTTGACACACAATATCAATGACCACATTTTCTGCTTGGAGTACTTCAAATAATTTTATTTAGAATAAAATTAATTCTCTTATAGATATCTTAAGATTTTTTTCAGTACAGAATCCAGTTTAGTCTTTTTGCATGGCTCACGCCCAAGAACAAATTTTGGAAGCCAATATATATATATATATATATATATATATATATATATATATATNTTTTCAAGCATTTGAAATTTGAATTATTTAGGACTTTTTACTGTCGTCATACCATAAGATTAGAATGGGTCATCCTCGTACTATATCATGCATCGTCCAGTAATCAAATGAAGCAATCCTTACTGTCTTAACTAACAGTCATCAGATTTAGTGCATATAGAAATCATCACTTGAAGTACCGGGTTATTAAAAAAGAAAGGGCATATTTCAAAATTTTAATTTGAAAATTATTGTATAACTGTACAACGATTTGGGGCATGTTCATTTGTACGTGATGCACAACTAGTACTATGAAATATTAAATTCTTTAACAATTTTTTTTTGCATAGGATGCGTGAACACGCAACGTGCTCAAACACTACACACAAAGTGAAATAAAATAAAAACGACACATACGGAGAGACAGTTATATTATTTTACTTAAGGGTTAATTCACGCACAGTTAATAATTTCTTTAGAGAACAAAAAAAAATTTTACATTAAAAATATCCTATCTGTGGTTTTATCTCGGATATTAAGTGAAATGGAGCAAGCCGAGACTATCAGCATGGGAGTGCCATATCACCAGAGGATCTCGGGGTGGGATATTTCAAGATTCGGATAAGGCAGGAGCACGCATGTTGCCATTTGCACGTGAGCACATGTATTCATTACTTACATTAATGTCCAAAAAAAAGCTAGAAAATTCAACTCTATCACAGGTATAATAACCGGGATGAGAAAACAATATCACATACGTTTACGATTGGTACAAAAAGTGCCTTCAAACTCTGGCAGTAAGATTTTCAACGTACTTCAACAACATATAACAGAAATTGGTTTCTCGAACACAAAACTATTCCTGAAGCAGCCGAAGAATTTTTCTGCAGAGGTTGCTCTCTATTCTGTAGAACACTTAAATATTAAAGACTAAAAATTATATTACTACACTGATAGCCTACTACGGACGAACAGGAAGAAAAAAAAAGGTTGACGTTACGTTATTTATATGTACAACCCGACTTGTACATGTATAACCAGTTTTTTACACCGTGAAACTTTATTTTATGTTATATAAATTACTTGTCCAATATCTATGTACTATTATGTACGAAAAATAAATTAAATGGACGCAATAAAACAAACATACAATATGGCGATCCCAGAGGACAGACGGCATCTAGCCGCTGAGATAGTCACTAGTCTACGCAGAAGAGTATCATAACATTCGCCCATCGTATTCTTCTTTATTTCTAGTGCACACCCTAAACCTGAAACGGATACGTCACGGAGGCGGATTCAAGGGGAAGGAGGGAGAGTTAAGGGGACTTGAACCCGGGCCTTGGTGCTTGATTTTACATTGGATTAAGCGAGATTTTTGAAACCATGCACATGTTTAAAAATGCACCATCTACAATACAATTGAGGCAGGAAGTTTTAAAATATAGTATTTAAGTGCCTGCTCACTAAGTAGTGACATTAACTAGTGGCATTAAAACTTAATGCATACTGGTAAGCTTGTGGCTTTAACATAATGCATAGTACCCCACCCTCTAGTAGCTCCCTCCTTAATGGATCTCTATAACTGCCACTGATACGTGATAAGTGGAACACTAAAGCTGGAATTTAGCGAACATCATAATTAATTTCTTGAAGTTAAATCACCGTATCAATATAATATGAATAAACTTAAGTTTCCAAGGAGAGGCATTACCAACACATCTGTATTGTTTCTGTTTTTTATTCGTATTGAATGTAAATAAAATATTATAATTTATAGATGAAATAGAGATACTTTTATTTTAAAATAAGTATAAAATGCATGTGATAAATGACATAATTATAGAACAAACCAATACGTAGTACATAGGATGTTTTTTAAAGGTCTGATTCAGTAAGTTTAAAGATACTGCGAATAGACTCTACGCCGTACTTAATTCTGCTTGCTTACTCGCTGCTTGTCTTGCTTTTGCTCGGAAGACTCTGTCGAACCAGTGGAAGAGATACTCGCTGGCGTCGTTTTCGTTTCTTTCATCGCCCCTGGGGACGTATGGTTCTCAGCGCAGCCCAGCAACGTTCGACTTGCATGTTTGAATTCGCCGAGTGTCGAGTCCAACTACTCCTGACTAGATATTGTGTTCAAGTTATTATGTTGTTTATGGCCAGTTTTGGTAGCTTTCAGATGTCAATGTTTCCGAACAGTTTTGCTTCCCCCAGAAATTACTGTCTTTCAAAGATCAAATAAATCTTCAAGCGTTTGAGGGGTGCTCTTTCCACCCCCTTGCCAAGGTTGCTAACGTAGATCCAGATTACAATATGTTTGGTTGGAATGGCTATTTTGATTATTTTCGGAAGCAAAGATTAATATGGTTTAGATAATAAGTCGCTCACTAATTAGAGGCNACTTAATTCTGCTTGCTTACTCGCTGCTTGTCTTGCTTTTGCTCGGAAGACTCTGTCGAACCAGTGGAAGAGATACGCGCTGGCGTCGTTTTCGTTTCTTTCATCGCCCCTGGGGACGTATGGTTCTCAGCGCAGCCCAGCAACGTTCGACTTGCATGTTTGAATTCGCCGAGTGTCGAGTCCAACTACTCCTGACTAGATATTGTGTTCAAGTTATTATGTTGTTTATGGCCAGTTTTGGTAGCTTTCAGATGTCAATGTTTCCGAACAGTTTTGATTCCCCCAGAAATTACTGTCTTTCAAAGATCAAATAAATCTTCAAGCGTTTGAGGGGTGCTCTTTCCACCCCCTTGCCAAGGTTGCTAACGTAGATCCAGATTACAATATGTTTGGTTAGAATGGCTATTTTGATTATTTTCGGAAGCAAAGATTAATATGGTTTAGATAATAAGTCGCTCACTAATTAGAGGCNGTTTGGTTGGAATGGCTATTTTGATTATTTTCGGAAGCAAAGATTAATATGGTTTAGATAATAAGTCGCTCACTAATTAGAGGCATAATATCCAATAAGTGGTTAGTAAGTTCAATAAAAAATTGTTATATTTCAGTAATTATACAAGTATTTGGTAAACGTTTGGGTTCCTAGAGTAAAATATTGAGTACAGTTAATTCGTGGTTAAAACATTAATTTTAACTGCACTTTTCTTTCACCTGATGGAGGTCAGACATGAATGACTTGAAGAAACGCTGGAGTGAAGCGTTATTATAGTATATACTTCAGAGGGAACGTTGTCGATATCTGATTTTTGTTAAATGATAAAACATTTGGTACTGCAGGGACACGGTTTGATTAAAAATTAGTGAGTGAGGAGATTTGGGTGGCTCTTAACATCGATGCCTTGAGAGCAGATAAGGGTGAAGCGAGGTAGGAGCAGTGCCTGAATGAAAGGGCGGGGGAAACGGGAGATCTCCAAGAAAGCCCGACTACCAGCGGCATCGTCCAGAACGATTCTCACATGCGAAATTCCGGGAGTGACCCCGACCAGAATCGAACCCGGTTCGCCTAGGTGGGAGGCGAAGTAGTATAACCACTACACCACTGCAGCCACGTTTTAATTTAAAGAAATGANCCCGGTTCGCCTAGGTGGGAGGCGAAGTAGTATAACCACTACACCACTGCAGCCACGTTTTAATTTAAAGAAATGAAATTTTTCGGGTGAAGTTCTGAGGCAGTGGCCGCAACTGTTTCGAACTTAGCCATTATCTTAATAACTGTATCTAAGAACCACTTTAAAATTAAGAAGTTAATTGAAAGAAAAATTTTAACATTGAGGTATTGAATCCTGGAATAAAGATTGCACTCAAGCCTAGAACAGTTCGTCCTCTTGCTGCAATAAATGGCGAACTTGCAGTACACTCAAAAATTACGTGCGTTCAAAAAATCTCGGTGACATGGCAGAAAAACCTAATATAAGCTGACCACAAATAAAACATACACACTACGTCACACGCGAGCGCGTAGGGAGGTTGTTCCTCTTCATTTTCCTTTAGCAAAATGGCCAGCGAAGCGTAAAGTTGCAGTCTTGCAGTATACAGTAAGAGTATAAAAGAATACCCTAACTTTGAAGGTCTATAATATCAAAACCAAACAACCTACAAGCTTGATTGACCAATCAATTGAACCCTGGAACTGTGAAGTTTGTTTATCCTACAATCATAAATGCTCAATGTGACCACCACGAGCGGCTCGAAAGACATCTACGCGATATTCAAACTCGTTCCACACTCTTGTCAGCATGTCCAGTGCTACGCCAACATAGTAAAATTTTATAATTCTATTTTCACAAAAATTAATAGTCTTTTCCCAATATTATTTATTTGTATATCACTGTAAAACTTCATTGTACCCGGACGAAGCCAGACCGGTTCGCTAGTATGCCATATATCACAAATGTTTAATACTTCTGTTGGCATAAAAGTATCTTTTGTCTTGTTAATTTGAATTTTTAATTATATTTTTATTATTCATCATAATATTATATTTATTAGTAATATGTTTGTAATGCTTAGTAAAATATAGTTCTTATAGCAAGTTTTATTAAAATGAGTGCGCAAGAATACGGTGCGCTCTCTCTTCGACGTAGGTTTCTAGTTCTGATTAAGCTTTGCTTGCATGAGGTGGAGGAATATCCTGAAGGCAGAACTTTTGCAGGGCTTCAGAAAAGTTAGGAGTAACCGCTAATGGACTTTATCTTCAATACTCTGGAACAAACAAAACAAGAAGTAGTTGCGTATCACCTGCAGATACCACGGTTTAGAGGTCATCACCCTGCAAATAATAACATAATAATATCGATGAATAAGCATAGATTACAGCAAAATTGCAGGTTTTNGGAGGTCATCACCCTGCAAATAATAACATAATAATATCGATGAATAAGCATAGATTACAGCAAAATTGCAGGTTTTTTTTATAGGTTCGGGCATCACTTATGAGCAATGATCGCTAACGACATTGAGAGCCTCACACTGAATAACACACCGCCGCGAAGTTTTTAGTTCTCAGTCCATGGTCATCAAAGTTCATAATACAGCGTAATTAAATTCTACGTACGAAGGAAAGACTGCCATTTTCAGACGGCTTAAGGAATAGTAGAGGTGAGATCAGACTAGAGGGGAGAAGTGATGGAATTAATGCAAAGGAGAAAATCAGAGTGGCTCAAGTAATATTCCCTCACATCCCTACTTCCATGTCAAGGTAACCTTCATCCGGGGCCTGTAATTGAACTGGGAAAATCAGAAGTGATAAATTAATAACTACAAAGGGTTCTATTTATAGAGAATGAGGTAGTTTGAATTATTTTTTACTGCGTAAAGCAGGGCGAGACTTAAACACTTAACTATCCTAAATTCGGTTTAGTAAGACACGCGTATTTATGGTTTAATCGGGTTTCTAAGTAACGTGAGAACGTCTTAGCAACCTCTTCCTTCACAAAAGTAATAGCGTAAAAAAAAATTTCACTGTCGTGGATGATATCATGTTTGAGTTTGTTGAGATTCTAATTCTGCAATAGGACACAGAATCGCAGGATCTGTCACCCACTGCAAAAAATTACAATTCATGATCAAATGAAGGGCGGAACAGTACGATCTTGCTTCAGCAAATTTGAATGAACTTTGGACATGAACGAATGATACCTCAAGGTAAAACAAAAATCGATATTTTATGTGAAGTCCAGCAGAACAGTGCAAGTTGCGCAAGCCAACGGTTGGCCATACGTAATATTAGCTTATTCCACACAACGTGTGTGTGTGTGTGTGTGTATTAGAGGAAGGGGG
>NQII01003175.1:12630-37940 GCA_002778355.1 Clitarchus hookeri | reverse complement strand
GGGGGGGGGGTATGAAACTGCATAACAAACATATTATATAGGGGCCCAACAACAGGTGGACGGTATTTTCCCCCTACCTTTTTCCCAACCCCCTTTTGAATTAATGAAGGAAGGTCACGGGGGGACAAAGAAAACAAATAATTTACAGTACAAATTAATGTTTATCGAATAACTGCGCAGGTAATAAATATGACTGCACAATTTTAATTTGTTTCTGACACGACGAATTTTTTGATCCGGTGATTGAATATTGAATTACGTGGTGCTTTTCCAGTTTATTTGATTATTCGCAGTTGACTTAGTATGTTATTAATTTTACAAAACACCTCACTACTAGTGTAGATACTTTTCAACCAGCGTAAACAGTTTACAGAATATTGTTTATTGTTGATCGATGAATATCTTACATCAAGAACAGCTGTTGATTATTCGTGAACAAAGAAGTAATATAATCACACTGGTAAACTGTATGATATGTTTTCATATTTTTCTGCTATCCTCTGCATGAAAATTCATTTGTTAATAAAATTAGAATTTAAATCAATCTTAATAACTGAAAACAGTTCTTAATGCAAGCAATGCATAAATAACTGTGTGATTTAATGCAAACCATTCTAAACGAAGATTATTTCCACAGTAGCGTCTATCTATAAATATTATAAAACTCAACGTTTCTGTCTGTCTCTGTTAGTGCGCTTATCACTCGAGAACCACTTATTTGATTTAAATGTTTTTTATTGTTCATAGCTANATCTTAATAACTGAAAACAGTTCTTAATGCAAGCAATGCATAAATAACTGTGTGATTTAATGCAAACCATTCTAAACCAAGATTATTTCCACAGTAGCGTCTATCTATAAATATTATAAAACTCAACGTTTCTGTCTGTCTCTGTTAGTGCGCTTATCACTCGAGAACCACTTATTTGATTTAAATGTTTTTTTTTTGTTCATAGCTGTGTTCTCTGGCCAGGTTTTAGTTTATATTTTGTTACGTATAGTTATAAAAGGAATAAACAGTGACGATAATAGTGAATCAAGTCGGGAAAAGTTTGCCGCCAGTGCGCTCTCTTGCAATACGCTGTGTAAACCGTTGAAGATGGAACATTATCATGTAGTAAATAATTGTGTAAAATTAAAAGACCTAAAAAAACTCGGCGGTAGTATAAATATATCTATAACAGAGAAATACTAATAAGCGTTTTTACCATTTAATTTCTCAATAAATAAATACGTAATATTCAAGCTGTTGTTCCCCATTAAAAACTTAATATTTAAATAAAATTCAACTTTATTAAAAAACAAAAAAATCCTAAACAATAATTCTGTAGTCCACGCGAGTGGAGCCGTGGGCACAGCTAGTTATATATAAGTAGACAAGCAGGGTGGCAGTGAAATTATTGTTTGCCCGCTCGGAAACTTCAGTTGTTGTACTTCTGTTCTGTGAAATATTTCAGCTTCTTCATGACCTGTTTGTAGTGAATTGTAATGTATACTGGCCAGTGTCGTACAAACATTCCAAGAATATGCATGTTTTCGATGAAAACATTCTATCCATACAATATTGTGCAGAATGGACCAGTGCGTTGTGAGTACTCTACATTCATATTTGGCAGTGGTTTGCGTTACAGTGATTTTATGTAAACCAAATTTATAAACTCTCAAACATTCCGATATGTCAAAACGTTGCGAGCAATGCTTTATATTTATCTGTTAAAGTATTATTTCATTATACTAAACGTCTGATTCACTAGACGGATAGCATCACGAATGTTACTGAATATATTAAACATGTTTTATTAATGCTCCAGTAAACAGTAATGTAATTCGTTCAATGTATTTTAGTATTTTTCGTAATACATATTGTTTTGAACAAAACTGCAGTAAGAGTGTGGATTTAATCCCACGAATGCAAAACGAACTTCAAGGTTTCGATTCCGGACTCGATAAATGGTCATCAGCGAAGTTAAAATATTTTAACTTCCAGAAAGAGTATGCCGTCAACTTTAACCAGGTAAATTTTTAATGAACCTGATTAAAATATATTTTGATATGATAAGTAGTGAAGTAGTGAAAAATGCGAGAAGCTGGAAAAAAAATGCAATGCTCAAAACTCACCTGTCAATGTATTTACTTTATTTTGCTAGTTTTATTATCAACGCTGGGAAATTTCTTCAGTTGGTTTTAACACGCAATACTGTCGACAGGCAGAATTATCTCTCAACTTAAAAAAAAAAGTCATTCCAACATTTGGCAGTGAGTTTACTCTTACATGACAGCTCTTCGAAAGCGTAATTATGAAATGAAATTATTATTATATTTTCAATGATCTAATTAATATATTTGAATCATTTTCTTAGCTTTTGTGAAGCGGATTCCACTAGGGACGGTTCATTACAGTTCTGATATGTGTATAAATATGCCTTAGCGTTCCATTAAATTTCCTCAACTACCTCAACAAACATCAGAGATGGAAGTCTGTAATTGTAGTTTTGTTTTATGCTAAATGTGAAAATATTTTTTCCCTTATACTCTGCAATGGTATACTTTCTCTTCTGATCTGGAACATTGGCCTATGATGTGAAACAGTAGCTATCGGAATAAAGTCAATTTTTTTCATTAAGTCCCCCCGTCCAGTCTCGTTACGACGTTACGGCATTTAATGGGCTCGATCATAACACGTTATTATACACAAAGAAATGTCTTGTAATACAATTGTTCTTAACGCTCACATTTCCTGCGGTGCGAACGAGCAGTCGAGTCACTGTCGCATTAACACACCTCCCCAGACGAGAGAAAGTGCGATGATCTAGTTCTTTCCTCCCCCGCCAAGCTTTTTTTTTTTTGTCTTCTCATACTTGCAGCCGTCTTTGTGGAACGCCCTCTCACTCGTTAACTCCCCCTTCGTTTTTTCTTATCCGCCTTGTGTTTCCGCTGTGGCGATAACATCTACGGGATTGCTGCACGCTGCACTTTTCGCGTGCACTCGATGCATCTTGCAACAGCGGATCTGAATTCTCTGCTGGAAGAAGAGAGAGGGAGGAATGCGAACTGTGCGAGTTACGTGGAGACGAAAGGAGAGGCCGTTCACACTTCCTTGTTAGGATCATATACTCGCACAGGTATCGGGTGGCGCGTTTTCATTACACGCAGAGCCTGTTCCAGGTGACACCCCCCCCCCCTTCCTTCCTTCAAAGTCACAGCGACTGCGTTTTTACTGTCGTTCCCAGTAGTGATCGGTCACCAAGATACCATGTTACCGGAACTGTCAAGATTTTTTGATTAGATAACAATCTAACGTGAATAATAAAGTCCGCCTACTAGTTACTATCACAACCACGCAATAAAAGCTTATAAAATCTTAACACGGCACGTATATTCGTTACATGATGATTAGAGACTATGGAAAACAGCAAAAATATTTTTGGGCCAACATTTCTTCTATAACACTCTTAACTAGTTTATTCTTTCACGATGGGATGAACAAGGTTTCGGCTCGGCTAATTTGTTTGTGGACCAATCACGAACGTTCTGCGTTATAGTATCAGAATCCTCATTGGCCCAGTGAAATGGGGTAGTAGATTCATACGTGCATGGCAGCCAATAAGGAAAGAAAACTGTCGGACGTGTGTACCGTACGTTGAATCCTCGCTAACAGTCAACTTTCCCAGCGATAAACCATCATCTCTAATGGTAATGAAAACTACTAATAATATTTGCAAATAATCTCCAAGCTTTCTGCAACTAGAGCATGTTGCACGATAAAAAATTTTGCCCTGCAGGTTAATTTAGTGCAGATTTTAGACTGAAAAACAAATTACTTCAATAAAGGTGACGTGAGGTCCTGTTGGGCGTACATGTTTCGATGAAGATTTGACGTTAGTTTGGGTTTATGCAAACGCAACAAATGATGTAAATTACAGTTATAGGCATTTATTAAGAATATTTTATTTATTATTTGCTTAAGTTCAATCTTGTTAATTTTTTTTTTCTAATTTACTGATTAACAGCCTAATAAATGTCAACGTCCAATAAATTACCGCTTATGAATTTTGTAATCAGAGTTATGTAGGACAGCCATGTAGTAGTTATTCCACATTGAATGTGATACAATAAACGAGTTCAACTATCACATATGCAAAATATCCATTTAGAATATAAATCAATATGTATATTTTTACATTCTCAAAATCGTATGTTGTATCGTAGCTCCTTAGGACATAATTTGTAACACACTTGTCACTGAACGTCGGCTACTTTCCACAAAACTGTATTTAGTAATGGTTCGATTCTCTATGTGGCTTGACTTTCCAAGATCTTTAGCGATACTGTTTCTCGTAAACTTTTTTTTTCTGCCGGGAGGTTTTTCTTTAGCTCTTACAACTACATTCCTTCGTTGACCACGTACAACAATCTGCCTGTTTCATGATTTGACGCGAACCAGCCCTGTTAGCTTGGTCGAGCGTGGCTTCGAGAGGAATATACGCAATATTTCTAAATTACACCGGCAAACTTCGGTTGCAGGTTAATCACGAAAAAATAATGTTAAAACGTTTATAACGTCTAAAGCGAATCATAAGGGCGGCACATATGTTTGAAGTTGGATCTGAAGCACTAGTTTGTTACAACTACTGCAGACGAAACACTGAGCGTCTGGATAATGTGTAAAGTTTATTGTGACGTGCGGGTTAATATTCCGTCTTTAAATTCCAAGCATGATACAGCGTCATTGAGATTAAGTCGAAATAAGGGTAGTAACTGTGACTATTTATATGTAATAATTTGATGAAAGCGACAGAGAGGTGACGTGGTTTTACAGACCTTTGTCCCGTCACGCATTATCCAGACATGTTCCATCTTAAAAATGTTCTCCAGTATTTGTAATAAACGAGGTTTTAAGGCCCAACTTCGAAGATGTATACCGTCCTTGGGATTCACTTTAGACCATATGACGTGTATATGTTATCTCCTGCCATTTTCGTGATTAGCCCGCAGCCGACGTTTGTCGGTCTGATTCAGATGCATGCTGTATATCTTTACATACGCCGCTGCAGTCGGCAGAATCCCTTTCATTATTCACGCTCCAGAACACATCTTACAAAAGGCGAAGATAATTACTCAGGCTGCGGCATCCTGTCGGAATCTCCGAGTTACATAAGATGCCAACTTCCGGTGAGAAATGTGTGTTTGATTACCAGAACGCCCATGAATTTTAGTAACCTAGTTTAAAATTAAATTCAATTCAAATTTACGTCGTTCTCTTAACCAGCTCCAGTTGACAGACTGTACATCAGATGACGTTAGTTTCCGTAAAATGCTGTTTAATGACAAGTCAACTCAGACCTCTTGAGCTCAATAGCACCCGAAATATCTCATATCAATATTACCTCAACCCTGAAGCTTCTGTGCTGTACAATGTTTTACGATTTTGGATACAAATTGTGAAATATTTGCGTCATCTTACAAGTTCACAAAAACGCAGTGTTAGATTTCATCCATCCTGTTTACTGAGGTAAAAATTATTTCGTTAAGTTAAGCCCATAATCTTTAGTCTGAAGATGCACGACTAGAAAGAATATATCATTACCACGGAAATAACACCCATTTTTATGTTAGTTTCGTTTATCGGGACAATCTAATTTACCATTAATTTTACATGAACCTAAACGTGTTATCAAAATATGTACCACAGAAAATTCAGCATTTTAATGAACTTTGCTGCAGGGATTCAAAATATAAATATTAAATTAAAGTAAAATGATTCCTGACGAGAAATTAATTATGTTTTTAATCGGGCTCGAGCTTTGTTAAGATATTGCTATTGCAACAATATCAACGCTTTTGTTGGCAGTGATTCATTACACACTCCTACACCAATTTTTTCATCTCAATCGGTAAATCAAAGTGGGAAGACAGGAAATCTGCCAGAATAAATGAAAAAGTGTATGTTAAGAACATGCAATCAAGAAACATTTTTTGTGTCCTAGAAATCCGCGGGTTCAATTACTGTCTGTAAATTACGTAAACAGATAACTGCATTAATGGCTACGCTTTTATCACCGAACATAATTTAACGTTTGCCCACTTCATTTTTATACGAGTACTCTCTGAGTATGCGTGTCATGCTTAGGCAAGCATGTATCTAGGATGAATAATGTAACATAGTGTGAGGATAGAGTTGTAAATAATGAAATGATAGGGTACCACAGTTCCGCAGTAGAAAGCACGGTAATAACATCTGATTTCTTGTTCGGTCACCGCCTTAGCGTCATCAAGGAAGGCAAAGAACATAGCACAAAGCTGTAAGACGTCATAAGATTTCGTAAATTATCTGAAGTGTATGAAATCAATGTATCTGGGAATGTTGTGAGTGAATGAAGAGGTCTTGAGAGCCGATGTCTGGGAATGGAATTAATCTCTACTTGACAGCGCAGTTTACAAATGTGAGATAAAATGAGATTTTATGCTTATAATACACAGAAAGGTCGGCAATGAGAATAATATTTTACACCAAACATTTCAGTAATTTACAATTAACAAAACTAATCTGTAGAATATTTCTGTATTATATGAAAACCAGTTTGAAAGTATATAAGAAGCAATGGAACGATAAAACATAATATGATGTAAATTGTCAGGAAATATTGCAAATTAATACACAGCAATATGTAATTAAAGGTCAATCCACAACCGATTTAATATGAAGAGTAGCAATAAGGTAAACGTGTTAGTGGTAGCACCGAATTACTCGTATAATTAACTGCGGAGCCACTACCAGAATTCAAATGCTGTAATCTTTAATCTGCGGTTTTATGCCCATTATTTTTCTATAACAGTGTGAAATATTTCCTGTTGGTCCTTGCATGCATCGTATATTAGTAAGAAATAACACAAATATAATGCGGCACATTGGGGCAGAAAAAACCTCATCTCATTAGTTGTTTACAAAGCCGTATTCCCAGAAACTAAAGTTTCTCGAGCAACAACAAATGCAATTACTAACCATCAGTTGCACTGCCTAGCACAGCGTCGAGGATGATGGAAGATGAGTCGTTGCCCGCTAACTAACAAAACGCCCTGCTGTAAGTTTAAAATAAAAAATGTATATAACCTAGTGACGGTTTCTTCGCACTTTTCTAAAGACCTGCTAAATTTCTACTTCCAAGATATTCCTCCGCCTCGTGCAAACTAAGCTTGACTAAGTCTAGAAAATTACACCAAAGGCCAACGTACCGAGTTCGTGCGCACTCGGTTGTAATAATATTTTTCATGAGAACTATTGCATACTAGGCGTTACCAACACACATGTTTCCTCACGGCTTTTATTCATATTTATTATAAATTAGATACCGAAAATTTATAAATAAAATACAGGTAAAATTTCAACTCAAGGAAAACATGATAGTTTTATGTTAATAGGGGTGTAAAATGCTTGTGACACAGAACTTATGTATTTAGCAAAAAACTAAACACGTCATACATGGGGTGATTTTTCAAATGTTTGATNGCTTGTGACACAGAACTTATGTATTTAGCAAAAAACTAAACACGTCATACATGGGGTGATTTTTCAAATGTTTGATGGGAAAAGTGTGAAGTGACCGCGAATGGACAATACAAATTTTTGCCATGTTTACTTTATGATTACGTATGTCTACTNGGGAAAAGTGTGAAGTGACCGCGAATGGACAATACAAATTTTTGCCATGTTTACTTTATGATTACGTATGTCTACTCAGTTCCGTAAGTAGGTATTATATATTATTGGTACTTTTTATATCTCTGCTTGTTAATATATACTTAATAACTATACACTTTCTACAAAGTAGGCCATACGAAAGAAGTCCTCACTAGTCCCGCAGTAGTTTTTGCATGGAACACTCGTTGAGCGTTGCTGGTGAAATACGGTATGTGAGAGTTAGGCCGCCAGAGAAAAGTGAGAAAACCAGCTGGGAGTGTCTAACCCACGCCTCATGCACGTTTGCAGGCACTCATGCCTGGCACGTCATGTTCAGGCCCATCATGCCGTCCTATTGTGCCTTACTGGTACTTACTTTAGTCCCCTAATCTCCTCCACTAGCGAAAATACGTCTGTTCTGGGTTCTTATTTAGAAGCTTACCGCCTTACCGCCAAAAAGTAATTTTTTGTATCATCGATTCTAGTTTTTTCTTCCATAAATCATTTGTTACCAAAACAAATATTTCTTATTAAAATGAGAGGCAATCGCTTTTCTAGAATCTGACATCAGTGATACTTCTAAAACTGCAAAATGGTGAAGATAAGAGGAAGAANAGAGGCAATCGCTTTTCTAGAATCTGACATCAGTGATACTTCTAAAACTGCAAAATGGTGAAGATAAGAGGAAGAATGTCGTAATTAACGAAAATTAACCTTTACTTATGAAATATTTTAAAATAACATTTTCCACTGTGTAACCATGCGATTATTTATTTTACTGTACTAAAGAAATAAAACCAAACTATATTTCAAATTAAAGCTTAGAGGGGTAGTCAGTTTGCTAATCGTCATATAGGCCTACACATTAACATAATTTTAATATTCTGTTTCACCCCAACTCAAATAGAGCTCTTCAGCAGCTGTAATATAAAACCACAAACAAATATATGCACATGTATTAGTTACGCGATTTATAATAAAGTACTAGTGAATGGAAGTTAATCTTACTTTTTTACTATGTTTTATTCATATGTTAGGTATAGTTTGGCATTCCAAGTTTATAATAATATAATAAAGTTTTTTAATATTATCATAAATAATGAGAACTTTAGGTAAAGTTGTCCCAAATTTAGCAATGAACGTAACTTGTTAACATGAAGATACAGGTACACGTTTCAAGTTCTAATAAAAGCAAATATTTCAATATAGCCACAAGTTCAGTGCTCCATTTCCACCTGGCTTCAACCTCACCGGCTCCCCAGACCTCGTCGCTAAGAACAGCTCACTCCGCGACAAATATTCATTTGCCTTGGCACGTAGCGAGAAATTTGCCGCCAATCACGTATTGCTGTCTCTTCGCGTTAAATAAATCTTAAAGTGGGCGATCATTCATTACTTGCTTGTCCTTGGACAACTCCAATTGTAGACAGGGCTTTAATGTTACACTTGGCGGGACGATACGAAATGGGGAGAAGTGTAGATCCTAAGTCGGACTTGATGTGATACTCGTTATTTATATTTGCGCACCGCAGCCGCCGTACCGGCGACACCCTTGGGCGAGGATGCTTTGCAGAGCGCACGCTGAATACCTTCAGTTCAGTTCAGTTCAGCTCAGTTCAGTTCCAACCAGCACACACTTCAGTCATGCGGCCGCACGCTGCTTCCTTCCTCTTCCTCTCAGTTCGGAATTCTCTGTCGTTGAAAAGCATGCGTACCAATCACCCCGTGGAAGTTTTGAGTTAAAGAAGAGTATTGAAATAAAACAATCCTCAATTTATTCTGAGGAATAAGAATGTGTTGTTGCATTCGATTGAAAGGAACTCGTAATACTTTTTAAAAAATTTCGAATGTTTTCTGCAAAATTTTTATAGTTTTTTTGAGGATGCTACTTATGTAACAGAAGGAAACGATACTTCTGATTAAGCAGTTAGTTAACTCGTCGTTAACTGAACTCGTGCTCAAAGAATACCAAAACGAAATTAACAACATGGCGCGGCAAGATATGTCTTCAGTTTCCCTTCCGTCTGCTGTCTGTATCGCTAGTTGGAGCAACCTCGACTCAGCAGAAGGAGACGGAGGGGCGAGGATGTGAATTGAACGGACGCAGTGTGGGCTCTGCTACTTGTTAGCCTGCGTTTTGCTACAGTGTTCTTTCTTACAAGTTTTATCAGTCTGACATCCAAATGTCCATTGAACACAATGAAAAAAAGGTTTTTTTTTTCTNGTTCTTTCTTACAAGTTTTATCAGTCTGACATCCAAATGTCCATTGAACACAATGAAAAAAAGGTTTTTTTTTTCTTCTCATTCTTACACCATAAACTTTTTTGTCATTTTTTCATAGGTCTTGACGAAATGTTAATCGTGTTATGGCGGAAGGGAAAATGAAAGAGATGGCACTCTTCGCTTAAGGTAGTAGTGGAGTGATTCCCAAAGGAGCATTTGCACCAGATTGTACAACGTGCTGAATTATTTAAAAAGTAATACCAAAACTGTCGTGAAAACACGATTTATCTTGTATATGAAAGAAGAAAGCATATATTCTGTACTACTGAAAAATAGTTGTCTAGAATCTACTTATTTAAAAAAATTTGCTGAATTAATGTCTTTTTTGTATGCTTTTTGATGTTTAAGTTTAAAATATGACGAAATGTATATTCTTATCAATATATTTTTTAAGATTTTGAATAAGTATATTTGAGACAAATACTAGCTAGTGTTACAAAATATATGCATTCTTCTTTCATACGCAACGTAAACCGTAATTTTGTGACAATTTTGGAAGTGTGTATATTACTTGTTAATGAGTTCTGCATCTTGTACAGTCGTGTTCAGGGTTACATCGGAAGATACTCTGCTTCTATCATAAGAGGATCGCCTACCTGGCGCTTGAACTACTTTGCGGTGTCAGAAGTGCAGAGTTTTCCTTTTACGAAACTAATAAACTGCGTCCAATGAGCTAATCTGCGAAAAGAATACGCAATTCAGACTAGACCTGTCGATTACTCTCAAGATATCATGTACATTAGGAAAGCCCTTTTAAAGCACTCAAACAAAGCCATGATGGGCTTTTTCGAAGCGCTGCATCTCAAAGTATTCGTGTCAGATGCACACAAAGTAGGCTGTTCTAGGGTCATGTAATGAACGTTGCTACAGAATTTACACCAATAAAACGATAAGGTCATTGCTTGAAATCTCATAAGTGCGCGCAGCACGACGAGAACACTGCATGCCAGTTGAGACCATTGTGCGTAGCAACAGCGGGGCACTTGCGTGTGGCTGTGTGCTGTCCTCATCGCAAAGGCCGCGAGCATGTGCCCTTAGTGGACTGATGAGATTTGGGCGGCTCTTAACATCGACGTCTTGAGAGCCGGTGAGGGTGGAGCAAGGTGAATATGAAGCAGCGTCGTGGACAAGGGGAAACGGGAGATCCCCGAGAAAACCCACCGAGTAGCATCGTCCTTCACGATACCCACGTGCGAAAATCTGGGAGCGACCTCGACGGGAATCGAGCCCGGTTCGCCTAGATGTAAGGCGAGTAGTCTGTTCACCACACCACCGCGGCCCCCTTGTACTTATAATTTCTCATGCATGCCTAGTCGGGGCTGCGGTGGCTGAGCGGTTAGCGTGATCGCCTCCCACCAAAGCAAACCGGGTTCAATCCCCGGCTGGATAACTCCCTCTTAGTTTTAAGGTAGGTTAAAAAAAATTATCCCTTAGGCCCCGTATTGGCTTCAATAACCTTATTTACAAAGCATAACAAGCGAAACCGTATGTATGCAATAGGCNTCCCTTAGGCCCCGTATTGGCTTCAATAACCTTATTTACAAAGCATAACAAGCGAAACCGTATGTATGCAATAGGCGTCAACGTAAAAGAAAAAACCTTAAGTCACCAATTAGAAACAGCAAACAAATAGGAAACAATTTTTCCAGAGGAAGNGTCAACGTAAAAGAAAAAACCTTAAGTCACCAATTAGAAACAGCAAACAAATAAGAAACAATTTTTCCAGAGGAAGAATTTTTATATTCATATGTTGGCTACGGCGGTATTTATGACTTTTCACATTCTCATTGGCCGGCGTTAAAAACTTGGCGTAATATACTCAGATGTGACTATCTTAATGCCAAGTCAGGCAAATAACGCCAGACAAGTCACGCCAAATACAAGTCGTGTACGTAGCAATCTCAATTACAGGATTTTACTTCTTACGCTATACATGCTATGTGCGCCATGTCGATTGTAGACGAGACCTTACCGCGGAATACAGCTCCGGGCAGGAGCAATGCAAATCCGGAGACCTGACGTGCAGCGCTATGGAAGCGGATAGTTACTTGGGGACGGGATGAGGCGGACGCCCGGGTCTTCTTGACCGTGTAGGTTCCGCGCCGAGGCACCCCGCACCTTACACACACGTCCTGCTCCAGTTGGCCGCCCGAGTGGGATGTGCGATAGCCGCTCTCGTCTGCTCCTCCATCTCTATTCTTTCTTTTAAGGATAGTGGTGGTATGAGTGTGAGGTTAATGTTGTATGTTTCTTAGTTTCTAAAATAATTTATATATATTTTACAATTTTTCTCGATTGAAATATTATCAGTAAATACTTAATAATTGGAGTCACCAAAAAAGTTGGGAAATGGACGACATTGGAGCTCTCTGGTGGTTAATGCTAAAAAAGAAATACCTAGCTCATTCTAATGTGTCCAATACTGGCAAACATGTGTTAAAGTCGTAATTAAGCAGTCAATGGGAATATATAATTGATTGGTATGGGTACAGGGATAATTTATGTTACATAAGGCCAATTATTAATTTGATCAAAGGAGGAGTGGGGGTGTTGGTTAAGGTTGTGGGGTGGGGTAACTTATGTTATTCGATTTTTAACGATTGTTTTACATCTTTCACAATTTTTATTTTAAGGTCACATGGGTCAATGTAATAGGTCAAAGTCATAGGTCAAGACCATGGTTCAAGGTCATGGTTAAAGACCATAGGTCAAGGTCTGGGGTCAAGTTCAGGGGTCAAGGTAATGGGCCAAGTTCAAGGTCATGGGTCAAGGTCAAAAATCAAGTTCATATGTTAAGTTACGGTTCAGGGGTCAAGGTCAGGGGTCACTGGCGGTGAGGGGATTGGTGTTTGTGGGTAGTAAATTTTTATATTTTTATTGAAATAATTTTTTCATTTAAATAATTTTTTTAAATTATTTCTTGGGATGTCGGGGGATGAACGTCCGACATGGCATCGAGCCATGGCTGTGAAGCCAACAAAGATGGCAGACTGCACCTGCCATGATTGCGGTCAGGGTCTGNGACATGGCATCGAGCCATGGCTGTGAAGCCAACAAAGATGGCAGACTGCACCTGCCATGATTGCGGTCAGGGTCTGGGACGCCTACCAAGATGGTGGATTGCACCAACCAACATGGCTGATGGTCGCACCTAAAAATATGGCGGACGGTGGCTCTGATGTCTACCAAGATGGCGGACGGTGGCTGTGATGCCTACTAAGATGGTGGACTGTACCGACCAATATGGCCGCCGGCCGCGCTTGTGATGTCATGGCAGTAATCTCCTACCTCCTACTCCTGTATTCCTATTGTCCCCGCAGCCCCATATGCACACTACTATTGATATACAATTTTAGTTACTGTACGTAAAGCATACATTTTAATATATATTGTTTTCCTAGTGGCAACCCCTTGTTAAGTCTTTTGCACCCCTTTGAGGGAGGAGGAGGAGGAGTAAATGCCCCCTTGTTCCCCTTTCTGACAGCCCTGATTACAAACCCATCCTTTAACTTTTTTATATAGCAGTTGTATGAATACTAGGTCACATGGGAAGTGTAAAATGGTTTCAGAGCACTTTCTTGTATAACAGTTTTCTANAGCAGTTGTATGAATACTAGGTCACATGGGAAGTGTAAAATGGTTTCAGAGCACTTTCTTGTATAACAGTTTTCTAATCTAAAATATTATTCACGTTGCTTTGATCGTGCTATTGGCGAAATAGCAGTACAATTTTGGAACAGGAGGAGAAATTGCAGTGCAGCTGGCATTCTCGCTCTACTACATAGTCCTTCCGTGTTTCAAAGGTACTGAATGTTCTATATAGGCTGTTCACGGTAAAGTGAGCACTTTTGAGGCCGTAATTACTTATTCCTATTAGCCATTTTTTATCCTTCCACCACATTTAATATAAATATTGCCATGTAAGTAATAAGTACAGTGTATATATTACACCGGACTCAAAAGACAACGTCTAGGGGCTACAACAAAATATGTTTATTGACTATTATCCAAAATGAGAGGGCTTCAAAAAGTGCACACTTTACCGTGAATAGCCTATAACTGGCTGAAAGTGGGAAATCAAATATAACTGCACACTTTCTCTAAATGTTGCCTGGGTTGGGGGGGGGGTAATGATAATTGCGCTATAAGTCACGGAATTTCCTCTAGAAAGAAATGCTGTAATTTAAAACTATGTAGTAAAAAACAATTGCATTATGACATATTTTATAATATGGCCATCATATGATATTGCTTATATTTATCGGNCTATGTAGTAAAAAACAATTGCATTATGACATATTTTATAATATGGCCATCATATGATATTGCTTATATTTATCGGCTCCAGTACATACTTTTGTATCATATTTAATTATACTAATAAAACGCTAAAGACGAAACTTGTCCTTTAAACGCAGTACTGTTCCGTTAACTGACTGGGCATAAATTGTTACCCAATCCCTTGCCATCTGTAGAGATCACTTGCCGGAAAACAAAAATGCGTAAAAATATGCGTTTAGCAGATCTCTTAATGTTTTACTATCATAAAAATGCATGTATTTATTGGCAAAAAGAGGGCGTATTTGATATATCCGGAGCCACAAAGGATGGTCTGTATTACTAGTTAAACCAAGAATCAGTTGATTCGTAAAATGTTTGTATAGTCCATTTACGGTTACTTACAACTTTTCTGAAGCCGTTCTAAAGTTCTACTTCCAGAATATTCCTCTGCCTCGTGCAAACAAAGCTTAACCAAGTCTAGAAGATTATACCAAAGGGACAACGCATTACATTCATGCGCACTCAGTGAAATTATATTTTTCATAAGAACTATTTCTTGCTAGACTTTACCAACACACCTGTCCTCTCATTGTTTTTATTCATATTAATTATAGATTNTTATATTTTGCATAAGAACTATTTCTTGCTAGACTTTACCAACACACCTGTCCTCTCATTGTTTTTATTCATATTAATTATATATTAAATAGTATATTTTATAAATAACATATATGTAAATATTGAATTTTAATAAAAATAACGTACTTTTACGTTAACAGTAGTATANTTATATATTATATTTTATAAATAACATATATGTAAATATTGAATTTTAATAAAAATAACGTACTTTTACGTTAACAGTAGTATAAAATGCTTGGATACTTGGCATGTTTAGGAAATAACTAAAAACGTCATGCATAGGGTTATTTTTTTAATGTTAGTTTCTTCCAGAAGTTTGAAAAAACCGTTAATGGAGAATATAACATAAATTACAACATTAGCAGGGACAGTTTCTTCGAGATGTGAATATTCGTTCTACCGGCTCAGTTTCTCCAGTAGCCGAGAATCTACTTGTCAAGTGTGCACGAGAGCGCGCGAGAGGTTGAGCACACTGTTAGAAATTTCTGTAGATTTACGGAAACTGTTACGGAGATGTTAAGTTAATTTACGGAAAGGCACTCCGTAACGACGAATAACATAAATGAGCTCCGTAAATATAACATACGGAAGCTCTTCGTATTTTTATGGCTTAAATTTTAAGACACGTACAATGCCGATGATACTACCTGAAGCGTATAAAATCCCATCTTCACAATATTACATCGTGTAAAATAATAGTAGGTGAGTGGCGAACCACTCATAGAGTGGCAATTCGTTTTTTCATGTTAAAATTTTGCTATACGACAAAACCTTCTGTATACACAGTGAATCACGCACATAACGAAATTAAAATAATGTTTTCGTAGCCTCATTTTATAAACCGCAAATATAACAAGCGCTTTAACACGAATTGAAACTAAGAAAGGTGCGTCTGTCACTTTCATGTAAAATCCATATTTACGAAATACTTTGTGTAAAGTTGTGGTAGGTGAGTGGTCCAAGTTATCGATTGTTGATTTTTCAATTCGTATTCAAATCCCACTACAAAACAAAATATTTAAACTTTTTTTGTGAAATACCTACATTACGAAAATAACATGACTAGAAATTAGGCTGGTACATGCATTGTTGTATAAATCCCTTATTTTCAACTACACTTCTTGTAAAAGCATGGTAGGTGAGTGTGTGAAGTGTTGAGCCGTTAAAGATTGTTTCCGAATTCAAATTCTGCTACCGCGCAAAAGACTTAATTTTTTAATAGTTCTTTTTATACACAGTGAATCACCCACGTAACGAAAGTAAAACGATTTTTCTTACCCGTTTTTATAAAGAGGAGATTAAAAAAAATAAACTTGCGAGATTGTGGACACGTTCCGTGAATTCACGGAGATTTGTGTAAAATTTGCGCAGAGAACGTTATATAAAAAAACAGACCGCAATTTAACGCAGATGTCTGGATAATTTGTAACCGGTATTTTCCGTAATTTTACGGACATTTTTTCTAACAGTNCCGCAATTTAACGCAGATGTCTGGATAATTTGTAACCGGTATTTTCCGTAATTTTACGGACATTTTTTCTAACAGTGCACAGCCGAAACTCGTTCCGCAGCAACAAAAGATAGACCAGATGGCGAGGTTGGTAGGACTAACGGTTTTCGTTACCGGACATCCTTTAACGAGCCGCGGCAACGTAAGACGACAAGCGTCGTCGTTATCGGAATTTTTTATCGGTGGCAGGGAGGGGGAGGAGGAGGCGAAAGTTATAAATGCATTTTCTGAAGAGTGCAGTGCTCTCTCCGAACGAGAAAGCTCGGAGGGTTTTTGAAGCGCGTTGACAGACAGGAGAGATCGCAAAGGACCTCTTCCGGCCCGGGTCGCGTGCTTTCGAATTCTTACACCTTCGCTAGAGTTGCCAGATATTCGAAAAGTAAAATCCCAAACCTATGTTGCAAACATTGCTTTTTCGACCCCACGCAAAATTAATGAAGTTCGTACACAGATTAATTCTCGATTATACCGGAAAAAAAAAATAGGTAGATGATACCCGATGACAAGAAATTACTAAAATATATATGCGACCTTGAAACTGTTCCTGAGAACGGTATACCCTCGTAAAAGTGTTGCGGTGGAATGTATTTATTTACAATCAATTAAAATCTATTGTAGGCGGGACAATGAGGGTCTATATTCTGTGTTACTTTATGGGGTTTTTTAGGTATGCAATTATTTATTACCAACAGCAACCCCAGTAATGGTAAAAACAGGGGATACCGCCCAGTTTGNATTACCAACAGCAACCCCAGTAATGGTAAAAACAGGGGATACCGCTCAGTTTGTGGGGTAAAATAGGTGCTCTTAACGAATTACGGTGGATGTATATGTGTAGGCTCATAATAGTAATTCTGCATGCCCAAAGCAACAAAAAAAGGCGCCTTTGTTGTAACTCCTTTGGCCAAGCCGTTTTACAGTTAACAACACACAAAGTATAAGGATGTATGGAAATTAGTTTTGTGAGTTATCTCGAAAATGACCCGANTGTGGGGTAAAATAGGTGCTCTTAACGAATTACGGTGGATGTATATGTGTAGGCTCATAATAGTAATTCTGCATGCCAAAAGCAACAAAAAAAAGGCGCCTTTGTTGTAACTCCTTTGGCCAAGCCGTTTTACAGTTAACAACACACAAAGTATAAGGATGTATGGAAATTAGTTTTGTGAATTATCTCGAAAATGACCCGTCAAAAGATGTTACAACAAAGGTGCCTTTTTGTTGTCTTTGGCAAGAAGAATTATTATCAGTTTACTTATCTGCCGNACAAAAGATGTTACAACAAAGGTGCCTTTTTGTTGTCTTTGGCAAGAAGAATTATTATCAGTTTACTTATCTGCCGTAATTCGTTACGAATACCTTTTTTACAGCGCGAACTTGGTGGTGCACCCTGTTTTTAACATGACAGTCGGCAGTAAATAGTCGTACACCTGCGAAAATCATAAATAACACAGAATACACACCTACAATAGAGATTTTATTTATTGTAAATGAGCTCATTCCATCGTAGCACTTCCACGAGAGTATATCACCCTCGTGAACATTTTTAGCCCATAAGTCGTATTTACATTTTCGACATACCTTGTAGCCGGGAGTCACCTCCCAAAGTTTTCCGGTCTTATGGAGAATTTTCTTTTATGAGAATAAGTTCAGTAAACTGTAATTCTGTTTCATATCTCTCTCAATCGATGTTCATGACTTTCTTCTTTTGGGATTGCGAACGAAACATGCGTAATCAAATTATTTGAGCCGCGCTTCCTACTAAGGCGAATCAGGCTTGATTCCCTACGGGGGTCACTTGGATTTTTTCGCTTGGGAAAATTGACGGAGGTTGCTATTGACCATCGGGATTTGCTAGGGGAACTCCCGTTTCCCTCGCCCTTGCATTTCGCCGCTGCTCCATCCTCACTTCATTTCGCCCTCATAGGCGCTCAAGACCTCGGCGTCAAGCGACGACCGAAACCTCTCATCTCAGTCTCAAACTAAAAGATTTATTATAATGCAAATAACGTGTCTTGGAAAGAATACGTGTTCCTTCAAATAATGCTACTATCTTTATCAAATTCTGTGATCGTATAACTTTTTCTCATGCCATGCAATAAATCTTGAAAACTTTGAGAAACGTTCCCCTAGCGTAGCTTGGGCAGAGAAAATCCACAACTACCGCTGAAGACAAAAAGGGGCACTGATATTGTTTCATCATTTTTCCTAGTTTCCAACATAATTTTACAAGAACTCTTCAACCATCAAAAAAACATTGCCATGAATACAATAGTTTATTTTTGTATAATTGCGCAAATGAACGCTCTGGGTTGTACGTTATGTTTATTATAAAAGGATATTCGATTGGAACACTGTCAACGTGACTTTCCGTTGGAAGACAGCCAGTAATCAACTTTACTTATTGCGGTCAGGCTACGGTGTAGCGGTAAGTANAACGTGACTTTCCGTTGGAAGACAGCCAGTAATCAACTTTACTTATTGCGGTCAGGCTACGGTGTAGCGGTAAGTAGAAAATGAGACCAGCAGAACTTGCGGTACTACAGTGGCGAGCAAAGGCGAATTGATTCTAGCTTGTCTACAACGTCTGTAAATTTGCTCACTCCTCAAAGTGTCAATAAAAAAAGGATGTTGTAACATAGCTCACGCGTGACTATGAACTCTACTATGTACATCCGCTGTAGGACCTTTAAGGCAATCAATGATATTAGCGAACACCGCTCGTAACTGGTAATCGAGCTTCTAGATATTGCGTTCCTGTAATTTTTTCTTTGTTTTATGTACTGCTTGAAAACATTATTCATTTAGCGGTGGTTTTCTCTCATACTCCACAATATTGGAGTTGGTGAGAAGTTACTTAAATTCACCTTAGCCGAGCTTCTAATGTCCGAAAATACTGAAGTCGTTCATCATTTAAACGTAGATGCAAATGTAAACAATTAATTTATGGATTCCGCACGTCTATCATATTACTGTGTCTGCTAATCCGTTAACACTAGTGGTGCTGAACGGAAGCTTCAATATCACGATTGAGCAACTGGCTGCAAAAATTATTTCCGTTAATAAACTCATACAAAATAAATTTATGAAGATTATTAATCTACTTTTTACACCGTATGATCTAAAAAAAACCCACAGTACCCACGGTATGAAAAAGGAAGGTATAATTCATGGTGTATCGTGCTTTTAGTTGTTCCGGGTAAATCAGTGCATCCTGCAACCTTATCCCTCCTGTTTCCTCGCGTTACTTTTTATTCCTAGAAGCTTGTTGTTTCTCACTCTGACTAGTTCGGTCGGCTCCTCTCTCCAGTCGCGGTACGCAGCCACGGGCGTGCTATACCCAAGGCGCGGACAAGCTGAGCCTTGCACGGTCGCGGGAGCGTTAACATTCAATTCCAGAGGCTGGACATTCCTCGACGATCTGTCTCGCGGAACAATGCACAGTACCTTCGTTGGTTACTTCCAAATTCTCCGGAGCCCTGCTGAAGTTATACTTATTTCGCGGCTTCTCGTTGCGCATGCTCCCGCTTCATGTAAGGGCGAAGTAGAGAGATTTGGGAGGCTATTTGACATCGAGGTCGTAGGAGCCGATGACGAGGTGGGGAGCATGGAGAGTAGCGCCAGAATGAAAGGGTGGGGGAAACGGGGGAAATCCGAGAAAATCCTCCGAACAGCGGCATTGTTGGCCACGAATCCCAATTTCGAAAATCCGGGAAGGGCCCTGCCGGGAATCGAACCATATCGGTTCGCCTGGAGGGTGGGGGGAGAGTTGTTGAACCACTACTCCACCGCGGTACTTACACTTAGTGGTAATGGAAAGGGATCGAGGAGGGGGGTATGCGTTTGCGACTCATCCAGTCTTTATTAAGAGACACAAGAAACTTCACGTTGTGTAATTTAAGTGTAAATATTTCATATTTCACGTATACTTAATTAATTTCATTACTAATAACGTTTGGCCTATATGGTGTTTTTGCACTGATTTAATTTTTTTGGGTAAACTGCTTGGATAAGAAGCAACATGTTTGTGTAAACAATGGCACCATTTTTTTTTTAAATCTGCATTTAGGGAAAGGAAGCTTTATCCAGCACCAAAGGCGCAAAATTCTTTACATGATCTTGACCCAACCTCCTACCTAATGTGTATACAAAAAGTAAACAAGTCTAAAATAAAACGTTAAGTAGAAAACAAAGCACCATATTTATGCTCTGGGCAGACTAACAAAAACAAATATGTTATACACAGCGATGGAATATGTTTCCAATATAGTATTCGTTAATAATATTCTACATAAGCACTGTTTCTTCCAGCCACTACCAACATACCTCTTTCCTCTCTGTTTTACCTTCATATTAAATATAAAATAACTATAATAATTTATAGATACAGTATAAGTTAAAGTTTCTTTAAACAACATAAAAGGTTTATTATTCTTAACGGAAGTATAAAACCCTTGTGACACATTATTTATTCAAGAAACTACCAAACATTCCATGGACGGGGAAATATCAGATTCAAAAAGTGTGAAGATACCGGAATGGACTATACAAGTATCCTCAGATCTCTTTGCGTAAATTAAGCATTTTGCGTTATAACCTGAGTATGATGTTTTGTCAACGTTACACTGAAAAATAAGCATAGTCTATTCGCTGTTACTTCACACTTTTTGAATCAAACATTTGAACCCCCAACCCACCATGTATGCCGCGTTTGGTTATTTCCTCAATATGTCATGTGTATAACAAGCGTTATATACTTATGTTAAAAAAAATAAATGTTCTTTATTTTCTATTAAATTGGAAGATTAATTATATTACCAACTAAAATTACACCCATAAAATTTTTTAAAGAAGTATCTGGAGTTTACATATGCCCAATAATTTCTTCCAGTGTATAAAACATTTTACTATATTATCTCACACGTACAGTATAATCTGGTGTATTTGCAATAAAACCTGCCGTACTCTCTGTCTTCTTCAGAACAAAATTCGGAATTAAGCTCTTCATTATTGCGATATTATGCACAGCGCCCGCCAGCTTTATTAGTTGTTCCTTAACAAACAAGAATTATTATTATTTTATAGGCATATTTGGCAGTTCTCCAAGCACATCGCACATGCACAAGTATAAAAAATGCAGAGGAAAAATAAACGAGTTTTGTCTTTCAAACTACTACAGCAGTCACGATGTGTTGCGTTCACACGATCGTAAAACCACCTGTATTACCATGAAAATTATATAGGCGGTCTACTGACATTGCAGACCGTTTGAAATCCATCTTTGAAAAAAACAGTTTACCCAACTGCAGACATTTTAACGTGAACATTGACTGAAACACGTATGGTACAGTTGGCAGCAAATTCGGAAAAGTGGTGACATGTAAAAAGTCGTATTAAAAGTGTAGTGTTTAAATTTGTAACTACTGAAATTGAGTCTTTGTGTGTTTTTTGTATATATGACTGAAAGTGGCATACAGTATTAGCAACATATTTATATTTCTAGCAGTTTCGAAGTTTCACTTGATCGACTGATCGACGCATGAATAAAGTGATGGGGCGCACAGGAATATTAACTTTGCATGTGGCTGAAGGATATGGCGTGCACAGATAAGTAGATCATAAGCAGGGCTTAAAAATGTGTGCAATCAACCGCGAACAGCGTTAAGTACGTATGTTATAAATAACAAATAACTTGATGCAGTCTTACAGTTTATTGAAGGGTAAGATCAACCTTTGTGGGTGAAGTTCCAAGTTCAGATCTAGCGTAAGCAATGAATGTAAGTTTTGGCCACTTTAGTAGGACGTCTCCCCAGCTAGATCCGCTGCATAAGGCTGGTACGTAAAAGGCAGCCTTAAAAATAACATTAAGAGTTTAATGAAACAATATTAACAGGTATGTCGTTCCAAACTAGGTGTAATAAAGTACAGCTAAGACGAAGGGTCGCACAATATGTTAACCACTTTCCTATCAAAAGTTTGGGCTGTAAATATAAATGTCTGGCATATTCGCAGGAAACTGGCAAAAAACAACAGGTTTTCTTAAGAACCTTTTAGTCTATTTGACATCTAGTAGGCAGGAAATTAAATTATTTTTTCCTCCCTGGTGAAGGAGGTTTGATTTCAATTTGAAATTCTTCTCGTGGACAAGGAAAATTTTATTGTGAAATATTGATTAAAAAAATGTAAAATTTTAGTTAAAGTACATTAGTCGAAGTAAACAGTTATTCTTCTGTAGTAATTGAAGCTATTGCTACTGGACGCAGAGTGCCACGTAAATAGCTGATTGTAATACAGATAATAAAAATAATACCAAACGTGGAATAATATTTTTTCCAGTAGGTTTCCACTATATATTTTGGTCCGCAGATTGTAAATTTATATTAAGATCACTTCATTATCGCCGGTTTTATCAATACATGGTTTTGACGAAAATATGTAAGGTCACGAGAGTATTTTCGACTTTCTACGAGGTAGGCCAAAACAATAATATTTAGAAGAGGTAGTTTAAAGTGACGTATTTTGTAATGCCTACAGAGTTTTGATTACTGAATCGAACGATATATTTTTAAACGCCGTTCTGTGGACAGTTACAAAAATTATGTTCGTATATTCGGAATCATGATAAACAAGAATTCGGCATGTTGAGAATTTTCCGGAGAATTATAAAATATTGTGCGTCATTCTATCTGAAAGAGTGTGTGTTGATATCTCACTTGCAAGGATCGTGGAAGCGGCGAAGAGAGAAGGTAGGTAGCTACTGTATACGTCGGTGAAAGTAGGAGAGACAGTTGAATAGGGGAACACCACTCGGTATATAACAGAGTGAGCAGAACTTAGTAGCCAGCACTCATCCACTGCTCTCCGCACAGCCATGAGGTTCCTACTGGTGAGTACGTCTTAAGACGCGAGGTTCGGCTCTAACGTCTAGAGTTCCTACCCTTAGAGGAAATATAATGAGGTAGTGTGCTCATACTAGCTGCGTAATATTCACCATCTGTTTTCCAACATTGGACGGCTTTTTTGCCCATAGATCTATCGATAATTAACGAGGTTAGGATTCGAGGTTAGAATACTGTTGATGTAAATAGGTGTCTTCAGATGTTTGTAAACTCACTTTTACCTAGTTTTAATGCAGCCAGATAACATTAAAGTTAGAGTATTTTATTCATATGAAAGAGCGGTTCTGTTATAAATTCGAATGCAAGCAAACAGGTTCATCGCTGCTGACCACGTGACTTCGACAGTTGTAGAGGAGTTTGGCGAGTCAACATATCTAAACAAAATATTTACTACATGCGCATGGCGTTAATACACAATAAATGATCGTTTAGTTTTTATCTTTAGATATTGTAGACGCACGTGCTTGGTTACATATTTTCATGTTCATGGTGTTAGCATATTGTACTTTGCTTCGAGACTCTTACTAGTGATATTTCATACCATTTGTATTTTTATCCAGGCATCTATTCGCCCAAAACTGTTTATAAAGCAATATATCGTCTCCATGATTATGGAGACGATCTTATTCTCTAGTGTTCATTTGTGGTTTGAAAAACGTAACTGCGAATAAACGATGCAGTTAATAACATTGCCCAGAAAGAAATGAAGGTCCGGCTAGGTGTCCGACAAAATGGCGGTTCTGCTGCCCGAAAAACCAATTGTATCGGAGGCCGGANAATGAAGGTCCGGCTAGGTGTCCGACAAAATGGCGGTTCTGCTGCCCGAAAAACCAATTGTATCGGAGGCCGGACATACGTATTGGACAACGTAAATTTATGCGAAATCGCACACTTTCCAATATTCATAGTTCGAATTGTCGTCTGGTGATTCCATTCCGTGGTTCGTGTAGTTGCCTAATATCTCTGCTTGTAGCAACATGTCTTCGATAACCTTGTGGTGCATTTCAATAATGTCTTTGTGGAATTCGTAAAACGCTTAAAAATTTCCTGGCATGGTTAAGGAAGGAGTATTGAGCAATGTTTTCGCGAATAAATTATTTGTATACACTATGTATTTGTTTAATTTTGTGTTGAATAGAACGGGGTATTGATAATATTAATGTTACGTTGTAGTTACTGAGTTAAAAAGCATTTCTGCGCTGTGCGAAAGACTTGTTATCAAATCCGACAGTGGATTCCATTAGGCCCAACTTAGTGTTGTGATTTCCATTCCTGTCCCAGCCGATGTTTAGAAATTATTTCTTTTTCAACTTTATATAATATGCTTGTATGTGAATTTATTTTGTGGCATCTATTATGAAATAAAGTGATGTGTAGGAAGCAACTTTCGTTATGCAAACAAAAAATAACTACAACAATTCGAACTAACTTAATTTCAGCTACTTGAGCTAAGAACACCCAGCAATGTGGCTGATTTTGCTTACTCCTCAAGACGTAACCACCAAGACATAAGGATAATTATATCAAGAAGTGACATTTTTAAAGTTTGTGGCATATGTGTGAGTGACTGAAGAGAATTGGGCGGCTTTTAACAGCGAGGTGTTGATTGAAGTGAGTATGGAGCAGAGACAGAATGAAAGAACGTGGGAAACGGGAGATCCCCGGGAGTAATCCGGCCTGGGATTGAACCCGGTTCGCATTGGTGGGTGACGAGCAGGCTAACCGCTAAAACACCGCGGCCCTTTGTCGTGAATAAGATCATTTAATTTAGTTTTTATTTTTTTGCATTAACATATCAGTAACGAATGTTCCTGACAGTTTCGTAGTTTCAATCGATCGGCGCATGGATAGAGTGATTCCGTCCTAGTCGATGTTAATTTACATTTGGCGGAAGGGCATAAGAAAAGCAAGTGCAAAGCAGGGCATTCAGAAGTGCTCAATAGACGTAGAGTGAATATGGCGTAGAGAAATCTCGCTGGCTGCGCAGAGCTAGTTTCCGCTTCCAGAATTGCACTG
>NQII01003174.1:239405-285028 GCA_002778355.1 Clitarchus hookeri | reverse complement strand
GGTGTAGGGATTTTGAATACAGATACACGTTTTCGAACCTGAGTCCATTTATTTCTTCCAACAAGCTAGATAAAGGGCAAGTTTTACCGCAGTTCGAAGGGCCGCAAATGATTGCGCGCACCGTATTTGGCAATAACTTCCCGTGCCTCGATGCTTCAGTTCCCGGCTCCTTATCGATATTACTAATGCGCACAGGTAATCTAGTGCTCTGAGTAACCACGTTCATTGTACTAACGCGTAATTCTTTAAATCTATATTATTTATAATTATTTTTTTTAAGTGAGACTGCTTTATCACGTACACCAATTGCACGTCTCCTCGCCCCTACACACTGTCATTAACATCGCGTGACGGCGGATAATTTATTTCAATCTGTCGGGCTGAGGGCAGGGTTGCAGTAGAGCACACTGAGTGTGAAAGATTTCTCACCGCTACTCTGTTGTTTAACAGCGCGTGACCTAATTTATTTCAATCTGCTGGCTGAGGGACGATACACTGTGTTGCAAATGCACTCCTATGTCCACACCTCTATTTAACGATGTGTGGGGAGAGAGGCAGGGGCGTGACTCACTACTCCACCCCACAATATTTTTCTTAAATGACCCGCACACAATTCTTATTTGGCGAGATATGGCGGCTGATTGGGGAAAGGTTTTAACTCTAGTGCCCCGCACATGATGCCGAGTGTAATTTATTTCAATCGGGGTAACACACTTTAAGTCGGTTTTAAAAAATGCAAGTGGTTTTGCACGCGGCGGCTGCGAGTGAAATTTATTACAATCGGAACCGTCTGGCTGACGCTCTCATATCGTGAGAACGTTCCTAATAACCTTCTCCTTCCTGTTCTCAGGGTGGGATGTCGGCGTCATGTAGGACATATATATGAGCTACTCTCATTGCAAAGTATTCAGTTTGCATTCTCGGGAAGTCGTCATTCGGTTCGCTAGAGTTCTTACACCATGTCTTCCTGCGAGACTCTCTCCGACATTGTGGAGATTGACGATACTCCGGCGCCTTCGACTTCTAAGAGGATGCGTTCGTCTTCTCCTACGACGACGCCTTCTCCTACAACGTCTGGCAAGAAAGTTGCGAACACTCCTATTTTACAATTTTTTAAAACCATTTCGCCCACCTGGTATTGGATCATGGGAGTGTTTGGATCTATTGGCGAGACGGGCACGTACGACCTCAATTGCCGTGCGTGAAGATATAAACAGTATTGTATCACATCTACATGTGACGCTCAAGCGAACATCAAACAACGCGGTGTGGGGTCAATGGATGGCGAACATGGAGCTGATAGACACGTCTTCCATATTACCACTCAACTCGGCCATCAACCGTTTGATCATCTACTTCGATGCTTGCGTAAAAGATAAGGTTCCAATGGATGAGATATCTACCATCATCAAAGATCCTACAGCAGGTACCGCTGAAGCAAGCGCTGCCTCGACCGTCGCTAGTGAGAGGTTAATGCACTTTTATACATCATATGAGGGCGCCAAGAACTCGGCTGGAGCCTCCGCAGATCGTGTGTGTTGTCCGACGGGTGATTTTAAACAGGCGTTTCCCGCCGCCGTCCTCATTGAAGAAAGTGGCAGCTCGGCGGGCAACGTTAACGACTATGCATCCTACATCTCGTTACGAAGCGGTAGGCGACTCTACAAGTGCACTTATCCTGGCGACATTACACAACCAATGATGATGCAGCTAAAACTATTCCCCACAAATAAGATTCTTTCGACGTGTATTAAGGATATTTGGAAATGTCAACAGCAAGGGGTCCAAATATTCGTCGACACTGCGCGTCCGAAGACTGCTATTGACCATCACCTGACCAGACTTCTGCATGAAATAGTAGAACATGTCAACTTGAAGCGGGAGGATGGAGTGACATGCGACGATGTGTGGTAATTTTGAACTGCATCGCGGTTTGTAATTGCGTCAAGCTTTTTAAAAAAATATTCAGTATTTGCGTGTGTGTTTTTAAATATTCTTAAATGTATGGCGGCCTGCTGACTACAAAATGTACGTATTGTTTTTTTCTTGTTGGGTGTGTGTGTTTTTAAATAATCACCAACTGCTTACTACAAAAATGTACGTATTGCGAAGGTTTGCCTGTTAAATACTGTGTGTTTTTTAATATATGACTGTCTGCTTACTATAAAAAGTATATATCACCTCTTCTTTAAATACTGTGTTTTTAAATATTCAGCAACCACTTACTACAAAATGTACGTATTGCGAAGGTTTGCCTGTTAAATACGGTGTGTTATTAAATATATGACTGTCTGCTTTCTTTAAAATGTATATATATTGCGTTTCTTACTGGCTGTGTGTGTTTTTTTTAAATGTATGCTACAAACATATATGTACGTATTTGGATTTTAATAAAAAAGGTGCCAATAAACCTATGTAATGTTTTTTTCTGTGCGTTGTCACGTGTTTTTTTTTGCTGCCTGAGAGAGAATAGCGGCTTCCACTTTTGAATACCGTTCATACATGATAATTTCAATTTTATATAACTAATCAAAGTGAGTTTTTAAACAAAAAAGTGTTTTTTTTAACCTTCTAAGAAGAAGAAGAAAAATCGACGGGTGTGTGTGTGACGCACTTACAAACGAAATGAATACTGTTCATACATGTAATTGATTCTTTACATTTATATGCCCAATCAAAGTATGTTTTAAAAAACAAGTGTTTTTAACCTTCTAAGAACAATCGACGGATGTTACAGGTTAAACACTGCCTCCTCCTGAATACACTATATGAACACTTCTTATTACACCTGATTAAAAACAAAGTGTTTTTACCGCCTAAGAAAATATAGATCTTATGGCGGGGGAAACTTACTTCTTAATACTTTATTGTTATTACGTCTGATTAAAAAAAATCCTGACAAGTGTGTGTGAGAAGACTGGGGTGGCGAGCGTTCACCCCTCCTGTAGCGAGCTCGGTAGGGGAGTTCCGCCTCGCTGCACGAGGGGAGTTTCGCATCGCTGCACGAGGGGTGAGGCTGGGCGCGCCCTCGCGCAAGCTACACTGCAACGTACGAAAAAAAATTACGTAACTTTTTACATAACTTTTTTTACTGTATGAAAAAATGGCTTTACATAACTTTTTACATAACTTTTTTACTGGCTGGCAAAATGGCGGCCATTGCACACTGGCGGCGGCCATGACACACACTGGCTAGCCACCCCACCCCGGCACAGGGGAAATTTTTTTACATAACTTTTTACATAACTTTTTTACTGACTGGCAAAATGGCGGCGGCGGTCATGGAAGACTCGGAGGAAACCCTCGCGCTTGGTACAGAAAAAAATATTTTTTTTACTGGCTAGCAAAATGGCGGACACTGGCTGCCAACATGGCGGACACTGGCTGCCAACATGGCCGCCNTTTTTTACTGGCTAGCAAAATGGCGGACACTGGCTGCCAACATGGCGGACACTGGCTGCCAACATGGCCGCCAACTTGCTGCCAACATGGTCGCCAACTTGCTGCCAAAATGGCCGCCAACATGGCCGACCTCCTGCGAATGCATTCCTTCTCCTGCAAATGCATTCCTCCTGCTCTTGCATTCCTCCTCCCTTCCTCCCTGTCATGAACCTGTGTTCGAATGCCCTATTATACACTACTGATGGGATATTTTATGGCCATTGCCCGCAACGACTCCGTATGCCTGAACGCCATGCCTTGCAGGATATTTGTGAATTTCAGTTTTTATTTAAATTTATAGGTACGAATCATACCTCAACCCTGTTCTAATTTTACAGCACGTGCATTTCATCCTATGAGAAACATAATACCAACGGAGAGTGCAGAGACCCCTTAGGACTAAGCGCTTTGACTCGAACATACACAAATATTAATAAGTAATGGGAAGCCGACTCCCTGTTGCCATAGTATCTTAGCAGAGCGTCAGTAGCTTAGCACAGTTACTACCCTGAAGAAGGTGACTGCACACTCACAGTGTGCCCGCCTTAACGTTGAGAGTGGCAGCTACATAAATGTGTCCGAAAAACAGAACACACCGTATTCTACTACTACGTCCATGAACGCCTCTGAACATTATTTGTTTTCGTTAAGGTAAAGTCGGCTATTTAATAAATAATATATTTTTTTATAGTATTCACATAATTTTCAAATATTGATAGTATTAAAAAGCTTTTATTAGGATTATGTTCTTGAAATAACGAAATGTTTAATAATATATTTATTTCTATTTTCATATAATTAATAGTTATATTTATAAAAAAAAATTTTTTTTACAATTTTTTAACTTATTTTAAATGTGACCTAAGATTTTGACCTAAGATTTTGACATGTAAATTTACGCTCAATTCCCAACGCAAATATTATGTCTTATTTTCATTAATCCTTGTTTTTAGCCTAATATTCGAAGGAAAGAAAGGAATTTGAGATCACTTTCCTGTCTGTTTGTTTATGTGTGAATGTGTGTGTATATGTATGTGTGCCACCATTTTTAGTTTTGAACATTCTTACCGAATTTTAACATACTCAGTACATATATAGTGCATAGCAAGGACACCTGACTTTCATAGTTTTTGACCACGCCAGGCTCTTACTTTAAAAAGGGCGGCCATTTTAATATTTAGGGTGATATGTCATACCATGGGAACCATTCTACAGATTTAAACCAAATTTTGCATGCTGGCAGAGCATCGTATAAGAATTAAGTTTTGGAATGGATATTGTTATTAGTATGCCACTTTGGAAGATAGCGCCAAATTAAATAACTTAAATTTTGCATAATATCTCGACCACTATCAAAGTAATTCTAACCCAATATGGCATGTAATTAATGCAATAGCAGAATAAGTAATCATATGTTACAAAATTTGATAAGACGCTTACTTTTAAAATGGCGACCATACAAAATTTTTACATTTATTTGATATATGTACTATACCATTTAACAATTTTTGGGAACATTTTGTATGCAGAAAATTTAAACTTGGAGCATCACATATCTAAACAAAAAACAATTTTTGTCAGCTATTTTGTAAGATAGCATTACATGAAAAAATTTGGTTTTTACGACATATCTTCGTAAAAAAAAGACTAATTCGTACCAAATTTGGCAAAAACATACTACTGCAGCAAATGAAGTAAAATGGCATTTATTGAATATTCCAGGCACTTACTTTAAAAATGGAGGCCACGTAGGCATCTTAGCTTAGAAATATATATTTTCGTAACCATTCAATCAATTCCAACATAATTNAAAAATGGAGGCCACGTAGGCATCTTAGCTTAGAAATATATATTTTCGTAACCATTCAATCAATTCCAACATAATTGCATATGTTGGCAGCAGATATTACAAATATTTACTCTAGAAAAACCAATTGTAGTTTTCCCGCCATTTTGTAAGATTGGTCTACACAAATATATGAGGTTTTTATGTGATAATTTGTGAAAAAATTAACATATTACAATCAAATATTAACAAAAAAGTATAACTGCGGCAGGTTATGCAGAAAACATGTTTTTTTAGAGCATCAAACATTTATTTTTAAAATGNAACAAAAAAGTATAACTGCGGCAGGTTATGCAGAAAACATGTTTTTTTAGAGCATCAAACATTTATTTTTAAAATGGTAGAGCTAGGGTTATTTTAGGTTACAATTATATAAATCTATACCATATATTCAATTTATTTTTATCTTTATATGCTGGCTGTATATATTACAACTATCAACTGTATCTACACGAAACATATATTGTCCATTATTTGGTAAGATACCACCATCCGAATAAATAAAGTTTTATGTCATATCTTGGAAAACGAGTGACCCGATTCCTACCAAATTTTGCAAACAATTTGCATTGCAGCAATTGGTGTAAACTGGTATCTTTTAAGTTGGTCAGGCACCTATTTTCAAAATAGCAATTATATAAAACTTTATCTCAGTATCTTTTATTAACGACGCAAATTATTTCTTAACTCTCTATGCTAGCAGTATTATTTGCTACCATAAAATGTTTCTGTACAGAGCCTCATTTATACCATTATGTAAGTTAGCCCTACAATAAATATTAAGTTTTTATGTTAAATACTGGGAAAGAATCAACCTATTCTTTCCAAATTTAGCGAAGAAGCTGTGCTGAGGTAGGCCATATAAATATAAGAATTTTTTAGACGTGCCTGACACTTATTTTCAGAATGGTAGTAATAAAATATAATAGCATAGTGTGCTATTCTATGAAACTAGGTAATCGATTTTAGCATAACTCTGTATACTAGCAGTATACAATCTTCGAATGTGATAAAACAATATTGATAAGGATCGTCACTTGGAAATTACGGAGGTTTTATGCCATAACTGAGGTACTGTTCGACCTGTTATTGCCAAATTCTTCACAGAAATAGCACTATTATAGGCATTGTAAACTTTGATGTTTTAAGTGGCTCAGTTGCTTAATTTCAAATTAATAGTCTAGGTTAGAGAACCACTCGAATTATTAGACTGAATAAATTAGAAGTTGATACTCGGATCCGACCTCCGTAATGCAGTTTATTGCAAACTAGCTTATGGTACGAGGTTTTCTGGATTCNTGAATAAATTAGAAGTTGATACTCGGATCCGACCTCCGTAATGCAGTTTATTGCAAACTAGCTTATGGTACGAGGTTTTCTGGATTCAAGTCCTGGGTAATTCACATGTATATTTGTAATTGTCTCACTAATATTGCATGTGTTTCTGTTTTGACAAAATTTGGAAAAATTTGGAATTTTGGCANTCAAGTCCTGGGTAATTAACATGTATATTTGTAATTGTCTCACTAATATTGCATGTGTTTCTGTTTTGACAAAATTTTGAAAAATTTGGAATTTTGGCCACTTTTGCCAAATTTTGGTACTTGTTGCCAAGATGGCCGCAGTTGAAGCGGAATGCATACGCATGAGGTTTGTCATTTCCTTACCAAGCTTCTGGCTCCCGGGCTCCCTGTCATGATGCTGGCACGTAACATACTATATATAGCTACTATTATAAGCACCGATTTGGTTTTCTTCATATAAAATGTGAATTCTTAATTAGTTTGCTTAACTGTTTATGAAATATTTTTTTCATATTTATATTATACCACTAAAGTATTTAAATCATTTTTTATATATTTTTTTTTAAGAAAACAATACCGAAAAAATATCATGTTGTGTAAAATAACATTATTTGCTTGCAATATGAACAACTGGGAGAGGTAACAAATCTCTAACTTGTAATATGTTTATTTGAATTTTACGAGATGTCACAAATTAATGTTTAAACCATTTAAAAATGAGTAGCAGAGAAAATATTAAAGTAATCCTTATTATACTGAGTGTATTTGATGCTGTAAGGACAATGTGGGGTGTGTGCGAGCACTTGTAGTCATTGTTCTGCTATCAGTTCCATTTGCAGCCACGCGCGACAGCACTGCAATTTTAGAGGAATTGACGGAGTTGAAAATGTTTTATTTTGACTATTGTAAGTGGAAATTAAAGTGTTATTGGAAATGTGAGAAGATGATTTAAGTTGAGATACGATGGAGGGCTGAATCTGATAGTGCGCCACCATCATGTGCTATTATTGCATAATAACATGGCAAGTTTGAGAGTGATGGAACTGTGGGGGATGTGAAGAAAATATGGTGCTGCACAAATAGAAAGACAATAAACGAAGGAAGTATAGGATCTGTGTTGCAAACATACACAGATTTATTGAAAAATCGAATTAATAACACAAGGCTGCGCGTGAGTCAGGCGTTAGTAAATAAAAAGTCCATCGCATTTTAACGCAAATTAAGTCAAGGCCCTACATGTCCATATTATTCCACGCTTGATTGAATAACGTCAACCCAGATAAGAATATCGAATTTTCTGGGTAAGTTGAATACATGTGCAACATCAGTGAATGTGTTACTGATATGATGTTCGGTCCGATGAAGCACCCTTTAAATTTAGTGAAACTACCAACAGCCTTAATTGCGTGCAATGGGCCGTTAAAAATACCCTCGTGGTAGAGCAAGCAATTTATATTCGTGGGTTTACAATGTGGTGCGCCATGTATGCCGCAAGACATATGAGGAAATTATTTTCTGAATGACTGGTGAAAGGTATAAGTTATCATACCACGTTGTAGGAAAACATCGAGCAAGCTATTCACCAACCCGACCCAGACGACAACTGCTCTTCCTAGCAAGATAGTTCACCGCCACATTACCATCGAGATATAGGTCGCTCGTGTATGGAACATTTGTTGGAAGGTGAACAGGCTGACAAGGATATGTCGAGTATCCACCCAGGTCTCCAGATTTAAGACTATCGGAATTTTGTCTCTTGGTAAATTTGAAGATTTCTGTGTTTGTCCAAAATACCTTCGATTCCATGAAATACGCGATTGTAAATGCCTGTGATGTCACTACCACGAAAACTGTATCTACTTTTTGTAATAATGTTCTAAGTTTTGCAGACTATGTCTTGCTGCTGATTGCAGAGATTTAGAAAATTTGTAATTGTTATTTACATTCGCATACACCCAATGTACTCCTTACAGAGTAAAATCCAAGTAGTTCCCTTCAGATAGTCTTCAATAGTTCCTGTAATATTTTCATACAAATATATAAATCACTATTTTGAAACACATATTATTCATTCAAACTATATTGTATTTATTTCATAAACATAAAAAAATATTTTATGAAAGTGTATTTTATTAAAGGTCTATTTGCAAATCTCATAAATGCAGACGTATTTTCTTATAATATAGCGAACTAATTGTGTGCCCACATTTCGCTGATAACACACTTCACCCAAAGTTTTTCACTTTGGCCTGTCAAAAATATATCTTCTCAAAACAGACAAACTGTATGTTTTGAAGTTGAGTCTCAATTTCCGATTGGTGATTTTATGACTAATTTCCGGAATCAACAACTGATCCACATGATTCAGCATTGTATTATTTTATAAGCCTTCTTTTGAGAGTCTTTAGTTTTAGTTTCTTCCCTCTTTATTTGTGGTGGAATCGCCTTTACTTCAGATGAGGTTGTCCTTTTTCATCCTTCCTCAACAGTCAACAGGTAATTTTTGTTATGTTAGTGGGTAATCAAAGCTGCCTTCCAAGACTTAGGCGAATTGTTAGTGACTCTCTTTGTTTTATTTGAGTACAGGAGTCTTTTGAAGACACAATGTGCCCGGTGATCTTCTTCGCCTTATCATCAATCTGGCCAAATTGCCCATTCGAGATTTTCTTTATAATTTCTTTGAAGCAACTTGTTCGGGTGATTTATCCAATTGGGCAAACCTCTGATAAGCTTGGTCTTCTAACAGAAAAATTTTATGATGCTTTTTTCAAAAGCATTCGTTTCTTTATTATGGCTTGTGTCCCCTTCACCTTGTTTCCCTTCCTGAAAGCTTTCTTTTGACATTTTTATTGGCCCCGAATATTTTTCTTGGAATCTGAAATGAAAATATAAACAACTCCAGCAATGTATAAAATATGACCTCCCTAGAATTAGAAAACCCATACATCAAGCACGGTTGGGACATTATTTTACGATCATCGTATTTGAATTAATTAAACATGCATACCCATTATCTGCTATGTACAAAATTATACTGAAGATAACCCTTGTAAAATAACAACTGGCACCTGGTCAATCAAGTGCAGTAACGACTACGAGTATAGTTAAAATATGTACTAATAGTTAAATGCCAAATTTGAGTATATAAATATACAATTTTATCAAGATGCGGCATTACGAACCAAGGAAATATAACTTAAAAGAGGATGTTTCTACATAGAAGAAATTATAGTTACCAAATAAACACACATGTTTTCTCGAGGAAGGCATAAGGGAAATAAGTAACTGGAGTGGTGGCTTTGCATCAATTTTAGTTACAACAGATGTATTAAAAAATCATCCATTTCCATTTAGTACTCTTTTGCTGCACAATTTCGTTCCTGCAGGAAGAAAAGAACATTTCTGTGTACAGAGACCGAATAAGTATATTTTATGTTTGTTTTTTTCACATGTATGTATATAGGAATGAATAAATGTAGTTATTCTTGGACGTTTGCGTTTTTATGATTAATTTAAAATCTTTTTCAACAAGCAAGCTAAGTGTGACACTCGGTTGGGTCTGCCATGAACTGTGCATTGCTAATGAGGTTGGCTAGCCACCCTGGCACCAGATATGCCATAGACCTGAAAAGTGAGTTTGAAATGGTGGGATAGGACTTGCCCTCGTTGAGACCTGCACTCAGCTAATGAGATGGCTGACTGCTTAGTGACTCACATGCTGCATGCACACATTGCGACCTGCGCGCATGTTCCCCTACCTTACGAGGGAACAAACCTTATTCTAAATCTATATCTCAAGGGAGGTGGACGTGTTCCATGTCACGCTGGAGGAAGAAAACAATATATTCTACGAATATTTGAGGTATCTGCCAGTCTCCAGAGGTCCACTGCTCGACGAAGGGGAGTTCCATGCCAGGCTCCATGATATAATATTACAGAGTTGTAGAATATCTCCTGTGCCACCTATAATTTCATTAGGATTCCATCATTAGGAGTGCAGTAAGTCGTCTATTAGAGGACGACCAACCACACCTCAACCACTATCGCCTAAGAGGGATGATATTGAATTACGCTTCCTCCAGCATTCATCGCCTCCTCTCCCGCACTTTATAGGGCAGAGATGGTCATACCATCTGATGATGTGGTCGTCACTCACTCCGGTGCCCTGGAGTGGGTACACTCTCCTCTCTACCGATGTCTTCATCAATAGAACATCTGGCCGATGTGAACGAGATGGAGGAGGAAGAAGAGAAAGATAAACTATTGCTTCGAGATTTCCACTCGGAGGTTCGTCTCTTCAGGCAATGTACGCAATTTGCTGGTTGTGCGACAAGAACTGCAGTATCCTGCTGGAGGAGCTGCGAAGCGTGCGTGTGTGTATGACACCGTGACATTTGCATGATTATAATCTTTCACCTGTGGAGTTACCATGTGCATTTAGTTTTCATAAAATAAGAATTCGTGTGTTTTGGAGAAATGATTTCATAATTACAGGTGCCTATATGCTTAACCAGGAATAAATTATGAACCAAAATATTTTGACAATGTGTGGCTTGGGTCTTGTTCGTAATTACTTATTTGTTTCGTTTTAATTTTTTAAATTTGCATTTGTTTGGTTGTACTAAGTACGCACATGTGGTTAATTGTATATTATTTTTAATGAGTTAGAAATTGTTTTTAATACCACGTAAATAACGAAGATATACTTGTAATTGGTACTAGGAAGTATTTGAAGCGAAACAAATCCTATTTATAGAGATGTTAAACGTTTACTGCTCATACTCCTCCTCAGACATAACTTTAACTGAAATTACAATTTGAAGACGAAACAAATGTTTCAAACATATAATGGAATTTAAAAAATTACTATAATTATGTGATGTCACATATATATGTTTATAATTTTAGTATCGTCAAGACTTGTTCACCTTCAGTCACATAATATTTGTAAAAAAATTAAAAAATATATATACATTTCTCCGAATTATAGAAAAGGTGTGTTACAATCAGTAAACTACATTAAAAACCTTTCTTTACTACACATCTCAGTAGCTGAGCGGTCTAAGGCATCTGGATGCCGACCCAAGGTATAAAAATTGGATCTCGCTTTCCCCTAGAGCTCAGAAAATGAAATAAAACTAACACATCTAGAATCAAACAGGGATGGGTCAAACAAAGGTGAGTAATGAAGTGCCCCTAGCAGCAGCCGTTAAAAGAACAGCTGAGTGCTGTTAATGGGCTATGAGGTAACTACGGCAGTCGGAACAAGATGGCTGTCGATCACAGGCGAGTAATCAGTAGACAAAAGATGTGCACTCTACTGTTAAAGTTGGGAATTACATATGGTGGTCAAACAAAGTTGGGTAGTCAGCATAATACATCTAAGATGGATGCCTACAGCAGACTACATCCAAGATGGTGGACAGAGGCTATGACATAGGGGTGGTGATATCGTAGGGGCTGGTGGTGTCATCGGCGAAGTGTCATCATCGGAGGTTAAATCGTCGAAGATGATGTAAGAGTGATATCATCGGGGCTGACTTCATCCAAGACAATGGCCAAAGGTCAAGGACATTCAAGATGGTGGCTGAGGTACAATGCAATATGGTGGCGGATGAATCCTGAATCCCCACACCACCACCAGTTGTCCCAGTATTCTTTCTTACTAACTACTCACATAGGCGCAAATGATTTCATTACTGGTAACTACGGAACAGGTACAGCAAAGTGGTAAGTGTGTATAACAGCGAAAAAAATAAATAAATAAGAAACGGGCGATGCAAGAAATGCGAGACTTTATGGTAGTTTCTTTGACTTCCAAAGTTTGTTAGTATTTTATACGGCCTCAGTGCGTCTACACTGAATAACTGTGATAAACGGAATGAGGTTGAAGTGGTGGTATCATAGAGCATTACCATGCAAGGGCGTATTTTGCCGATATGCTTTTGTTATACAGAAAAACGCGCTGCAAAATTTTGTGCTGAAATTTATAACCAGGCTCCAGTGTATGCGAGGAGAAAAGGGACATATTTTGTAAGGTGTAATTTCTAAATCATGATTTTACTTCCACTATTTTATAGTTTTGAATTACCAATTGAGACAGTATTTAATTTTGAAAGACGTGCGTAGTCCTACATAAATTAGAATTTCCCTGTGTTATTTTATTTCGGATCCCACGTGATCCCTTCATGTTTCGGCTCCTCTTATATGTATCTTTCTATATTTAAACTAATACATTGTTTGTGTTTTCCTTTAAAAATTCGAACAATTTGAATTGCTATTAACAATTATTTCATTTACTAGGTTATTTTAATTCCTGTGTTTCAAGCTTTCCTGGATATAATGGCTAGACATTATATTATATTTTTTTACTTGCTAAAGTTTAACAGATTCAAATAATTTAATATTTTAACAATATGCCTTAAGTGAAAACAGAAAGGATACTTCCAAATTAAACGGTAAGTATTCTATAAAATATGTGATTCGAAATTAGATCCTGTCAGATACAAGAGATGCGTGTTTTTGGCATTTGGTTTCTAATAACTAATTATATTTTTTTGTTGTAATAATGGAGTTCTCTGAAAATACCGTTTTTTTTCGTTAATCAGTTCATGTGTTTTTTTGCAAATACAGATGGAAGTAAGCACAGCAATCCTTCCTATATAAGTTCATACATTTTTATACTGGCATAAAGTTTTATATCTTATTTGGCAATTTCGTAATCCATTATTCGAATATGTGCTTGTTTATATATTTGTATTTATTACCACAGCTTTAATTATATTTGACGAGTTATTCGATACACAACTAGTTAAAATAAAGCAAGACCAGTGACAAACATTATGTAACATTCCCCTGCGTATAAAATAACTATTGGATCGAACCTAAACGTGTATAACAAAAAGGTGACTTAATATAATCACGTTGTAAAGAATATATTCTATAAATAAACAGTGTTATATTTGGTTAGTAGTTTTAACAAACACAAAATATTAATAATATTTTTGCTTCTGTTAGTGACAATGGACATAGTTATTTTCCAACATTATATCTAATACTTTATACGTAACATGAGTTGGCATTTAATAAATGTTGATTCCGAGATTTTAACAATAACACCATTAAGAACCATAATACTCTAAGTATTATTTTTGTTATTGCGCTCCCGTATGTCCAGGTTCATAATTGCTATCAAAATGAGTTGATGAAAAAATATAAATGATAAAATTATTGTTTTCAAAATCACATTTTAAAATTAACTAAAATATTCAGAAGTTTGGAATTAGAAATATGGCTTTATATGATCCAAATGCGTAATGTTATTTATTGCTTTACAATCAATGATATCAGAAAAATCTTTCATTTACGGCACACATATTTAAGTTCAGTTACAAAAGTAACTACGTGTATCTCCAACAGTAGTAAAGGTCGCCTTATTTCCTGGCCCTCTGTAATATTTTACACAAAAACTTCAATGAACACGCGGCTCAAACAAATGATGTTAACATTAGTGAAGATTACCGAGCATTGATAGACGCCGAAGAGATTTTCCGCACTTTAAAAAATGCCACATTCGGAATGGATAAAACTTATCTGTATCATTCTAAATATTATCCGTCTCTAGCGACACATTTCCTCCAACAATTCAAAACTGTCTCGACGCCATTCCTGAAGAAACGTGACTTCCTCGAGGCAAATAAGTCCCGCTAGGCTCATTCTACACTCCCCGTGTTATTGAACACACCTACATCAGGAAATGACTTCCATATATAAACACATAGTAGTGTGGCGATGCTTAGTCAGTAGAATTAGGAAGGTGTGTCATTAATTCCTCTATTCCCTCTTTTACTGTTTGGTAATTTTTAATCTTGGGACCACACATTGTCTGCTGAGCGCAGGAGACCATTCCTAATTACCAAATATTGCTAGTTTCTAGACCACTACCAGTTCCTTTCGTCAATTTCTGGACAGTACGAGGTACTTGGGTACGTAGGTCTAGGCGGAAAAAAGGATAAAAGTTGATCAAAGAAACAAGAACGAGGAAGGAATTGGTCATGACCTGAGGGAAAGAAAAATGCCAGTATTTGCCTGGAGTGATTTCAAGTGATGATGGGAAATCGAGATCAGAATGGCCGGACTGGGGATCAATCCCAGGTCCTCCCGAATGTGAGAACCAATGTTTAATGTGCCACCTCACTGGGTGAGACAGTACAATAAAGCCACAAGGGTTTTCCCATGAAAAAATAATTTATATAAGACAGCACTGCAAAATAGCAAAACATGTGCGGCATCGAAATTGATTTTGGTTAAGGGCACTGCCTACCGGTTGGCAGCTGCGAAATTTAAATAGGATATTCCATGTTAAGGAAATTTTGTCTCATTGCGTTTATGTTAAGAATAAGCGTTTCAAACAATATATATTCTTCATGAATTTTATAGGGGAAGTTCCCTACAGCCGAGATGTTTCCATAAAATGTATAGCCTTTTTGAAAGGAATTTTTAAAACTCATATTTGACAAAACAGTACATACTGCCTATCTACATTGAAAAAACACGCTCGTAGGGAATTTTTTCTTAAAACAATTCGTGAAGAATGCATTTGGTTTGAAAGGTATATCTTTAAAATTAACGCACAAAGGCAGTGCCCTTAATTTTCTAAGTACTGTCCACTTAATTTGTGGTTGTGGAGGAACGTCCAATTTCAAACAAGTAACCTTCAGCTGTTTGTGATGCTTCACTATTTAATGCTGTTACAATATAACGCATTGTTTTCTCTTTTTCCTGTCGATTTTAGAAAATGGTTATAAAGAAAACGTTTGACTTCCGGACAGATTTACTTACGATGAAGCGTGTATTTTACTTTATATAAGCCTTTAAACTTGCAACCCAACATTGACCTCTGCCTTCTCCCTTCTTTGGCTTGGAAACTTACGCCGTGAGCTCAAAATTTTAAAGAGTAGCAGTGCACTGTCCGAACTCAATTTCGCCTATGCCACATACGCTACTCATATTGCGATGCCATGGCACGTTTTGGTTTGTACTTGTGCGAAAAAAAAATGTGCCATCAAATTATGCTGTTCCAAAATGACTCATAGAGCGCTTACACACACAATGTGATATCTGCAGTTACAATGAAGCATTAATTTTATTGTGGCTTTTAAACAGCAACTACTCACACTTACTGCGTTACTGTTCAATATGAGGAAACAGGAGTTGAATGTATAGAGTGTGCATGTTGGCCATTTGTTTCCGAACAACCAGCTACCTGGAACATCAGAACTATAACAAACCTGCTTTCTCTCTGTGGCTTCGCCTGCGTGTTGTATACATTTTCAGCTACCTAGAAGACGAAATTCGAAACATAATACAATTGGTTGTGAGGTAATTTGATGGGTAGCCTTTTAAAATAAAAAGCGTAACTATAACATTTCGTGTTAATGAGCTATTGACCATTTTATTTGAGTCAAAATTAAAGTAAAAAATCTGGATAAAGATAAAGAATAAATAATTCAGATATGTTCAAATGAACCAAAATATAATACTTCTTCACACGTACTTTAAGTAGAATATTTCATGGCCAAGAAAATAAGGGAAAGTGTTTTTCCATCTAAAGAGTTATAACGTAAGTATTTTTTTTAACCTGTATACTGAATCCTAGAACTTGATTTACAGCTTATGTTTGTAGTCAAATACAGAATTTATAAATAATTATGAATAAACTTGGGAAATAATGATAATATTTTTACCATATCTATTATTATTTTAAGTGTTTTTATAAAATTTCGTCAGAAATAATATTTTCATATATCGGTATGGCGTTATTTAAAGCTTTGGCGTTAAAATCGTTAGAAAACTATTTTAAATATTTATCTAAATAAATTGATGAGGTGGGCTGTTTTATAAAGACTAGGAAACTTTTAAGTTGTTAATATAGTTAAGTATTGTATACGCAATATATCCTTTAAAAACGTGGGATTTGTTTTATAACATTTAACTGAAATGCACATGTTATTATCACTATATGAATAATAATAATTAATGAAGGCATATTTTATAACGTGACAAAGCTTTTGATAAATCTGTTATAAAGGAGCGCAAACTCAAAGACATATAAACGAAAATTTGTAATGAATATGAATGTATACCTTTTCCAATAGTCTCCTTAACTAGTATGTCCATTATGTTTATTAAATTTAAGGATATCTGAAAATTACCCATTTTTGAGAAAGTACGTAACTCATTACTGCTATTAATTTTAACGTTGCATGAAAAGCAAAGCATACACTCTGCACCTGAACGAGTAATAATTGTGCCATATCAGTGAAAATAGTGAAAATTGAACTACTGATCATCAGTGCCTGATTATTAGTGGATATAAAGGCTGAATTTCACTGATTGATTTGTGATTTCACCTGAATATCGAGAGTTCCACTGCCATTAGTCACTTTTTCCCCGTTCATTTTCTTGATTCGCCAATCAGCGGTAGCTTATCGACTGAATTTCAGTGAATGTTATTTCACTGATTCGAGCTTAGAGTGTAGCGTGTACAATATAATTTTGATTTAAATCTGCTGGTTGTACGCGAACCATCAGGCAATAAATCTACATTTAAATATGGGCTGTAGGATCGTTTTTTTTTTGTGCCGCCANAAAGAATCCTTTCTATAGCCGAGTACACGAGGAAGTCATTACCTAAATTGGAGGCTTCTGTTCTTTAAATCGCTCATCGAAGTAAAATAAAATCTCGAGCTCAAATTGCTATCACTTTATTGATTTCCACTGTTGCGGCGCCGAGAGCCATTTAGCTTTTACACGCTCGCTGCCATTTCTTCAAAGGCGCTTTCAACCAGAAGACCACACAATGTAGCCCAGAGCTGAGTGGTTGGGCGCGGCGTCTGTCTGCCGGCCAGCATTCCCGCGAACACTCATCGACCAGGCGGAAACCTTTGCCACGGAGTGCATACCGTTCACATTTGTGCTTAAACTGGCGTCAGTCGGATTTGTGATTTACCCCTGGCCGGAAACCGTAAATATAAAACTTACATTGCTTAAACTTTACTAATATCAGTTATACATTTTATCAGTTTCGTCAAAATATCAAGAACCTACACTCAACGCAACTTAATATACTAGTTTCTAGTTTGTAAATAATCACCCTTATTTGTTAGTCCTGCCAAATAACATTCACATTTTATTTATGAATTCATTTTCCGTATATTTAAGTGGCAACGAAAATTAAGATGAGCTTGTATTTTCAATCAGGAACGGAATCAACAAGTGATTTGTTGAACTGTTATATATGTAAATAAAAAAAAATTCTGAGAATTTCGGCAAAGAGTTAACGTAAATTGTAAGTTAAATGTATATTCACCGTATAAGCATAACATAAAGGTTTCTGAGAATTTTGGCAAAGAGTTAACGTAAAGGATAAGATAAAAGCATTGCGAAAAAAATTAATTGTTGTGTAAAAATAATTTTTTTTATATTATCAGTCTTTTTATTATCGGAATGCAATAATGTTTCATCGGATATCATAAATTTATTGCAAATACTTAAATAAAGTACGTATGAATATCAATTTTTAGTTTGCCCGATATTTATTTAGGAGACATAACTAGTTAAAAGGAAAATAACTACGTTACCTAGAGTACAACATAAACTATCATCATAATAATCTGAGTTTTACTGGAATTATTACAAACTTTTTAGTTGTAAAATTTTCCAGTTGTAAATTGGTTATTTATTTACCAACTGCTGCAGTAATAACATTTACAAGAAACGAATTTTGGAGATTACAAATGATTAACAAATATATGCCTTTGCAAAGAACTGGGGAAAAATATTTTTGGAGAATTTAACTTTGTTGGTGAATTATTTTACATTGTTAAAAAGGTCTATTATTAATATTTAAAATGTAAAAAAGAACTTATTTCTTATTCTTGTATTTCCCCATTAAAATGTTGTCTGTAACCTCTATTCAGTGAGCATGTTTACTAGCGTAGTGCCTGTCCGACATGCATGCCAAAGGTCGTGGCTTCAATCCACTCGCGCTGTACGCGTGCGCTTTTTAACCCAAGTCTGAGCCAGGAACATGTCATTGCGTTTTTTTATATTACACATCCCTATTTTCTCGCTCACTAGGTGAAATTTTACCAAAAATAGTGGTTTTAAATCTTCTCATGTTGTGCATTTCAGAACATTAAAAATATTTCGAGTTCCACAGGGACCTACACCTACTTCATACACGCGTGTACACACCATGTTGATACACAATTTAACGGATATAACATTACACCTAATTTTCCCAAATTTCTCTGTTGCCCATCTCACTTGAATTAGAAGTGAAATATTACAACATTTAATCTTATTTTCCACTTTAATTTTGGCTCATATAATAAAATTAACCTCAATAATGAAATTTTCTCATTTTCTACAATTTAAAATTTCCTGCTTACAACACAAAAACACAACTTCCTTCGTATCTACTATATATATATTTCCCCTTACTGCAAAAAATATATTTTTTTCTCTTGACAAATTTTTTTATTTATTCGTTTCAATTTGAAATATTTACTTATTAACTTGCAGCTAGTCACTTCCAGCAATCGGTTCATAATTTATAAAATCAATAAAATAATAAATGTTGCAGTTAAATCGTTCTCTATCAAATAAAGTGTTATTTTACAGGTGATACATACAAGTCAGGTAATTTTGTTAATCCTATTAGCATTTACAAATAAAGTAATTTTTTTTTTTGCTATGTTATCGGATTGTACACAAAATGGAAATTCCTTTGTTTTCTTTACAAAACCTATAGTTCTGGCTGCAAAATTTCATATCAATGAAAATTTACTGTAAAATCAAGTCTGAAATATNTCTTTACAAAACCTATAGTTCTGGCTGCAAAATTTCATATCAATGAAAATTTACTGTAAAATCAAGTCTGAAATATTATTAACTTCTGACAAACTTTGTTTCAAATAGTACAATTTTTCATCGATTTTAAATGTAGCCATGTATTGCGCCAAACTGGACAGTAAATCACTCCCAAAAATGGCTTACACTGTAAAAAATTATTCGATATCCTCGAAAACGGGCAAACAATCACGACTATTGATAATTTGCTACATTTCAAATTTTGTGGAATGATGCACACACACATACGTCTGACGACGACGCTGACGCCATTATTTTTGTGGCATATATAAACAGCCGTCAGGCAGGGAAAGTGATATGACAAGCGCTATATCTAAAATACACAAGTACTATATGATATACACGCCGAAAAGACATACGAGACAGACGTACACGCAACAGGAGGATGTTGAAAGACGCCAGATGATAGGACTGTACATGCAGGGTGAGTGGTTCGCCGAGTGTGTTTGTAATCTGAGGAGCTCGGATCTGATACTATGAACGTGTTAGAAACAATACACGACAGACTGGTTCTGGATGATCCCAAATGAAAGCGAGGAGGGAGAAGTGAAGTGCCGAGGTTTGGGCGGCTCTTAACATCGAGTTATTGAGAGCCGATGAGTATGAAACGAGGTGAGTATGGAGCAGCGCCGGGATGGAAAGGCGGGGGGAATGGGAGCTCCCTGAGAAAACCCTTCCTACAAGCGGCGTCTGGCACAATTCCCACATGCAAAAATCCGAAACCGACCCTGTATTTCACGATATCCCTCCGCCTCATGCAACAGAGTCTAGAAATTTACACCATTATAATAAAGTACCGCATTCGTGTGCACTCAGTGTAGTAATATTTTGCATAAAAACTATTTCTTACTAGGTATTACCAACACACCCATTTTCTCACTGTTTTGATTCATATTAGTTACAAATGAAATATTATATAAAGTACAAATAAAGTTTCAATTTAGACAAAAGTAAGTTACTTTTATAGTATTTTATTTTAATGGAAGTATGAAAAGCTCGTGATANTAAAGTTTCAATTTAGACAAAAGTAAGTTACTTTTATAGTATTTTATTTTAATGGAAGTATGAAAAGCTCGTGATAGATAAAATAATTAGGAAACAACCGAACACGCCATACATAAGGCGATTTTTCAGAGTTTTGATTTTAAAAATCTGGAAAAACCGCAAATGGACTTAACGAGCATTTCAGAGGAAAATCTTAAAAACCAGCGACCTTTACGTGTTCTCCCCCATACACCTCTTCATAGTTACATTTTATTGTTGTGGTTGAGCAGAAAAGATGATGTAACACTAAGGATCAGCGACACATTGTGTAGCAACGAATTGCACTTTGATTGGAGACTCGATAACAAAATGTTTCAGAGTCCACTGGACGACAGCTAAGTGCCTCTATTCCTAGCTCGTTTCACCTCTCTTATGGAAATGGTGTTGCGGGAAGCCGTCGCCTGACTGCCGTTCCTTAATTGTATAGAATCTGGTGTCATTGAATGTAGCTNGAAATGGTGTTGCGGGAAGCCGTCGCCTGACTGCCGTTCCTTAATTGTATAGAATCTGGTGTCATTGAATGTAGCTAAAGTTGTACAGTGAGAAAGTCCCTCCGCCACACGTGCTACCTTTCCTAGCTGAGTACCAAGAAGACGGTCTCTAACCAGACAACGCACGCCCTGGCACGACTTTGGTTTCCCAAGCGTATTTACTTCATCTTTCAACACGTCACTGGCTTGCCCTGTAACCTGTTTCAGAACCAAACGTGGCACTGGATCCTTCCATTTCGAAGTGATTTTTACATGGAGCATAANTGCCCTGTAACCTGTTTCAGAACCAAACGTGGCACTGGATCCTTCCATTTCGAAGTGATTTTTACATGGAGCATAATTTGCATCAACTACAGACAAATTTTCCACAGAATATATATGGCGTTCGATTCAAAGTTCTGTGTTTTAGACACATATCCAGGAAAAGGCNTTCCACAGAATATATATGGCGTTCGATTCAAAGTTCTGTGTTTTAGACACATATCCAGGAAAAGGCGCTATGACTAAATTTTACATATTCCTTTTTTCTATTCGTCAGGCGGGCGGAACATTGACCTAATACTGCAATATTGTTATCTCTCCTTACCCTCTTGCTCTATCATCATAGAAATAAAATTTTGTTTAAATAGAACAGTTTTGTCTTGGTGTGCGACTTTTTGTGGTAGCGAGTGTATTTAGCTGCTGCGGATGGCAAATGACCGGCATTGAGGTGATAGCTATTTAATTTGCGCTTCTCTATTGAAAGTAACGTGAGTGTAGTTCCCACATAGTTTTCAGTCTCCACTGCAGATAGCTACTCAGTACGTGACTTCCAATATTTTACACACTAAGTCCCTTATAAACAACTAAGCAGTTGCTAACACTATTATTATATGAACATCATCAAAAATATGCAACAGGAATAGTATCAAAGTGTACAAGGGCGATCTATGCCACTTCACTGAAAATATGAAGAATTGCTAAACCTTTACCACCTACATTAGACGCAGGATATCATCACATATTTCCTCTCATCAATCGATACATGTACGTCAGTCTTTAAATATGTTATCATAATCTGGGTAGTAAACAACAAATGTATATTTCAATTAAACATAAATATTTACAGTTATTTATCTGCGACATTGAAATGTAATTACAAGTCAAATTATGTTATTAACGAAAATGATTATGGCGATGATAGACAAAAATTTTTAACAATTGTGTGTGTGTGTGTGTGTGTGTGGTTGTGTATATGAAAATCTTTTGAAACGTGAGTTTGGTTGTATTTTCATGTTACAATATTTCCAGTAAATGTTTTTATTGAGTTTCAAAGTATGGAATTGCTTTGTAAATATATAAGGTTCATGAAAATAATATACAGGTCTACATCGCGCATTCGACATAGCTGCTAAACAGACAGAAAAGTTGGTCACTTACAAGATTACTGCGCAATGCTCGACTACAAATTTTGTAAAATAGTGATATTGTTGGAAGTTAGTAAACCTCGTGTAAAAGGTCCATAAAATTTTAAAACATTATTAAAATGTTAAAAACTATAATTTAAACTGTTAATTGATACTATAAATTAGTATTTGCAGTTTACTTTAACTATAACGAAGTCTTGCGATAACGTAAGTCTACAATAATAGTTCAGAAATCCAGAAATGTATAAAATTATTGTGCAATATCTTAATCGTAACAAGTAATCTATGTTTACCTCAAGATCATTCTGTTCCTTTATCATAATATGCTGCCAAATGCAAACTCTCCACCAAATTCCTTCGTTTTCAAGTAAGATATCTGTAAATAACTATTGATAATTATTTTATTTTACATGTTCGCATTGGGCAAATTATTTATAATTAGTTTACTCTCGTATTATAATAATCGTAAACTACTCAAGAAAGGTATTATAAAATTGTATTAACTACTTAACATTATACGTAAATTATATTTATGGTTTTGACTAGTCGGGACATTATAAAAGAGTCATCAGTTACTTGTGAAACCAGTTTGACAAACACAGTTTAACTGAGATTCAAAATTACTTACTTTTTCGTATTAAAAAGATTGGATGAACTACCTTATATTCTCTCCAAAATTTAAAGTTCTCCTGTTTTACACANTACTTTTTCGTATTAAAAAGATTGGATGAACTACCTTATATTCTCTCCAAAATTTAAAGTTCTCCTGTTTTACACAAAGTTTTAGAACAAAACGTTAAATTATTCCGAGGTTAGATATTACCACATTAATGACATGCGATATTGCAGCTTCAATAATTCATTTCTAGGCAAAATTTGTACTTATTTCCTGCCACATTATTANTAAAGTTTCAATTTAGACAAAAGTAAGTTACTTTTATAGTATTTTATTTTAATGGAAGTATGAAAAGCTCGTGATACATAAAATAATTAGGAAACAACCGAACACGCCATAAATAAGGCGATTTTTCAGAGTTTTGATTTTAAAAATCTGGAAAAACCGCAAATAGACTTAACGAGCATTTCAGAGGAAAATCTTAAAAACCAGCGACCTTTACGTGTTCTCCCCCATACACCTCTTCATAGTTACATTTTATTGTTGTGGTTGAGCAGAAAAGATGATGTAACACTAAGGATCAGCGACACATTGTGTAGCAACGAATTGCACTTTGATGGGAGACTCGATAACAAAATGTTTCAGAGTCCACTGGACGACAGCTAAGTGCCTCTATTCCTAGTTCGTTTCACCTCTCTTATGTAAATGGTGTTGCGGGAAGCCGTCGCCTGACTGCCGTTCCTTAATTGTATAGAATCTGGTGTCATTGAATGTAGCTAAAGTTGTACAGTGAGAAAGTCCCTCCGCCACACGTGCTACCTTTCCTAGCTGAGTACCAAGAAGACGGTCTCTAACCAGACAACGCACGCCCTGGCACGACTTTGCTTTCCCAAGCGTATTTACTTCATCTTTCAACACGTCACTGGCTTGCCCTGTAACCTGTTTCAGAACCAAACGTGGCACTGGATCCTTCCATTTCGAAGTGATTTTTACATGGAGCATAAATTGCATCAACTGTAGACAAATTTTCCACAGAATATATATGGCGTTCGATTCAAAGTTCTGTGTTTTAGACACATATCCAGGAAAAGGCGCTATGACTAGATTTTACATATTCCTTTTTTCTATTCCTCAGGCGGGCGGAACATTGACCTAATACTGCAATATTGTTATCTCTCCTTACCCTCTTGCTCTATCATCATAGAAATAAAATTTTGTTTAAATCGAACAGTTTTGTCTTGGTGTGCGACTTTTTGTGGTAGCGAGTGTATTTAGCTGATGCGGATGGCAAATGACCGGCATTGAGGTGATAGCTATTTAATTTGCGCTTCTCTATTGAAAGTAACTTGAGTGTAGTTCCCACATAGTTTTCAGTCTCCACTGCAGATAGCTACTCAGTACGTGACTTCCAATATTTTACACACTAAGTCCCTTATAAACAACTAAGCAGTTGCTAACACTATTATTATATGAACATCATCAAAAATATGCAACAGGAATAGTATCAAAGTGTACAAGGGCGATCTATGCCACTTCACTGAAAATATGAAGAATTGCTAAACCTTTACCACCTACATTAGACGCAGGATATCATCACATATTTCCTCTCATCAATCGATACATGTACGTCAGTCTTTAAATATGTTATCATAATCTGGGTAGTAAACAACAAATGCATATTTCAATTAAACAGAAATATTTACAGTTATATATCTGCGACATTGAAATGTAATTACAAGTCAAATTATGTTATTAACAAAAATGATTATGGCGATGATAGACAAAAAATTTTTACAATTGTGTGTGTGTGTATGTGTGTGTGTGTGTGTGTATATGAAAATCTTTTGAAACGTGAGTTTGGTTGTATTTTCATGTTACAATATTTCCAGTAAATGTTTTTATTGAGTTTCAAAGTATGGAATTGTTTTGTAAATATATAAGGTTCATGAAAAGAATATACAGGTCTACATCGCGCATTCGACATAGCTGCTAAACAGACAGAAAAGTTGGTCACTTACAAGATTACTGCGCAATGCTCGACTACAAATTTTGTAAAATAGTGATATTGTTGGAAGTTAGTAAACCTCGTGTAAAAGGTCCATAAAATTTTAAAACATTATTAAAAAGTGTAAAACTATAATTTAAACTGTTAATTTATACTATAAATTAGTATTTGCAGTTTACTTTAACTATAACGAAGTCTTGCGATAACGTAAGTCTACAATAATAGTTCAGAAATCCAGAAATGTATAAAATTATTGTGCAATATCTTAATCGTAACAAGTAATCTATGTTTACCTCAAGATCATTCTGTTCCTTTATCATAATATGCTGCCAAATGCAAACTCTCCACCAAATTCCTTCGTTTTCAAGTATGATATCTGTAAATAACTATTGATAATTATTTTATTTTACATGTTCGCATTGGGCAAATTATTTATAATTAGTTTACTCTCGTATTATAATAATCGTAAACTACTCAAGAAAGGTATTATAAAATTGTATTAACTACTTAACATTATACGTAAATTATATTTATGGTTTTGACTAGTCGGGACATTATAAAAGAGTCATCAGTTACTTGTGAAACCAGTTTGACAAACACAGTTTAACTGAGATTCAAAATTACTCACTTTTTCGTATTAAAAAGATTGGATGAACTACCTTATATTCTCTCCAAAATTTAAAGTTCTCCTGTTTTACACAAAGTTTTAGAACAAAACGTTAAATTATTCCGAGGTTAGAGATTACCACATTAATGACATGCGATATTGCAGCTTCAATAATTCATTTCTAGGCAAAATTTGTACTTATTTCCTGCCACATTATTAAGTTTTTGTTCGCCTATAAATTCTGAGTGTTTATATACAAAACTAACAATAGAATTTCTGGATGAACGTAAAATTTTAAAAATGAGTTTTTTATTTGCTGTAACCTGCACTTTCCGATATTACAGACTCAGGCTTTTGAGAAAAAGTACACTATGTGTTTGGAGCTGTGGTATAAGCTAGCAGTAATATAACTTCGTCTAACCGAACGCATGCATTGCAATAATTAATGTTTTTGACTTTAACGGGAAAAACAGTATACAATTTTTCTTCTTTAGTAACAGGCGATTTTAATATGTGAGTAATTACAACTGTGTGTTGTATATAACTTACATCGTGTGACCCAACTTAAGCGGACGATGTACTGATATATTCCCATTGAGAAAAATAAACGTAGTGTAATACTTCATGGTTGCCACATATTTTCTCTTTCCTTTGCGAGCGTGGAGGAATACGCGAATAGACTCCTTTTTTTTTTTTTTTTTTGGACACTAGGAATGCTCAAAATGTTGGAGCTTGGCGAGACGCGTGAAGAATGGCGAAGTGAAGTGGTTGTTAGGCAGATGTAAGTGCAGTGTTGCGATACCAAAGAGCGCCTCGCTGGTGTCGGGAATACCCGACCACGGGAGCAGGGGTTGGTGTGAGGAAAACTCGCGCTGCCATGCTCTATATTCAGCATCATGTTTCAATCGCTTCACGACTTTCAAATTTTACTCTGCAGTCGAAGCCACCGCGCGCCCTCGCCGTCTCCGCCTCGCCTTTGCTCGGAGGAGGCGAAAGACCGGAGAATTCCTTCGATGCGTCTGACATGGCCCGACAGGTTCCCCTCGCTAGAATCAAAAGAACGACGCGCGGGAAGGTGCGCGTCCGTGTGTGAGTGTGTGCGCGCGCATTTGCAACGAAGGCGGCGCGAGGTATCGTTCGGGAAATTTCCACAAAGGAATCTCCAAGATCTGTGTTCGCCTGCGCACACGTCCTTTGTTTCAGCACCAGCAAACCTATAGCGGCGCGGGAGGAAGGGTGGCGAATCGAGAGTGTTCCAGTTTATTACGAGAACTCGAAGGTAAATATACTGTGGTTAGCTCGGAGAGGATCGCTTTTCCTTTGCGAGAGAGTGAAAATAAAATGGTTTTTCAACTATTTCTCATCTGTATGTGCAGTTTAGATAAAACAATTCGTTCCTTTGTTTCTAGGATATTAAGAAGGGTGTGCGCTTAATATATATTCAAGTTCGTTTGTAGAATGACTAATGGGAGTGTTTGACAGGGGAGGGAGGGCAGGCGACAGGCGTAGCCATCTTGGAATTTCCCCTTTTCCCACCAAAATTGTCCATTTTTCCCACAAAAAGGACCGAGCATCCCATTTGCAAAAAATGGGCCTCGAAAGGCACGTTTAGATCAATTAGAAGGATTAAGGAGGCTCGTATTTTACCCGTAGGCCTCAACCCCCTCACCAAAACCCTTAACCGTGCTCATTCAACCCCTTCCCTATCAAATCTTCATGCAATCATAAATAATGAAGAAAAATTTAAAAAAATCTAAGGTAATTATAAAGTTCGAGGAACATATAATGTTAAACTCACATTCTCTCCACCCACCACAAACTATTCAACCTACCACTCATATTCCTAACTCCAAATCACACAAAAGAGTTAAAAATAAAAATAATAATTCTAAACGTAAAGGAAAATATTACATGTATGACTCCGACCACCACGTTGGATGCCAGCGACCCTGATCCTGACCCCTTGCCCATGACCTTACATCAATTTGAGCCCAAAAAATTCAAAAAATCCCAAAAATACCAAACATTGAGGTACATAGCTTTGCTCTCCCCTCTCGCCCACCCTCCAAAATAAAATAAGAAAAACTCTAAAAAAAAACCATAAAAATTTAAGAATTTTTAATCTTAAACTACCCAACTCCTTCTTACTCCACCAGCCTAAAAAACACCCCAATTACCGCTCACAACTACCCATCAATAAGAAAATGAAAAATAAATTCTAAAGAATTGAATAAACTCATAAAAATCAACGAACATATTATGTTACTGACTTTAATCCCCATGTTGAATGTTGGCAACCTTAACCTTAGCTCCAATGACCTTGAACCCAAATATTAAAAATATCGCGGAAAAATTCTAAACATAATAATTTATTCTAAAAACTTATATTTCAGAAGTTTTCCTTCAGCACCATGCCTAGCAGACGACTGAAACAAAATAGTATTTTGTCATTTATTAAAAATATTCACACTCCTTCCCCTCCAGGCCAAGGCTAGACTGATTAGCCAGGTCCTCTATAACAAATACTCGTATTTGCCCGATCCCCTCTATCCTCAGCAATCATTATTTATTGTCTCCCCTTTAATATCACATTGGAGTTACATCATATCACCTCCACTCCCCACAGAACATTATTATTCGTCAAACTAGCAAATCTTTCAATTAATCTCGTAATCTTTCCACCAATCTCGTAATCTTTCGTTCAACCTCTCTATATTTTGATCAATCTTCCAACGTTATATCAATCTCACAATCTTGAAATCAATCATCCAGTCTTTCTATCAATCTAGGAATCTATCCATCAATCTTGTAATAATTCCGTGTATTTTTCGCCAATCTTTCCATCAATCTTTCTATCACTTTTGAAATCGCACACCATGCATCCCAATCAGCATCACATGCACCACAATTAGCAACATACGCATCCCAATTAGCACCACCATCAGCACCACATGCTCCAAAATCGCTTCGGAATAAGCTCCATGTGCTCCACAATCCTCACCAATCCTTAGCATTCTTCCTCCACAATCAACACCATTCCTTTACAATACTTCTCCGCAATCTGACTCCTGCAGACTGACTACTACAGACTTTCTCCTGCTGACTGAGTCTTACCGACTGATTCCTGCCGACCCACTTCTGCCGATCGGCATCTGCAGACTAACTCCTACCGACAGACTCCTGCAGACTGACTCCTGCCGACTGACTAATGCCGACTGACTCCTGTAGACTAACTCCTGGNAATCATCCAGTCTTTCCATCAATCTAGGAATCTATCCATCAATCTTGTAATAATTCCGTGTATTTTTCGCCAATCTTTCCATCAATCTTTCTATCACTTTTGAAATCGCACACCATGCATCCCAATCAGCATCACATGCACCACAATTAGCAACATACGCATCCCAATTATCACCACCATCAGCACCACATGCTCCAAAATCGCTTCGGAATAAGCTCCATGTGCTCCACAATCCTCACCAATCCTTAGCATTCTTCCTCCACAATCAACACCATTCCTTTACAATACTTCTCCGCAATCTGACTCCTGCAGACTGACTACTACAGACTTTCTCCTGCTGACTGAGTCTTACCGACTGATTCCTGCCGACCCACTTCTGCCGATCGGCATCTGCAGACTAACTCCTACCGACAGACTCCTGCAGACTGACTCCTGCCGACTGACTAATGCCGACTGACTCCTGTAGACTAACTCCTGGAGACTGGTTTCTGCCGACTGACTCCTGCAGACTAACTCCTGCCGACTGACTAATGCCGACTGACTCCTGTAGACTAACTCCTGCTGCCTAACTCCTACTGACTGACTAATGCCGACTGACTCCTGTAGACTAACTCCTGGAGTCTGACTCCTGCCAACTGACTCCTGCTGACTGACTCCTACAGAGTTGTTACTGATCTGATGGTTGAATAATTACTAACATCTAATTCTTTAATGTATTAATTTTATATGCAGATAATTCATCACTTTCATTGAATGTCAAGTCGAGTATCAGTCATATATATGGCGCATGGTTCCTCGACCCGACATGTTTTCTCCGGGAAGTCAAGTTTCGCCTCGCCACTGCATTCTGGCAGTGCTCCAGACAACTCATTTTACAACAATGTCATACCTCTAGCTGGCCGGGAGTACCAGACACGCCCCTCGGGTAGGGTAGCCAGCTCCGATTGGTCACCAGCTTTTCCTCATCACATTGAGAGACCGCTGCCCTGGACGGGGAACAGCAAAGGGATTATTTTTTTCTCGAATCAGCTGTTGGAGATTTAGTGCTCCGCGCCAGTTTTTTTTTCCAATGAAAGGGATTGTTAATCTAGTCATTTGTTGAATTTGAATCAGGGGGTGTAGTTTATGGGGTAGTGGCGAGTGATAGGTTAATATTATATGTTCCTCTAATTAATTTTTTTCTTAAATTTTTGGCAGTTTTCTTGATTAATTATGATTTCTAAAGTAGGCACATGTTGAGGTGAGCATCGCTATGGTTCGAGTGAGGGAGTAGGGGCCTGCGGGTAAGAAGCGAGCCTCCCAAATAGTTTCAATGGCTCGGAAAGTGCTTTCGGAGGCTCGGGTTTAGTGCAAATTGAAGAGTTCTGTGTTTTTAAGTAGAAAAGCCGAAAATTTTGAGAGAAAAGAGGTATTTTGAAGGATAATGGAAAATTTTCAAGCAAAAAAGGAAATTTCAAGACGGCAGCTTTTGGCGCCTAGCGCATATCCTCCGTACGCTTGTTCCAGACTATCAATAACCATTTTACATTATTTACATTAATTTTCAAACGTTTGTAATTTTAAAACTAACTAAAAATTTTTATAGCTGCGTAAATCGTAACATTAAAGCCTGTAAAATAAATATTAAAGAGACGTTATTAAGTAAACATTTTATTACATTAACAAACTGTTTAGTACTTTAAAATAAAATTTCGTGTATAATTTTTATTACCTCAGAAATTATGCAGAGAGCAGCAACTCTAAAATTACATTTCGTTAATACACTGGAGAGCCAAAAAAACTGGTTTAGGCGTGCGTATGCAAATAACAGAGGTATGGAACCAATTATAGTAACGCGATGCAATCGGCAGCGCCTATATAAGACATGTTGTCAAATAGCGTCTGGCAAATTTGCTAGATCGGTTACTGCTGCTACAATGGCAGGTTATCAAGATTTAAGTGAGTTTGAAAGCTGTGTTAAAGTCTGCGCTCGAGCGATGGGACATAGTAGCTCTGAGGTAGCGATTAAATTTGTATTTTCACGTTCGACAATTTCACGAGTGTACCGTGAATATCGGGAATCCGCTAAAACATCAAATCTTCGATATCGCTGCGGCCGAAAAAGATTGTGAACGAACGGGGCAAACGACGACTGTCGAGAATCATTAAACGTGACAGGCGTGTAACCCTTTCTCAAATAGGCGCAGATTTCAATGCTCGGGTATCAACAAGTGCCAGCGTGCGAACTATTCAACGGACCATCATTGAAATGGACTTTCGTAGCCGATGGCCAACTCGAGTACCGTTGTTGACTGCACGACACAAAGCTTTACGCCTTGCCTGGGCCCGCCAACACCGCCATTGGACTGTTGATGACTGGAAACACGTTGCCTGGTCTGACGAGTATCGTTTCCTATTATATAGGGCTGATGGACTTGTACGGTTCTGAAGAAATCCTCATGAATCCTAGGACCCTACATGTGAACAGGGGACTATTCAAGCTGGTGGAGACTCTATCATGGTATGGGGCATGTGCAGTTGGCGGGAAATGGGACCACTGATACGTCTAGATATGACTCTGACAGGTGACAGATACGTTAGCACCCTGTCCAATAAGCTGCACCCATTCATGTCCATTGTGCGTTCCGACGAACGTGGACAATTCCAGCAGGACAATACGACACCCCACACGTCGAGAGTTGCTACCGAGTGGCTCCACGAACACTCTTCTGACTTTAGACACTTCCATTGGCCACCTAAATCACCAGACATGAACATTATTGAGCATATCTGGGATGCCTTGCAACGGGCTGTTCAGAAGATATATCCACCGCTTCGTACTCCTATGGATTTGTGGACTGCCCTGAGGTATTGATTGTGTGAAATGCCTCCTGCATACATTCAGACATTGGTCGAGTCGATGCCACGTCGTCTTGCTGCACTTCTGAGTGGTCGCGGGGGCCCTACACGACNTACATTCAGACATTGGTCGAGTCGATGCCACGTCGTCTTGCTGCACTTCTGAGTGGTCGCGGGGGCCCTACACGACATACGCAGGTGTATCAGATTTTCTGGCTCTTCAGTGCATATCGTTCCTCTCGTAGGTCACGGATTGAATACGTACGTATTTAACTAAAAATGAATGGACTTATTATGATTTGCGTTGTACCGATATTATAAAGGTGGCAGTTACCAAGTTCAAAGTGTAATACTTGTTCATGAAAGGAAAGGTTTCATCAATTATTATACATTAACTCAGGAGACAAATAAATGTGTAGCTGGAGAACGGTTAGAGAAGTCGGTATTACGAGGAAAATATAATTACCACAATTTCGAGTAAATTAATAGTGACACATAATTTACGAAATATGTTTTATCAGTAACAATATTGCATGAAGCCATCTTTAACTTTCGCCTTTTTCAGTAAACCTCCTCAAAATTATAGATTTTTGTTTTACAATTTTTTGTGTATATTCTAGCAGTCAGATACTCTATTCAAATAACTGATTATATAATACAACAAAAATGTTGGTTGAGATTTATGACGAAGAAAATACTTTTTTTTTTTNTATTCAAATAACTGATTATATAATACAACAAAAATGTTGGTTGAGATTTATGACGAAGAAAATACTTTTTTTTTTTCACTGCAGAAGGACTTTGATTTTCTGTAGATAAACTGGGTTTTAAATATGAAGGCATAACTCAANCTTTTTTTTTTTCACTGCAGAAGGACTTTGATTTTCTGTAGATAAACTGGGTTTTAAATATGAAGGCATAACTCAAAGGAAGTAAAGTGTAGTACAATTGTTAACCCAGCGAATACAGGCGTTTGTTATCTGGGTGGATAGAAAAGTAACCTCGGACACTACGGCGTGAGCTAGAGCAGCCACACAGGAAAAGAGAGGCAATGAAAACTGTGGTGACGTACAACAAATGACGGAAGTGTTATTTATTAATTTAAGTTGTTAGGATCATTCCATATGCTGTACTGGAGAGGACAAAGCTCATCCCGAAACCCACGCGTGGCATAAAAAAAAAGGAGAGCGCCGACAGACCGAGTACTAGCAGCTTACGGCACGAAGCCAAAAATACCCCTCGTATATTCTATAAAAAAGCGCAGCGAAATTTCAAATACGAATTAATTAAAACCAAAATCCGACTGAAACGTGTTCAGCTCTGATAATGGTTCATCACCGAAACGAATAAAGTTATTAAAGTGTGTTTGGCGTGTGGATGTGCGAGTTTTCATATTCGTTGGCCAGTAGAAAATAATAGGTCCCAATAATAAGCTGAAACAATAACTCATCAAGTGTGTGCAGTGTGAAATAATGAAATACAATTACGCTGAGGAGGTAAACAATTCGCTAAAAGGAACGGCAGGAACACAGAATTGCGTATCATTAAAAAAATTTATGAAAATCATTCTTTGCACACATATGAATGGATAAGTTTATGCTTGCTTTTAGTGATAAAATGTATAAGCTGAAATTTTTTGTTCCATGAAGATGTTTATAGTTTATATATCCGCACTTTTTGTTAAGCGTAGGATACGTTTCCAGAAACGAGTTTATGACCTTCTTCTGAAACATATTATAAGCAACATTAATGAGTATTTCTGATAACTTTATTATTTTTCTTGCACCGAGAACATTAATTAGAAATGAATCCACTGCGACTTTTCTTAGAGTCCAGGGACACACCTGAAGAAGGAGACAGGTTCCAGGTCCCGAAACGTCGTGAAGACTTGTAATTATCTTTGTGTTATAATTTTTCCATCGTTCTGTGTCCTTTTGGTTTGTTTATCTATTATTTTCTCCGGTATTTTTTGTGGTTCCTGTGTTGTTCGTAGTTTTGACTTATGAAGTACAAGGAATACTTTTTCCTGACTTTTGTTTCATTGTGGTTTTTGTCCTATTTTTTACGTGTTTTTACTTGTTACTTTTGAGCTGTTACCAGTGATATTGTTTTTGCACTGTTATCCTCACTTGTGCGGTGTTTTCGTTTTTGTCATCGTCTTATCTTTTCTTTTGGTTTGCTTTTGTTGCCTATCCTAGTTTGTTATAATAAATTGTTCTTCCATTTTTTTGTTTAAATTTTATGAATATTTGTTTCCAATTGACATGGAAAAAGCTTTTGTTAATTATCTGTCTGTAGTGTTGTAAAATTTTTTCTTTTTTTCCTTTTTTTGTATAGCTGAGTTCTTTGTGTGTGTGATTTTTATTTAGTCTCATGGTCCGCAATGGACACAGTCTAATCATGCCATCTTAATAACATGAACACACCATTGCCATCAAAATTCAATGATAAGAGCAATAATTATTCTACAATGTTCAGTTTAAAAGAATTTCAATATATTTGTCCGTTGTCCAATAAAAGAAAGAGTCATAAAACAAATTTTCTCGTAAATAAGGAAAATAAGAGTAACTTCATTGGAGAANGTTGTCCAATAAAAGAAAGAGTCATAAAACAAATTTTCTCGTAAATAAGGAAAATAAGAGTAACTTCATTGGAGAAATAGGTAGAGTATACGAGTAAGTGAAAAAGAAGAAAACATAGTAATATTTTCTGATATATTCTCATCAGGAAAAATAAACCACCCCCTCCCCCTTATCCAGACATTGGAAATTACCATGATCAAGAAATGTTTTGTTTGTTTCTATCTATTTAAGTTTCAGCGTACCAAAAATTTTCTATCTTCACATAGCTACCAAAATTTCATGAGAGAACACGTGAAAGATGAATTAACAGTCCACTAAAACACCGAAACCATAGTAACGTATTAAAACAGCAAAACATTTTTGCGTTTATTGTTTTCACTTGATACGTGTAAGATGACAGCGAATTATACTTTTTTTCTTACGGAGTAGGCGAACGTTTTAGTTCTTTCAGATCAACAGCCTATTTTGACGGGTCTTGTGTTTGAATATTGACATATCATTATCCGGGTGGGTAACAGTAAGGCACAAGATGCGCGCAAGCCATGGCTTTGAAACTTGAACCAGAAAAATATACCATTGCGACAAGGCTATTTTTCGGGGAAACACAAGACACGCTATACCATATTACTCTATATTTTACCGCATATTACATCGATATGCCATTGATACTCTCGTTCGTGGTGAGGAATTTGGGGTGCCTTTGCACTATATAGATGCAATAAAACTCACTGAAATTGATTAAAGTGTGCCTGTCTCTGCCCTGAAGATCAACAGATATGAAGTCGACAACAGGAAGAGGCGACCATCTAATAGTACAATTACATCAGGGCTCTACGACGAATTTTAATGTTCAACTTGTTTTATGAATTTTCTATTACATCACACGTGGCTCTAAAGATTTTGATATTTATTTCTTTTAATGATTTCTCTTCACATCTCTTAATAATATAATATTTTATTGCACAGAAAGCGTGTGTAATAAATAGTCATTACGGACAATTTTAAGGACAGGAGCTGAAATTTTCCCATCNTTTATTGCACAGAAAGCGTGTGTAATAAATAGTCATTACGGACAATTTTAAGGACAGGAGCTGAAATTTTCCCATCTATAAATATGATATCTCAAATGGTTTGCTACGACAGGTCATTAAAGGTACCCAGCGGTAACTTACGAAAACGGAGACGTGAATAAATGGAGGCATGAAAAGAAATGTTGACAATATAATTCNTTTATTGCACAGAAAGCGTGTGCAATAAATAGTCATTACGGACAATTTTAAGGACAGGAGCTGAAATTTTCCCATCAATAAATATGATATCTCAAATGGTTTGCTACGACAGGTCATTAAAAGTACCCAGCGGTAACTTACGAAAACGGAGACGTGAATAAATGGAGGCATGAAAAGAAATGTTGACAATATAATTCCAAGTAATCTCCTAGTTGGAAGCACTTCAAACCTTCTAATCTTCTTAAAATCACAGTATAAAAATTGTGGGAAACAGGAAATGAACATTTTTTTTCCTTCATATATTAAGTCGATTGTGTCTACATATTTACGTAAGACTACACATTTATTTTCATACATGTAAAAAAAGTCTAGATAAAATTCCCTTAATGCTAGGGAAGCTAATTACACTTACATGTAAGGTAAAATTACCTTTTTAATGTAGAGTAAATATACAGAGTAAAGTACTATTTTATTATCATACGGAATAGTACCCGACAAAGTTGTGGTAAAATCCCATACAAGAAAAGGAATTTTAATTATCTTGTATAAGAAAATTATTTTTTAAGAAAACTGTGGAATATAAATACTGATTATATCATTATTACCGACATCCTAAGACGACTAGAAACCAAGATCACAAATCTATCATCGCTAACAGCAGTCCTTTATCTTGGGAGGCCAGTGCGCTATCCATTACAGCACAGTGGTAACATATATGTGTTCGTGATTAATAGCGTCCGTAAGTAATTCACCACAAAAAAGTATTAATTAAAGTTGCCTGCAAACATTTTAATGTGAATAAATATAAAAGATTTTCTTAAGAAATTTTTTATTATTAGCTCCAACCTTTCCGCCATTCTTAGAGCAACTTGACAAATTAGATAATCCTTTTACTCGTTATAGTAACACAATTATTTTGTGTAACAGATTGCTATGTTATTTTGGTGTTCTACAAAGCAACGTTTGTGTACATTTTCTTTTGAAACTTTATTAATACCTTGAAGTCAATAACTTTCCAATTATTTCTAATTATTACCTTGTCATATAAATTAGGCTGGGAAAGAGAAATATGTACATCGAGATTTGAACACGGGAACAAAAACTATCCGTTTTCCACTCTCTTACGATTTTTCTTATTTCCTTTTTGTTGTTTCACTAACTTTCCATTTGTAATTAAATGTGTCTATTTAAAAATTTTTATATTTCTTAAAATGAATTTTATTGGTAAGTATTATGCCTGCCATGACGAATATAACTCCTACAAGTTGTCCAACATGGCGTTTCGCTTGGTTTCTTTCTTCCGTTCTCCCATCGAGCTGTCTAGACAATGCTGAGGAGATGCGCACACCGTAAGGTAATTTTCCTATCCATGTATGGGATTTTCCACTGCCATGTAAGTGAATTTTACACAGAGTTCGGTAATTCTCTCTTACATGAAAATAAAAATGTAATTCCTAAACAAGTTTGCTAATATTACTTGACAAATATAAGATAATTTTCCCAATAATTTATGCAGTGGAATTTACAAGTGAATTCATAAGTTTATGAACATGGGCATACATATACGCATGCATAACCCACTTATAAAATATGAATACATACATTTAAACATGTATACACGTGTATGCTACATGAAATATAATCAATTCACCGTTTCTTTACAATTTTTAAATCAAACCTTTGAAAGATGATCCTATACATGACGTGTTTGGCTGCTCCATTAATAAGAAATGTAACACAAATTTTAGTATCTTTTAACAAGAAAGTACTTAATTTTTGATTAAAATAATTTTTTAATTATATTTTATCTGTAAATTATAATATTAAATATATAACTATTATGAATAAAACAGAGAGAAAATAGGCGTGTTGGTTATCCCTAGTAAGAAAAAGTCCTTATGCAAAATATAACTACAATTTGTGCGCACGAATGCAGAACATGGTCTATTTGGCGTAATTTTCGAGACTCGGTTAAGGTTTGTTTGCATATGGTGGTGATACATCCTAAACATAGAACTTTAGCATGGCTTCAGACAAGTTTGAAAGAATAGCGAATATATTTTACATACTTTATCATATTACATTTTTGAGTAGGTACTTGGGAATGTTTGCGTTAACTATACTGTTGTTATATAAAGATTTAACAAGGATTAAATTGAATCATATTACGTTTCAGTTAATGTATGATATTAGCGAGGGAGGTCTTCATTTTCTAAAGCCACTCTATTAAAGCAGTATATGACTAAACTGTAAACATCGTTACCGTAAACTGAATGTTATTGCGGGAAACGACGAGCGGCACGCCAAGTGGCGTCTTTAGGCTTGCTCTTCTCGGCGTCGGTCCACGGAGAGACAACGTTCACAGTGTTGCAAAGAATTATACAATGTCTTTGTAGCGTAATTATCCCGAACACATTGCCACCAGGAGAGGGGATACGCTACCACTTTGGTACTACTTTTTTAGCCTACCTTTCAAAGTAATAAAAGTCTGAAAGACCACATTCCTGCCTGTGGGCCTATAAGTGAGCCTGTGTTTGAGTCTGTGGGTGTGTGTGTCCCCCTTATAATTTTTTAAAGCGTAAAGTGAATTTCGCCAAACTTACTACACATATAGTACTTAATAATGACACATTACTTTTATCGTTTTCGACCGTTCCGGGCACTTACTTTCCAAATGTGGACATTTTAAAACGTACGGTGATATATTATATCTCGGAAACCATTCAACCTATTTAAACCAAATTGTGTATGCTAACAGAGTATCAAGAAATCACTACATTTTAGAATAAATATTAATATAGGTCCGCCATTTTGGAAAAAAAAACCAATTATGAAATAAATCTTTTACATTATATTTTGGAAACTATTAAACCAATCCTCATACAATTTGGCAGGTAAGTAACACTATGATAGGCCAAATAAACGTAGGTTATTGAACAATATTAGGAACATAAATATTGTTTACTTTTATTTTGTAGACCTATATACACTATCATTTAAACAGTTTGAGACTTAATTTTTTAAACTGAAAGTATATGTTAGAAGCATCATATATACTAACACATAATTACTTTTATAGAANCATATAATTACTTTTATAGAACATTTTTGAAGATAGCACCATACGAATAAATAAAGTTATGTCATATCTCAGGAAAAAAATTGACCGATTCCTGCCAAATGTTGCAAACAAGTAGTATTGGTGCAGATGATGTAAAGTTATATGTTGTAATCATGACAAAGACTTATTTCCCAAATGGCGGCCATTTAGCCATTTATGCTTAGAATGCTTTATCGTCAAAATTATGTAGTCAATTCCAGCGTAACTTTGTTTGCTGGCAGATGATATTACACTTATGAAATGTTTCTACACTGAGATTTNTAAAATGTTTCTACACTGAGATTCTTTTGTTCTCCTAATTTTTAATATTACCAATTGCAAATAAATAAATTTTTCTTGTTACATATTTGAAAACAATTGAAAGATTCTTACCAAATTTAGCAAACCATTAGTACTGCAGCAGATGGTGAAACTGGTAATTTGTAATTTGGGCGATCACTTATTTTCAAAATGGTGGCTTCACGAATATTTTAGCTCTGTATATTGTATCAACGGAACCAATTTAAAAATAATTTATATGCTGACAATAAGAAATTAATTATTTTTATCTCATATCTCAAAAAAAAAATTAACCCATTCTTACAAAATTTGGCGAAAATGTTGTACTGTTGAAGACCACATTAATATATTTATTTATGTAGTATAACACACTTATTTTAAAAAAGTCAAATTTAAAATCAATTTAGATTTGTGTGCCATATCTAAGAAGCTATGTAATATATACTAACTTAACTTTGTATATTGGCAATGTACAATAATTCAGTGTACTAATACATTACTTTTTGTCCTCCATTTATGATCACCATATGACAATTATAGTGGTTTTATGCCATATCTCGAGGACCAATTAATCGATTCCCACCAAATGTTACACTGGAACATTTCAGCAAATTTTAATCAAATTGTGCACAGCATAAAAGCTACAGAATTCTTAGTAAACGTTTATGATTTCAATGGGTAAGACAACAATGTTAACAACGGCGGCGTCATAAAAAATTTAGGTTAGTTTGCCACACACTTTAAACCTAATTCAACCAAAATTTGTATGTTTTGGCAGTATACATTAGAAGCATAGTAACATAGCCTTTTTAAGGCAATTTTGTATGATAGCATCAAATACTGAAGGTTAGTAAACCCCATCATTCTTAAAATGAGACTCATAAAATGCGAAGTTGGTTCAGCGAATCATACCTCCATAATGCTGTGCATTGCACGCTAGTTTATTGTACGAGGTGTTCTGGGTTCAAGACCCAGATAAATTAAGTGTGGATTTGTAATTTTCTCACTACTCTTGCATATTTTTCTGGTTTCATTTCGATTGACATTGCATTCAAAGAGAAAACATGTCCTACCTACCAACTCAGCTTTTAAGAACATTGTTAAAAATTAATTGAACCCATGCTGAGGAAATGAGGCTTCTTAGTTATATCAGCAACTTCTTGTTTTACACTAAAATCTTTGCAATGTGTTCTGGATTATTGACCTGGCCTGGATANTTAGTTATATCAGCAACTTCTTGTTTTACACTAAAATCTTTGCAATGTGTTCTGGATTATTGACCTGGCCTGGATATTGACGCGTCAGAGCAGTTTGTTTGACTTGTCCGTTTGACTGATTCATAACAACATGCACAAATCCAATAAAACAATTACAAAGTTTACATACGTGCATACATAGGTAAATAGGTATATCAATTTCTTCATAAACAGGTTGACTCACTTTTATCCGACCTATAATCTTAAGACTTGCTCAAGAGTACATTTTTTCTTCTTATCTTTCAATTTTTGCTAAATATTTTACCTCTAAGTTTATTTTTACCTTAATCGTGTTCTTGGTAATTATTTTGATTTCCCTTATTCTGGTCTTCAGCATTAGTTCGCCGGGTTTCTGCAAAAGACCATGAACCTTTCTTCTTCATTTATTTTCTCTATTCACATTTTATGTTATNTTAGTTCGCCGGGTTTCTGCAAAAGACCATGAACCTTTCTTCTTCATTTATTTTCTCTATTCACATTTTATGTTATCGCTAATTCTATTAGTGATATTAATTAAATCTCAATTATTTTGACTGTGGCGTCGTCTAATGCCTGGTAACTCCCAGTCGATAACAATAGCGCTGCTCTGAATCATCCCAGAACTAACATAAAAAACAGGTCAGACTTGTTCCTATCCTATGGTCGCTTTAGTGTATATCTTTAAACAATGCTTAAACAAACACCCATGCCTTACCTAGGATTGAAAATTCCATAACCTTCCTCACCCCAGACCGGAGGTTCACTAAACGACTGCACCACGGGAGGTTGGCTTATATCCAAAACGGCAAGGAGACTTTTCCTTNGCAGACCGGAGGTTCACTAAACGACTGCACCACGGGAGGTTGGCTTATATCCAAAACGGCAAGGAGACTTTTCCTTTAGAGTCTTGTTATTCCCGGCCAACGAGAACTGACAAGTAGTTTCTTGGAAGAATTTATATATTTTTTGTAGGGGTGGAGTGTTGCCTGTGTTCGGCAGTTACCCAGGAACATGCCAGCCGCCGCGTAGCCAGAGGGCGACGTTTGTTAAGGACGACCTAGCAGCTGGTGTGTCTGGAAACGCCGGCCCTGTGCAGGTGTGAGTTCCGAGTAACTCCCGCAGGCAGTTCGATTACACTGTCGTGGGATCCCCCAGCGGCGAGCACTGAGCGGTCTAACACTCCCGACAACACTCCTGCGCTAATGGCCCGTTCGCTTAGCGCTTCTCCGCCTCTCACGTGCTCCGCCTACCAACACGCCGCGTTTCAGAAAACAATCCCCCACCCACACACGCTGCGCTCTTTCTGTTATACACCATTCCCGGTTACTTACAACTTTTCTGAAGCACTGCTCAAATTCTATTTCCAGAATATTCCTCCGCCTCTTGCAAACAAAACATTACTAAGTCTAGGAAATCACACCAAAGTAACAATGCACCGCTTTCGTGCACATTCAATGCAATAATGTTACGCATAAACACTATTTCTTAGTAGGCATTACCAAAAGTAATATTTTATCCCTATTTTTATTCATGTAATTATTAAAAGAAACATATTGCGATGTATAAAAACAATTAAGTAAAAGTTTGATTTAACAAAAAATTTGGTATTACACTGAAGAGCCAAAAAAACTGGTAAACCTGCCTAATATGGGTGTAGCCCCCCCCCCTTCCCCTTCCCCACCCTTACAATGAAGACGCAGAAGTGCCCCAAGACNCTTAAGTAGTAAATTGGCCCTTTAGGCACCAGTATAAACACTTTCTACCAAGCGACAGTTTTGGTGCTTGTCAATTATACAATGTCTTTGTAGCGTAATTATCCCGAACACATTGCCACCAGGAGGGGGGATACGCTACCACTTTGGTACTACTTTTTTAGCCTACCTTTCAAAGTAATAAAAGTCTGAAAGACCACATTCCTGCCTGTGGGCCTATAAGTGAGCCTGTGTTTGAGTCTGTGGGTGTGTGTGTCCCCCTTATAATTTTTTAAAGCGTAAAGTGAATTTCGCCAAACTTACTACACATATAGTACTTAATAATGACACATTACTTTTATCGTTTTCGACCGTTCCGGGCACTTACTTTCCAAATGTGGACATTTTAAAACATACGGTGATATATTATATCTTGGAAACCATTCAACCTATTTAAACCAAATTGTGTATGCTAACAGAGTATCAAGAAATCACTACATTTTAGAATAAATATTAATATAGGTCCGCCATTTTGGAAAAAAACACCAATTAAGAAATAAATCTTTTACATTATATTTTGGAAACTATTAAACCAATCCTCATCCAATTTGGCAGGTAAGTAACACTATGATAGGCCAAATAAACGTAGGTTATTGAACAATATTAGGAACATAAATATTGTTTACTTTTATTTTGTAGACCTATATACACTATCATTTAAACAGTTTGAGACTTAATTTTTTAAACTGAAAGTATATGTTAGAAGCATCATATATACTAACACATAATTACTTTTATAGAATATTTTTGAAGATAGCACCATTCGAATAAATAACGTTATGTCATATCTCAGGAAAAAAATTGACCGATTCCTGCCAAATGTTGCAAACAAGTAGTATTGGTGCAGATGATGTAAAGTTATATGTTGTAATCATGACAAAGACTTATTTCCCAAATGGCGGCCATTTAGCCATTTATGCTTAGAATGCTTTATCGTCAAAATTATGTAGTCAATTCCAGCGTAACTTTGTTTGCTGGCAGATGATATTACACTTATGAAATGTTTCTACACTGAGATTTTTTGTTCTCCTATTTTTTAATATTACCAATTGCAAATAAATCAATTTTTCTTGTTACATCTTTGAAAACAATTGAAAGATTCTTACCAAATTTAGCAAACCATTAGTACTGCAGCAGATCGTGAAACTGGTAATTTGTAATTTGGGCGATCACTTATTTTCAAAATGGTGGCTTCACGAATATTTTAGCTCTGTATATTGTATCAACGGAACCAATTTAAAAATAATTTTTATGCTGACAATAAGAAATTAATTATTTTTATCTCATATCTAAAAAAAAAAATTAACCCATTCTTACAAAATTTGGCGAAAATGTTGTACTGTTGAAGACCACATTAATACATTTATTTATGTAGTATAACACACTTATTTTAAAAACGTCAAATTTAAAATCAATTTAGATTTGTGTGCGATATCTAAGAAGCTATGTAATATATACTAACATAACTTTGTATATTGGCAATGTACAATAATTCACTGTAATAATACATTACTTTTTGTCCTCCATTTATGATCACCATATGACAATTATAGTGGTTTTATGCCATATCTCGAGGACCAATTAATCGATTCCCACCAAATGTTACACTGGAACATTTCAGCTAATTTTAATCAAATTGTGCACAGCATAAAAGCTACAGAATTCTTAGTAAACGTTTATGATTTCAATGGGTAAGACAACAATGTTAACAACGGCGGCGTCATAAAAAATTTAGGTTAGTTTGCCACACACTTTAAACCTAATTCAACCAAAATTTGTATGTTTTGGCAGTATACATTAGATGCATAGTAACATAGCCTTTTTAAGGCAATTTTGTATGATAGCATTAAATACTGAAGGTTAGTAAACCCTATCATTATTAAAATGAGACTCATAAAATGCGAAGTTGGTTCTGCGAATCATACCTCCATAATGCTGTGCATTGCACGCTAGTTTATTGTACGAGGTGTTCTGGGTTCAAGACCCAGATAAATTAAGTGTGGATTTGTAATTTTCTCACTACTCTTGCATATTTTTCTGGTTTCATTTCGATTGACATTGTATTCAAAGAGAAAACAAGTCCTACCTACCAACTCAGCTTTTAAGAACATTGTTAAAAATTAATTGAACCCATGTTGAGGAAATGAGGCTTATTAGTTATATCAGCAACTTCTTGTTTTACACTAAAATCTTTGCAATGTGTTCTGGATTATTGACCTGGCCTGGATATTGACGCGTCAGAGCAGTTTGTTTGGCTTGTCCGTTTGACTGATTCATAACAACATGCACAAATCCAATAAAACAATTACAAAGTTTACATACGTGCATACATAGGTAAATAGGTATATCAATTTCTTCATAAACAGGTTGACTCACTTTTATCCGACCTATAATCTTAAGACTTGCTCAAGAGTACATTTTTTCTTCTTATCTTTCAATTTTTGCTAAATATTTTACCTCTAAGTTTATTTTTACCTTAATCGTGTTCTTGGTAATTATTTTGATTTCCCTTATTCTGGTCTTCAGCATTAGTTCGCCGGGTTTCTGCAAAAGACCATGAACCTTTCTTCTTCATTTATTTTCTCTATTCACATTTTATGTTATTGCTAATTCTATTAGTGATATTAATTAAATCTCAATTATTTTGACTGCGGCGTCGTCTAATGCCTGGTAACTCCCAGTCGATAACAATAGCGCTGCTCTGAATCATCCCAGAACTAACATAAAAAACAGGTCAGACTTGTTCCTATCTTATGGTCGCTTTAGTGTATATCTTTAAACAATGCTTAAACAAACACCCAAACCTTACCTAGGATTGAAAATTCCATAACCTTCCTCACCGCAGACCGGAGGTTCACTAAACGACTGCACCACGGGAGGTTGGCTTATATCCAAAACGGCAAGGAGACTTTTCCTTTAGAGTCTTGTTATTCCCGGCCAACGAGAACTGACAAGTAGTTTCTTGGAAGAATTTATATATTTTTTGTAGGGGTGGAGTGTTGCCTGTGTTCGGCAGTTACCCAGGAACATGCCAGCCGCCGCGTAGCCAGAGGGCGACGTTTGTTAAGGACGACCTAGCAGCTGGTGTGTCTGGAAACGCCGGCCCTGTGCAGGTGTGAGTTCCGAGTAACTCCCGCAGGCAGTTCGATTACACTGTCGTGGGATCCCCCAGCGGCGAGCACTGAGCGGTCTAACACTCCCGACAACACTCCTGCGCTAATGGCCCGTTCGCTTAGCGCTTCTCCGCCTCTCACGTGCTCCGCCTACCAACACGCCGCGTTTCAGAAAACAATCCCCCACCCACACACGCTGCGCTCTTTCTGTTATACACCATTCCCGGTTACTTACAACTTTTCTGAAGCACTGCTCAAATTCTATTTCCAGAATATTCCTCCGCCTCTTGCAAACAAAACATTACTAAGTCTAGGAAATCACACCAAAGTAACAATGCACCGCTTTCGTGCACATTCAATGCAATAATGTTACGCATAAACACTATTTCTTAGTAGGCATTACCAAAAGTAATATTTTATCCCTATTTTATTCATGTAATTATTAAAAGAAACATATTGCGATGTATAAAAACAATTAAGTAAAAGTTTGATTTAACAAAAAATTTGGTATTACACTGAAGAGCCAAAAAAACTGGTA
>NQII01003174.1:1934-238710 GCA_002778355.1 Clitarchus hookeri | reverse complement strand
TCCAAATGTTGTCGCTACCTCGGAGAGGCTATGTCCCATCTCTCGTGCGCCGACTATAACGCCACGTTAAAACTCACTTAAATCTTGATAACGTGCCATTCTAGCAGCAATAACCTAACTAGCTGCTGACCGCATCGCGTTACTCTGATTGGTTCCATACCTCTGTTATTTGCATACGCACGCCTATATAAGTTTTTTTGGCTCTTTACTGTATATACTTTACCTAACTTCACAGTTATTGCAAATTTTAAAAAGTAGTGTTCATTGTTTTATTATGACCATGTGCGTAATCTGCAATGTTTCCCGTTACTTACACGAACATTAAGTTTACTTTTGAACATGCATACGTTTTGTAGAGCCCGTAATCTTTTTGTAAACGGACATACACGGTTGAGGTAATTACTCGGATGTCCACCAACTTGTCTGTCCCAGCTGCGTGAGTCTAGCAGACATTCAGAACACGTTCTACTGTTGCGGAGTTTGGTCTGGGAGCGACAGAGATGGAGTATGAGTGATAGAGAGGGTAGATGTCATAGTGGCAACACTACCGACTTCCCCACACTGCCGCCACGAAAATGGACTAGCGCTACGTGGTGTTCATAACAAGAACTACAGATTACTACCTGCTAGAGTGGTCAGAAAGAAGTCCACCCTAGATATATTTTTATTCAATGGTTTAAGTTAAGTCATATGTTTGTTTATAAGCCGTCCCTTTATAAGCCTCCAGGCATAACACCGGGGAAAGTTAATAAGCCCTTTCCAATCAATTACAATCAATATTGGATTTATGCATTTTCCTTCATAACTGGGTGTAGTGCTGCAGTCAAAAGTCGCTCTATTTGTATTTTAAAAGTGTATAGGGCATAAATTTTCTCATTAAACATTAATGGTATATATATTTATACATATATATACATATATATATACACACACCTGGCTATGAAAATTGCCGAGCACACTTAAAAGTAATTTAAACACTACCAAATTTGTCAGTAAAGCACCATTATTATTATGTTTAAACAATTAATTATTAGGATTTTATTATAACCAATATTTTACTACAATTTTCTTTTATTCTGAATGCATCAGAAAATTAATTTTGNCATTATTATTATGTTTAAACAATAAATTATTAGGATTTTATTTTAACCAATATTTTACTACAATTTTCTTTTATTCTGAATGCATCAGAAAATTAATTTTGTGAGAAAATCTTTATCAAGAAGGGAAATTGTAATAATTTATGTTTTCCGATGTGAAAATACTTATATGTGTTTCGAAATGTTTTTAGTAATTGAATTTATGTATGTTAATTTCAGTTATGAAATTTGTATATGTCGTGGATGAAATGGGTGCGAATACAATCAGTTATTAAAATATTTGAAAACATTGTAAGTAATTAATTCTTACATACAAGCAGAGTAACAATTTAGACGGTCTTGCTGGACGAAAGTGGCGATCCCAAACATTTCACATTCGCACACTCAGGTCGCGATCACAAGGGACAAAGCGCTACTCCTATTCGAACATGTTCATCTCTGTAGACGTTTACAGTGGCTGCAAACTTGTTCCGATCACAATCACTTCTTGTTAAAAGTATACTTGCCGTGCAAGTACANAGACGTTTACAGTGGCTGCAAACTTGTTCCGATCACAATCACTTCTTGTTAAAAGTATACTTGCCGTGCAAGTACACCAGAACGACTTTACTTTGTGTCGCGCTCCGATTGACTTTTATGAAGTAACTAAATAGTTATATTATGATCAACGANACAGAACGACTTTACTTTGTGTCGCGCTCCGATTGACTTTTATGAAGTAACTAAATAGTTATATTATGATCAACGAAATTTGCGTCATTTTTCATCATCCCTTGAAGCAGAAATAGTGTACAAATAATTACGGGCTATGAACGTTATGATATCCTTTTGTTGGTATTCAGTTTCAGCGGAGAAACTNAAATAGTGTACAAATAATTACGGGCTATGAACGTTATGATATCCTTTTGTTGGTATTCAGTTTCAGCGGAGAAACTAAGGAAACATTTTAAGTTGGCATGGATGATCAAATGTCTCTCCAAATTAATTTATAAGAAATATTTAAGGCTACTTGTGTGGCAACGGTGTTAGATGGCAACAAGTAGACTTAACGTCTTTTTTGTGTGGCATTTTTAGTATATATCTTTGTTACCATGAAGAATACATACATCATTTAATAATGCAACCTAACGCTACTTGTCTCTTGAGTTTGCTAAAAATATAATGAAATATACATCCATAGAAGTTACTCCGGAATAATAATTTAATAAATTGTCTGGCGAAAATCAGTAAGTAAATGGTTCAACTCATAATTTGGTGAAAATGACAAATGAAGTATGTCCTCAGGTGTCCTTAAATCTTGACGACTTGCTGCGTGCGTACAGAATACATTCAGATACCGTGCAGAACCCCCAAATTCCCTAACACCTATATACTGGTAATCAAAATAAATATAAATCAAAATTTAATTTTTACTATCAAAACTTCTTGATAAAAATGTTAAAATATTTATCTTGATTTATGTTTTAGAATTTGTGAATATCTTTTATTGTTCTGAAATAAGCCACGTACCTCTCTTTTATNTTTTATCTTGATTTATGTTTTAGAATTTGTGAATATCTTTTATTGTTCTGAAATAAGCCACGTACCTCTCTTTTATATAGATTGAGTACATAGTTTTATAGGAGATTCAGCCACATACGTAAATGAGAGTAAAGTTTAATAGTAATTATGATAAAGAAGAGACTCATATCCCGCTTTACAAATCCTGTCAATGCAATGACTCAATTGTGAGCCGGTGAACACGTCCGAGTTTCATTCTCTTGTTAACCTACATTCTCATTTTTGTTTTTGCCAAATAGTTCCTTGCTGTGTTCGTTAACCTTATTAGCGTGTTCTACATTGGTTTCTGATTTTCGCCTTACGAGTTATATAAAATAAGTATTCTGCGAAAGCTTTAAGAAATAAANCCCCAGTTAACAACGGGGCAACGTGGACACGCACAGCAGAAGAATAAGCTGACAGGATAAGTTTCAGGGTGCAGGCCACCACCTTCCCCCCCAACCTTCACGAACCATGGCGTCTGTAAGAAGTGTTCGTTATACTGCGCCTTCCTCCCACCCCCCCCCAACAACTTAGGGAGGGAGTCAAGAAAGGATATAAGCGAATTTACGTGAGAAGAGGCAGTCAGTCATAATCACAACAGAGAGGAATCAGTCGGAGTTAGTTCATTATTACCGCACAGAGAGGTCAGTTCGAAGCAGAGAGAGTCAGTCAAATTAGTTCATTATCACCACACAGAGAGTTCAGTCGGAAGCTGTGATCACCGCGCCGAGAGAGTAAGTTAGTGCAACAGGTATCAAGGCTGGGAAGATCGGAACCCGGCTACGTCAGTCAGTTACCGCATCAGTCAGTCGCAGCATTAAGGGGTCAGCCAAATTAGGACGCGAGACACGGGACGCGAAACGCAGGGCAGAATCAGAGACAGTCACCAGAGATACATCGGACTATTAGTTTCACCATGCTGGGATGCAAGTCAGTCAGTCACGTCAGTCATCAGTCAGTCAGTTACAATAACGCACCAAGAAGGCTGAGTCGAGTGGTGAACTTCAACAAGATGTGCCATGTCAAGNCCAGTCAGTCAGTTACAATAACGCACCAAGAAGGCTGAGTCGAGTGGTGAACTTCAACAAGATGTGCCATGTCAAGCTAGTGGGATAGTCAAGTGCAACCCCACGCCGAGGGCCGAGGTAGGGGCCCGTCAAGAAGGGTCACCTCTCCGGGACATGGTAGGGAATTACGCAGTCAGTTACTACCCTACACCGAGAACAGGAGCGAGTGGTGAGCTTCAACGAGAAGCGCCACGTCGAGAGGAAGCCAGCTGCGTGCTCACCAGATCTCACTGCCGGAACAACTACCACACAACATGTGCAGATAAGTAACCACGTCGTCACTCAGGGACCTGTCTTGTCACCTAATGCCCCCACAGCATCGGAAATGTAGCCAGAACAGTGTAACCAGCCCTTCAGGCCTTGAACTCGCAGGGCGTTACTGTATGAGTATATCCTCGGCTCAAACTGCCGGGAAAGTATGTATAAAGTCCCGCAACAATGCCGGGAATGGGTAAACGAATTCCCGTTAAATAAACTGGTTCAAAACTAAGAATTCGTGATGAAGTCATTGTTGGTATCCTCAATCTCCAAGGCACCTATAGTCTGTGCCACTGAAAATTTAATTCCGACACTATTAACCAGCCTGTATACCACAGGTGGGGAATAGCATTAGTTGTTGCAAGGTTCTATAATTGCCAGTGTACCACAATATGCCACTGAGATATTTTGGTTTTTTGGGCTTTGNATTAGTTGTTGCAAGGTTCTATAATTGCCAGTGTACCACAATATGCCACTGAGATATTTTGGTTTTTTGGGCTTTGCACGAATCTAGACGTCCCGAGAAGAATATTAAGTATTTANATAGCATTAGTTGTTGCAAGGTTCTATAATTGCCAGTGTACCACAATATGCCACTGAGATATTTTGGTTTTTTGGGCTTTGTACGAATCTAGACGTCCCGAGAAGAATATTAAGTATTTGTGCTGAGATACGCCATGAAAACTTGTAAATTGAAGTTAAAGTTTTTAAAGAATAATATCACATAAAAGAGTCTTGNATCACATAAAAGAATCTTGGCATTTAGGTAAAGCAAAAGTAAATATACCCAATTTATTTTTAAAAACTTTGTTTTAAATATCTTAACAAATTTAAGGGTAAGATTATTTATATGGCAATGTTTTAACATTTTATTGATGGAGCAGTTTCTTGATTTCAGTTCTCAAAGTAATCAAAACCAAATACGCTTGAAACTTACCATATTATTAAGTGCATGTTGTTTGACACAGCTTGAGTCACATGAAAAAACCNGCAGTTTCTTGGTTTCAGTTCTCAAAGTAATCAAAACCAAATACGCTTGAAACTTACCATATTATTAAGTGCATGTTTTTTGACACAGCTTGAGTCACATGAAAAAACAATTACATTTACATTTCAATGAATATTTGTTTGAAACCACTTCAATTTCTTACGAAAGTTTCAAACAAAATTATCTNAATTACATTTACATTTCAATGAATATTTGTTTGAAACCACTTCAATTTCTTACGAAAGTTTCAAACAAAATTATCTTGACATTAAGAAGGGATATATTTATTATTCTGCGAAATAAAATAACTTATAGCGCGATGTATTACACTGGATTTATTTACCAGCACAATGAAGAGTTCCCATATCACTGTCTACCTTTCTCCAAATCTTGAATTTTTACTTCAACACATCTCACTGCATAAGGGGCCGATTATCAAATAATATTCACTTTTTTCCAGGAAAATTAAAACAGAGATGTTATTTTGATTTCTTGACATTCGCTGCATTCTTCTACTTTCGAGCAGAACTCATTGGGGAGTCACTGGGCTTTAAGTGTTCCTGACTATCTGCAGTTATCCTGTTCACCACAATAGACAGTTCTATTTCCTCACTTTCCCTTGTAGTATTCGGTCCGACAACACTTCCCACAATTTGTGACCCATTGTGGGTTTGGTCAGCCTTAACAAGTTGCTTTTTGGAAGTCAGAGTTCTCATTCCTGCAATAGAAGAGCAAGTGAACCGTTATAATCAGGCACTCCCATTATGTAATATAAGGTTAGCATAATATAAATGTATTGGCTCTTATTCCAAATCAGAGGGCTTTCAAAAGTGATCACTTTACCTTGAATAGCNTTAGCATAATATAAATGTATTGGCTCTTATTCCAAATCAGAGGGCTTTCAAAAGTGATCACTTTACCTTGAATAGCTTATAACTAACGTTTTTCCTGGGACTAAATAAAATACCTATGTATACCGAAAATTCGCAACAATGTATCTAAAACAAAGAAAACTGCTTTCCGATTTGCATCCATTATCTCATATGGAATTCAATATGTATTTAATGACACCATAAAGCAATGAAGTTGCAAATTCTGCTTTGCACCTCTTATAGGGGCCCCTGGTAGATTTTAATAGTACATTGATAACATAATTTAATCAATTATGATTTCATTCATACATGAACCATTTAATGAAGTTTCGCCAAAGATTATGCAAATGCCAGGTAAAAAGGTAAGATATGTAATTTTCTCAAAAATTGAACTGAATGAGTAAACAACAGTACACACTACATTGAATTATTTGAAATAATATATTCTTGCGTGTATAAATTCTCTACGCCTGTCAATTATTTTAAAGTGGTTTGTAAGTAATATTATCAAAAAATGTTTAACTATATTAATATGTAATAAAAAAAATTGCGTTAACGCCTACAATTTATTTTGCAAATATTTAATTACTAAATAGTTCATTTAATGTAGCATTACTTATTCAATGTGAACTATAAACGAGTTAAATCTAGGACATAACTTTTTGAAAAGTGAAATTTAGTTGATGGAAAATGCTGTAACGCATGTTCCAAATATTATTTGGAAATTTAAGTATGATCATTAAGATATGCCTAAGGAAATATTTTAATATTTGTAAGATAGATTTCAGTATTCATCTGTGAAAGAGATTATTATATTTTAACCAGTTTTTGTACAATGCATTTTTTTTTTTTTGGTCATAGTGGGTCGGCCGATTACTTCAGCTCGACTCGGAACTGCGGGAGGTTTCGCTTGGTAGATGAATAGTCACGACTATCATGTTTACGAGATTACTAAACCGTCACCTAAAACAAACGTTAGAAAACGGTGCTTACAACTCACGGTGAACCCAATTGACTAGCATTGTTGCTTGCAATCATTTATCAACCAAATGTTCGTCTTTGTTAAATAACCTGCAGTCTGCATTACATAAACAATTTTATTTTCACCATAATATTAAGGCCGATGCTGTTAAAGAGTTGGACCCTCAGGTTTTTTCTGACTTGCCCTTTGATTTATTCAATGTCGTCTTGTGTACCAAGCTATCGATTCTCCTTTTTATCCTTTCTTCTCGTGTACTCTATTAGTATCCATCTCCATTAGTGTTCACCTGGCAGTTAGTGTGGCAGTTGATATACATGCGTGTAAAGGCAATTACATTTTTCAAAAGTGCTTAGTTCACCGTGAACAGCCTACAGATAATTTCACTGCCGCCTTAACTGAAACATTTAAAATGCAATAAATTAAAAATGTTTTGGTATTAATCTAATAATATTTATACGCTTATTTTGAAAATTTAGAATTTTTATATTTTGTACACTGCATTGTACATAATTTAAAATATTACTTAGGCCAAATAGAAAATCAAAAGCTAATATGTTTTTTTTTTTATAATTGCGACAGTTACCGTTGGGTAGCGTGTGTTGAAGGTTGGCTGAAAATCAATTTATTGCAACAGCCAGTTACAACTTCTTGAAGTTGAAACCCATCGAGCGTGTGATATGGATTTGGACAGGTGTTCAACAACTTGGATCTTAAGAATCGATACGGATGAGGCAACGAAAGCACGTAAAGCAGCAGAGGAATGTAAAGCAGAGGAGAGCAGGAATAACTCGAGAAAACTCCACCAGCCAAAAGTAATTTCCGCATCTTTTCCGACAGCTAAAGAATAAATATTTCTCACACCGGGAGAGAACCCGCTTATCTGTGGTGGAAGGGGAGAAATCTGATAACTACACCACAGCGGTCTCAAAGGAGCGTGATCGAGTAAAGTAAAAACGATATTCAGCGTTAAAATTTGTATCGTCAGCGGTAGTCCTGTCATCATAGTGAACCAGGTATGTATCAAATTCTCCCAGATGGTAACCAATGATCGCATGACCATACATCTATATGACGTCATTAATTCCCTGTTTTGATTTATAACATAGGAGTACGTCAGTTTTCGCGTCATAAGACTCACTCCTTACCTACGTAGGGTAAACATTTTTTTAAAAACTAAACCTAGATATATAATAACAAATTAAATACACATTTTATTAAATTTTAATATTTTATCTCGTTTACGTTGAATAAAGTAAGAATCGACTGGAGTTAAATACATCAGTTCATTAACAGTTGTAATTGAAATACAAATTTATATATATATATTACTGTTGTTAAAACGACGTTTTAATGAAATCAATGAAAAGTAACAATAATGCAATGAAACCGGTATACGTGCATCTTTGCGAAAAATCCAGGATTCATTTCAGATCTAATTATTTTTAAAATTAGATCTGTGGTTTAGTATTGGCATATTAACACAAATGGAGTAACTGTAAATAATATATTTTTATTCTGGTATTTTCTGGATATTTTGGAGCACTTGGTAAATCTGAATTCAGAGAGTGAGCAGTAGTTAAAGTAATTTTAAGGAGAAAGCGTGAACTTTATTTTATTTGGGAAATGTTTGTACATATATACTGAATAAACTCTGTACTAGAAATTAACTGATTCTGATAATGCGTTAAAATAATTTATAATATAAACATAACATTTGTTTCACTTGTATTAAGAATTAAGTACAATCTCACCTCTGCTCATCAAAATCCTGCATAGGTTTCTAGTCGGCATCTCTACTGTCAAAGTCATGGCAATGGCAATTAAAATTATTACCATGACATCACCTACGTATTCTCTAACCTGTAACAATAAAGCCAACTCGTGTTCCATTCTGTAAAATAGCAGAAAGAAATTTTTCTTTGAAAAAGAAGAACAATAGATAAGTTATCACACATTCAATTACCAAGAATTGTATGCCCCATTCTCTTAAAATATTTCAAAATATATTCCTTAGAGATGGAGAATAAAAGCTCGTATTGCGTAGTTCGCCTAAAGTTTGGGAATATTTCATAGGGAACAACAGCTCGATAAACAATATATCTGATTTATTATCCATCCGGAATTGTTATAGTACACAAATATTTATAGTGTTTTTAAATATTAAGTTATATATTTAATTGCAAGATAGGTGTCTTTTACGATATTTGACATAATAATCAATTTTAAAAATATTCAAATAATTGTAATTTTTGTAGCACACAATCTAAAGACGTCTCACCTTACACCGTGCTTAAAATTAGTTCTATAATTTACAGCGTTTTGAATGTGTTTACCTATGCTCTAAAGTTATTAGAAAGAGAAACGATTAAAAGTAAAGTTTTTACATAAAAATATATATATAAAATTTAAGAAATGAATTCCCATTTCAAATTTTTTACTATAATTTGTAAGTTTAGTAATTGTGGAACTGGATGTGTGAATACAGCAGGTAACTGTTCTCCTTAACAATACTGAAACTATTTATTTTGCTTATATAATTTTTTGTAATTTTGTTATGCCATAATTGTTTCTGAAACTATACCAGAAAACTTGTTACCTATATTCACTTAGTATAAATAGAGCTGCGCATTCCTCGAGGCACCATTAAACATTTCTAAAGATTTTCTAACACAAAAATATACCTTTTAATAATAATATTTTCGTTTTTGTTATCAGTCCCCAGATGTATTACGAATAAAAAACACTGAACAAATTACGTATTTACGTAAAACAAAAACACTCATTCGTTATACCAATTTACGAATCTTAGTTTTTACGTTGTGCTATATGACAGAATGAAAGCAAACGTAAAATACCTCATATCGATAGATTACCTCTTTTTTATTAAAATCGGTACATGCATTTAACCAAGACCTTTCCCATAATGTATAGGAACAATCTTTAGTTGCAGGTAGATGTTAAATGAATAAATGTAAGATATTGTTCGTTTTCAGTACGTATCTACTTATTACATTGCACTAAGAAAGTTATATCAGGCAGACGTACCTCCACACGTATATGAAAAAATGTATACAAAATGGACATTGGTGATAAAGGTGTGTAATGTTCTCAAAGTTAATTGTTTTGCAAGAAATTGAATGATATTACAGCGAAATAGATCATCAAAGCAATGTAGGCTATACCGCATATTCATACAAATAATTTTGATGAAGTGCTTAAAACCGTATATTATAGGTAGACCTTGACAATTTGTTAAAGGAGATTTAATAAGAAATGAAACCACACACATGAGCAAACCTAGTAGAAAATTATAAATACCCACGTGTTATGCTCGGGTCTCTAACACAGAACCCCTCGTATCGTAATCTGGCATGCAACCAACTGCATATGGGAGGAATGATTAGAAGCATTAACTTCAGTTCTTATAAGGGCACTGTTCTGGTATACAGGGATAATGAACTGAAATATTTATAGTGATTTAATTTTGAAAATTAAGTATGTGGGTTACTTAAATCATTTAAATTTCACGTATTTTATGGTAGCACTACTTACGCGCAAAGTTAGGTAGGAAACGATTCGTTAGTCACCGAGATATTGCGTAAATAGGTAATTTTCTTATTTGGTGCTATCTTAATAAATGGCAGTCAAAAGAGTATGTATTGGCGCTGTGTTTTGACAGACCATCGTGTAGGCATCGAATTTACAAATTGATATTGTTGTCGGTCAGTCATTTTGGAAGATAGCACCACATGAAAAATAAGGTTTCACATTATATCTCGAAAACTACTTAATCATTACTAGCCAAATTTAATAAGTAGTACTATCGTAGAAAATTTCATGTGTATGCAATTAAAAACTGACGAGACTCTTATATTTTAAATGGAAAGACTAAAAATATTATTTTTTGGATTAGTTACCATAGCAATTGGCCAATTTCGACCAAATTTTGTATGCTGACAGTATCGATTACGTCATGTCTCGATAAACAATTGAACGATTCCTACCAAATTTGGCAAACAAGTAGTACTGCAGCAGGTGCTGTAAATAGGTACGTGTTAAGATTGTCAGATACGTATTTTCAAAATGGCGGTGTTGTATCTATTTAGCTTTGTTAGCTTTATCTTCTAAACTATGCAATTAATTCCAACTTAACCTTGTATGATAGTATTATATTTACAACCATTAAATGTGCACACGATGTATTTTGTAATCACAATTTTATAAAATAGCATCATATGGCAAATAAATATTTTTGTGTAATATATTCAGAAAACACCCACATATTTCAATAAAATTCGGCAAACAAGTAGCTCTGCGATAGGTCATCTAAATGGATATAATGAAGTAGGTCATACAATTTTTTTTATAATGGCGGGTATAGTAACATTTCATCTCGGTAAGTTATATTTACGTACTTAAAAAACACATTTTAATTTAACTTTGTTTGTTGGCATTATCAATCAAATACATTAAATTTGTCTACACAGAGCGTCATTTATCGGCCATTTTGTAAGATACCCCTTCATCAAATAATTATATTTTCGTGTCACATCTCAGGGAACAAGCAAAACTGTTTCTCCCAAATTTGGCAAAGCATTTTTTCTATGGCAGGCCATATTATTTTTAATGTTACAGTATGCGAGACCATTATTGTCTAATTGGCGGCTATACAATTATTTTAGCTCTGTATGATAAATCTACGAAATTATGTAAACTATTTTAACTTAAGTTTGTAAACAGGCAGTATCTGCGACAAACATCGAATGTGCTAACAAGTAAAATTTTTGTCATGTGTTTATGAAGATCGTAAGTATTAAATGACGGGAGTTTTATGACATATCACGAGGACCAGTAAACCGATAACCACTCAATTTTTCACCCAAATGTTCCTACATTATGTTATGTAGGCTACAATGTTTATTTGCAGCATGCCCGTTTTAATGATGATAAAATAAATGATTTGGTTAATATGTTGTATCAGTGAAACAATTCAACAAAATATAACCAAATTTTGTACGCAAACAATGTTCATTAGGAGCACTATTTATGCATGCAGATATACAATTTCCCAGCCTTTTTTCAAATAGTGCCACGGGAGAATATTGAACATTTTTCCATATTTCTGAAACAATTAAACTATTTTCCATAAATTTTTCACACCAGTAGTGGTACAGAGGGGCATGTAAAAATACATGATTTATGTGGGGTCAGATATGAGTTTTCAAAATGGCTGCCATATAAATATTTTGATAAGTTTGTTATATCTTTTAAACAGTTTTACCAAATTGAACCCACTTCGTATGTTGACAGTAACTATAAGAAATATAGAATACAGGATTTCTTTTTAGGCAATTTTGCAAGATTGCACCAAATAAGAAAATAAAATTTTTAAGCCACATCTCAGGGCTCAATAAACCTATTTCTACCAAATTCTTCATGCAAGTAGCCCTGTGGTAGGCTATGAAAACTAACGTGGATCAAGTGGGCCAGACACTTTTTTTTTCAAAATGACCCACCTGTAAACATTTCAGGTTAGTAAACAATATCATTCAAAACATGCTACCTGGTAAGATTATGCTCCAAATCTACCCCCGTGATGCAGTTGATTGCACTCTAGTTTATTTTTGCAAGGTTCTCTTGGTTCGAGTTGAGAGTAAAGCACGTGTGTATTTGTAATATTGTCTCGGCACTGTTCCATATGTTTCTGGTTTCATGTCTAAAGGTAGTTCTCTCAACGAGATATCAAGGCATACCTACTAACTAAACTTTGAGAACTTCATTAAAAATTATTTTCACCAGTGTGGTGGAAAGTAGGCTAAATAGTTATATCAGCAACTTCTTGTTCATGCAGTTTATATCGTCCAATCTGAAAGAGCACTAGATGAAAACAGTTAAGCTTTTAAGTTATATCTCGTAAACTACTCAAACGAGTCCCACTAAATTTTGCATAAAAGAAATAATGTGCTGGGCCATGCAAATATATTAAATTTACTGGATACAGATCATATTTCGAAAAGTACGATCATATTAATATTTTAAGCTTAATTGGCATTTATTCCATACCGTATCGACCAAACTTGGTATGATCGAAGTATTTACTACAAACATCGAATATGTTATGCATAGTATTTTTGTCGGCACTTATGTAAGATAGTGTCATATAAAATATAGAGTTTTTACATAATATCTGGAGAAACAATTAACAGATTCCTACCAAAAATTGCAAAACCATAACTACAATCGCGGGCAATGTAAAATAGGCGATTTTTGAATAAGTCGGCACTATTTTCACAAACCATTTTTATACTTACAAAACTACGCAAAAAATTTAAATTAACTTGGTATTCTGTCAGTATCCGTTACAAAAATCGAACTTGTCTAAACAGAGTCTCTTTTCACTGTAATTTTGTAAGACCGAACCACATGATTATAGAGTAGAGTGGTTATTTTGTAACTCGAAAATTTGGCAAAGAAGAAGTACTATGCAAGGTGGTATAAAATTATAATTTATAGGTTTAACACGTGCATATTTAAAATGTCAGCAGTATATACATTTTTATTTTAATGTGTTATATATGCAAATACTTTTAAAATATTTTTACTTAACTCTGTATTATGGCTGTACATATTAAAACCATCAAATCTGTATACACAGAGCTTCTTTTCTCTGCCATTTAACGAGATAGTTCCAGATTAAAAAACCACCACATCTCGGGAAATGATCAACCGATTACTGCCGAATTTTGCTAACAAGTAGTACTATGGACGACGATGAAAAATTATGAGTCTTAATAGTCAGTATGCTAACATCTACGAAACCATGTAATAAATTTCAACGTAACTTTGTATAATTGCAGTATCTATTACAACCATCAAATCTGCTTTCACAGTAGCTTCAAGTCCGCGATTTTGCAAGAATGAACCATATCAAAAAGTAATGTTGTTATTAAATATATCGAAAAAAAATCAGCCTATTGCTCTCAAATACTGAAAGCAATCGACAATACGGCAAACCATAAAAACTGATGGGTTTTCAGTCTGATACTTATTTTGAAAATTGCGGCAATATCACCTCTTTCGTTCACTATGCTATAGCTACGAAAACATGTAAGATATTTCAACCAAACATTGTAGGCTGGCCCTATCTTTTACAACGATCAAGTGTGTCTACGAACTTCGTCGAGGATCAATTTTTAAGATATCATCTCATGGAAAAATTAATTTTTAAGTCACATCTAGGGAAACAACCAAACGATTCCTACCAAATTTAAGTGACGAATTGCATTTTCTCCAGTTCGTCTAAATTTATATGACTTGAGGAAGTAGTTGTATATTTCCAACATATTAGCGATGCATATATTTTGGATTAGTTTACCATGTAGCCAAATACATTCAAACGATCCTTATACATTGGCAGTATCTTTGACAAACGTCACATAGTATATCACATAACCTACTTGTCAGTCATTTACTAAGAAAGAACCACATTAGAAAATTAAGCCTTTTTGTCATATATCAGAGAGCTATCATCTGATTCCCCCGAACATTTTCACATAGATAGTGTCACAGGATGAAATTTTATATATTTATTTTAAGTAGGTCAAGCATTTTGTAATGTTGGCAATATAAACAATTCAGATTTTCATTTTATATATATTAAGGAATTTAATAAAATTTAACCAAAATTGTATATTTACAGTAATCATTAAAAGCATCAAATACACACTCATATGAAAAAAACATTATTACTCTGAAGGTGCCACCGCAGGCAAAAATGAGTGGATACATGCACAGGACATGGAAGTATATATATAAAACACATCAAAATATTGTATCACACCAAACACATATTGCAGGGGACCAATACTTGCAGGATACACTAAGTNGACAAGCGGCGATGCGGTAAGGCATGGAGGCATACAGACGTCGGATGTTGTCCCGAAGAAGATCTTGCCACAGCGGATGCAACTTACACTCCAAATTTGCCGTAGTTGCCGCTGGCCGAATTGACTATTTAAATTTGGTCTCAAACGTTCTCGATGGACAATAATTTTGAGGACCATCCTGGCAAAGAAAGCATGTCGACGTCACGAAGACAGGGTGGAGATACCTGTGCTGTGTGTGGCCGGGCATTATCCTCCTGGAAGATGGGGTGTCAAGTTGAACGAGGAAGGAGAGCACATATGTTCGCAGAATTTCCTGCAAATATTGTTGCACCGTCAGTGTTCCTTTAATTACCTTCATTGGGGTGAAGGAACAGTAGCAAATGGCACCCCACACTAGGAAAACCTTTTGTTTGGGGCAGTACGTCGTTCTACAATGATCACACCTCTGGCCAGGACGTCTTCAGGCTCGAATTCGGCTGTCGTTTGTATCTAGACAGAACCGTGATTTGTCGCTAAACATCACTCGTCGCCAACCCACAAGCTGACATGCTGCCCGTTTCCGGCAGGTCACACGTTGCCGGCGGTGCTCAGGTCGTAATGACAGACGTCGTAACGGATGCTGCGACAAATGATCCCGCTGTGTTAGCCACCTGAATATGGCACAGTTAGACACATGTATCCCCAGCGGCCGTCACATATTCCTGAATAATGCGTAGTGATGCCCGTGGAATGCATACACCATGTCACACAAAGAAACGATCCACCATGTTGTTGGTCCGCTGAGGTGAACCGGAGCCTTCTCGACGGCTGTTTGTGCCCTTCTTTTCCCAGTTTCTAGGATGCCGACGATGTGGCGTCTTTCAAAGTCATCCAGCTGGGCAGAAGCTTGTCAAATACTTTGGGACATGCTGCGTGCTCAATGTAATTGGCACACACTACTCACACTGCTACTATGGCTTTATTCGTTGTCTGGCAGCTATGAATGATGGAGAGATATCCCAAGTAGCATACAATAAGCAGTTAACAGTTGGCCAAGTGTGGGCAGTGGTGGCAAATATTCGTATTTATGACTGCCAGCATTTTTCAAATGGTTTACAATCAGGTCATATAAACAAAAGTGACATAAACTATTATTTAAATAATCGTAATATGAGCCAATACTCTCACAATCAATGTTAGAATTCAACAGAAGCCACACAAGCAGACGATAAACGAAATTCCAAATGATATTTACTGCTGGAAAAAAAGAAGCAGCAAGCTAATGGGCTATTTATGGCATGGCAACTGTTGTTTCCTGCTGGGGACCAAATTACAGCATGATTAGGGGCATTTTGTGGCATGCCAACTGTTCCTTATTACTGAAGAAACATTATCAGCAAATAATGTGAAATTAATAGCATGCCAACTGTTACTGCTGCGAACATTACTGATACGTTCTTGGGCCATTTATGGCAAGCTGACTATATGTTGTTGTGAAATGCCAAATAATATATGTGAATTTACTTGATTTTTTTTATTTCATTCATATATGAAGTAAAATTATTATGAACCTTTAATGGTAATAGGGGTAAAAAAAACTTTATACACTGGCAACCCGCATAGTATAAGACATAAAAAACCATATATTTTGCATTTAAGAGACCATCTGAAATAGCCCCAAACAAAAATAGTCGTAACTTTTATAAGCAAAAAACAGATATTCCAGTATTGATTTGTAATACTTACATTAATTGTTTCTGTAACAAAGATATTACTGCAAATTTATTGTCTACAAGTAATTCAAATTTATTTAAAAAGTTTTATATAAGTACATGGTAGATTAGTTGCTTGCAATCTAGACTGTGAATGAAAATATTTTACGTTCGATTAAAGGTTCTTCCAAAAAAATCTGCTAGTTGTGAAACAGTGGTGAAAATAACATTTGGTGAAATGTAATTTTTTTTTCTTTGAAAATTCTTGGCAATCTGCTTCTAAGTGGGCCAAAAGTGACCAATAGCTGGGATGTATGCGGCAAATATCTCGGCTATAAGTGGTCAATAGCTGGGCCACAAGTGGCTTGCTAACAGTTGGCTGAGGATATTTGGTTAGCTTATGGCAGGCCAGAAGCAGTGAGCCAGTGGGCCGCTGTTCCCAATCATAGCCCTCTGATGGTGTTGGCATGCTTGGGGTACAGTTGGCTACGCAGAAGAGAGGGCAGATTGTCTTTTCCTACACGGAAGTTATCTGATCAGTTGCCCAGATGTGGCCAACTGCACACAGCAGTCAAGCATCATGTGAGCCACAAGCATCTGCGGGTGCATTACAGAGTTTACTGATTATGGAAACCAGATGTGAGCTGTTCATGTACAAGTAGATTTGCACAAGTGGGTTAACTGACTTTTACTACAAGGGATGTATGTCTTCTATTGGCACATCACTCAAGCTAAATCCATTAAAAAGAAATGGGACGCGTGTCGGGCTATGATAATACTGTGTGGCGAAATTCATTGTACTCGCACGATTCGTTCTTAGGGATCAATTTCTTTTGGCAAATGGGTGTATAACAGCACATTTTACCTGCATTTTTAGCCTAATTTCCGAAGAAAGGAAAGCCTTATGAGATCACTTTCCTGCCTTTGTGTCTGTGTGTGTGTATATTTGTGTGCGTCTCCTCTCCCTCTTTCAAATTTTTAAATTGTAAACAAAATTTCACTAAACTATGTAAACAATAGTTCTTAACAAGAATATCTCATGTTTTTATATTTAAACAGTGGCGGGCACTTATTTTCAAAGTGGCAGCTATTTAAAAATTTATGGTGATATGTATTATCTCGGGAATCATTCAACTGATTTCAACCAAATTTGGGTAGCTGACAGTGCATAATATAAGCATTGTATTTGTAAATATATTGTTTTTGGTCATCCATTTGGGAAGATAGCATCACATTAAGTAATAAAACTGTTATTTTAAAACTCGAAAACAACTCAGACTCTTCTAGCCGAATTTAGCAAGTAAGAAATACTATGGTAGACCTTGTAAAGGTATGCGATTAAAATTAATTTAGATACTTATTTAAAAAATTGCTGCCATACAAATATTTTAGGTTTATTAAGTAAGTTTATCATATAGTTCAACCGATTCCCACCAAATTTTGTACGCTAGTAGTGGTAGAGTAAATGATGTAATCTTACAAGTTTTATATGTGGCAAACCTTTTTATTGGTGTTAATTTAAATAATTTCGGTAAGTTTCTTATATCTATAAAACAATATAACAAAATTTAACCAAAGTTTGTACACTAAGAGTGTTCATTATAAGAATCAACTATTAATACAGAGATCGTCTTTGCCAATCGTTTTGAAAAATAGTGGTAGTTGAAAATACTGAATATTTTTCCAAATTTCCGGAAATAATAAAACAGATTTTCACCTAATTTTCACTCTACTAGATTTAGTGCAACAGAATGCCACGTAAACGTATATGAGTTATCCATAGGTATTAGTTTTCAAATTGGTGGCCGTTTTAATATTTTGATAAGTTTATCATATCTATTAAAAAACTTAATAATACGTTTTGTGCATGCAGTATATATACGAGGCTTCGTATGAAGATTGTTTTTAAACAATCTCGTAAGATAGCATAAAATAAGAAAATTAAGTTTTAATGGTATATGCCAGGGAGTATCAATCGATTTTCACTAAATTCTTCACACATGTAGCACTACGATAAGCGATGCAAACTATGGTTTTTTAAGTGGTTCAGAACCTAATTTTCAAAATGTCGGCCCTGTAAATATTGAAGGTTAGTAAAACCTATCCTTCAGAACTTTAGACTTATTTAATCCAATGTTTATGCTCCAAATCCGACCTCAGCAATGCAGTTGATTGCACGCTAGTTTATGGTACGGCGTCTTCTGGGTTCGAGTCCCGGTTAAGGCACGTATGTATGTGTAATGGTCTCACTAATCTTGCATATGTTTCTGGTTTCATCTGATATGGTTTCGCTGTTAAAGAGACGTCAAGACCTGTCAGCAATCTAAGCGTTTAATAACTTCTTTAAAAATTATTCACACCCGTGTAGAGGAAAGTGCACTCATTAATTACACCAGTAACGTGTCGTTAGATAGTTCTAGGTGAGAAAATGGAACATTTACGCCATATTGCGGGATCCGTTTAACTATTTCATATCAAATTTGGCCCACAAGCAGTTATTTTTGGTCACATAAATTTACATTATTTAACTTACGCACATGGGTAGTTGTTTTAAAAATCAGTGTGGTTTAAATATTTTAATTTATTAAACTCTGTTCACCCAATTTTTAAGTGATTACCTCTGAAGTTCATACTCCAATTTTTACTACCTTCATAATACATTTGGTTACATACAAAGTTACAATACGAAGACTTCTGTGTTAAATCCCGGGTAAGGCATGCCTGTGTTTTGTCTCACACGTGTTGCTTATGTTTCTGGTTACATCTCTAACGATATCTACGTCAACAAGACGTCAAGGCCTACCTACCATGAAAGCTTTTCATAACTTCATCAAAATTGTTTTCATTTATGTAGAGGAAAGAAGGCTGACTATTTATTTCGATAACTACTTGTATTTTTAGTTTCATGTAAAAATTACTCAGTGCCTTATACTGACCAAGATAAAGGACAACCATTGAACGCTTAACCGCTTTGTTAATTACCTGGCAAGGAACAAATTTTGTGAGCAGTTTCCCACCACAGCAAATAATTTAAGGCAATTTCATTAATGAAAACATTATACGCTTGGCATGTTTCTGTTTAATATTATTTAGCGGCTGGGACACGCTAATTTTCTATTGATTTATCAAGCCTACTTCGGAAGAATCATAAAATTTTCAAAGAAAATATCCCTTTTGTTTTTGCAGCATAATTTTTCAAAATTCACGAACTGGGGGCTAGTAATGAAAGTTATATTACCTTCATGTAAGGAAAAGTAAGGACGACCACTGTAACACACATTTAAATAATTAATATTAATTTCAATTTAGTTTGTGTATAAATATTTTGGATATCTGGAAACTAACTCGCTATAAGTACTAGGCAAATTTAAACATGTCCATAATAAATTTGAACTTTGAAGTTAATTGATACTGTAGACTTACGTTGTTGAAATCACTGTAGTAATATGGTACCTTATCCATGCCATATGTTATGAGCAAATAGCTCCAGTGACAAAGGTAAATGCTGTAAGTGAACTGGTTCATTATTGCCATTCCATTTGAAGAGAGTATGGCGTTAACTGCCCCTGAAAATAAAATATACATTGAAGTCACATTAAAGGAATAGTAGTACGCATTGCATTCTAGACTACACACACGCCCTCCGTCATATTATTAGAGAGATAATCGAAGTATAACACATAGCGTTTGATTAACATATAATATTTTTTCAAAATTTGGATGCTTAAAAATTTTATAAAAGTCATTACTAACAATATTTTTCGTGACAGCATAAAATTAAAGTTGCAGCAAATCTTTACACAAATTCTATTAGTATTTCCAACACAAATTGTTATCTATAAACAACTGATATATTAGAGTACAGGCAGTTGATACAATGAACAACGGTCCTCCAAGCATTGAGTAATATTTGAAACGATATATGCGGTATTGGTTTCCGTGAAAATATTACATTAACCCCAAAGAGGGCATTTTTATTTTTAAAGGTGTAAGTTACATTTTTATTATAAATATATATTTTTGTATTAGTAAATTATTATTACTGCTAATAATACCTTTCAGATGCAACTTCTCATCGAAGAAATATTTGAAATTTCTAAAGTTCTTAAAGTTAAAAAAAAAAAACGTTCTCCCTGCTAGCTTTTATAATTACTCCATACCTAGTTCTTTGTGTTACACCATTAAAATTTATTGTTGGAAATCTGTGAATCGTTCTTAAAGTTTGGTTCAAATTAAGCCGTTTATGGTTTAACTTTTTAGGTGTAGTAGGAAAATTTTTACAAAGAATCGTTTGAAAATGCTGAAAACTCTTCACATTCACAAATTAATACCATAATACCTTAACACTTATGTTCCAGTGTTTTTCCTAGCTCGATGAGTAATGTGGCGTCAAGACATAATTACAAAATAATTATTGTGTTTTACTGAATTAAAGTGAAATAGAGAGAGGGTCTAAAAAAATAGAAAAAAATTTAAAAGTCGTTAATAAACGTGGTGCAATGAATGAAATAGTATTAGGAAATATTAAATGTGATCGAAGACAGAAAAACTATTTAAAACTTATTTACAGCTTATAACATTAGAAAAACCAAATATTAGGAAATCGATGTTTTAATTCTGCAAAGCCCAAATCTATCCAACAGAATTTTACGTTGTTAAACTTTAATAGACGACGTAAGAAAAAATTTAAAAAAATGTTATGTACAGTTACTAATGTAGATTCAATATGCATCGAAAAAAAAAAAATTACAAAATTGATCAATGAATAAAATGAAATTGGTTTGCTGCGAAATTTAAAGAACGCATACAGCATATAAATAAAAATCAACGTATGTTTTAATTAAATTTGTTATTCCATATACAAGAGGATAAAAAGTATTTTAACAAAACATCGTTAAAAATAGTGTTGGCTATGTCAACTTACATATTCTTCAAATTAATTTCAAAGAGAAATATTTTTGTGATGTGCTCGGTATTGTTATAACAAATTATATAAAAATAAATAAAATAAATTTCTAATGCAAAAAAAATAAGAGATATAAAATTTATGAATGAATACTTATTGTATTTATTCATGAAAAAAACACAAATAATAATACAGGTAACTCGACATAAATGTTATAATCACTTGTTTAAAACTGTTAAAGACAATATTAAAATTAACAATCGGTTTTCATAAGTGTGTCTAAATATACATTTGTTTTTATGCATCCAGTTAACAATTTTAATATAAAAAGGATGATGACGGTAAACTGAGATCTTTTTAAAGCCCTGCTGAAGATCTACTGGAATGTGCATGTTGTGTATTTTTACACCATATATTATATTTACATTGCGATAGCCCCGATCACTTTATTCATCCGTCGGTCAAGTGAAATCGTGAAATTATTAAAAAAGTTAATATTTTACACATATGCTGATACTTGCTCTAACCTAGATTAAAAAAACAACAGAAAGCAAAATTAAATTATTTCAGTATTTACGAATGTTTAAGTAACACATTAAATTGAACGTTAAATCGCGGAACTACTTTCCTTCTGTCGGTACTAACTTTACTTCGCACATGCCTGTCAGTGTACCCATTAATATGTACGTAAGAGGGAGAAGTGAAATTTTTCGAAGCTGATTCCAAAATTTTTCTCCTTACCGTGAACAGCCTATACTATTATTAACCAAAGAAACAATGAAATTTATATAATATTATAAACTAAACTTTTGTGGAACATTTAAAGACGTCTCCATTTTACTTAATGTAATTAAATTTCATATTAGGGTTTAGCAGTCAATATGGTAAAATCCCAAACTGTTCAAGAATTTTTTTAATTTATTTTATTACCTAAAATGTATTTAATTTTCAAATTAAAAATTTTTTTATTCATAATCTTGTTAAATAAAATCCAAACTATCAAACCTTTTACAAGTCGCAAATTATTTGAATTTAATTTTACGAAAACTTACATTGATTTGAAAGTATGTTAAGGAAAAATTAATAATGTATGTTAACATGAATTGTGATAATTTTTTAAATAATATTGTTTTCCAGTTTTTTCCAATATTTTATTAATTTCAATACATTCTTGAATCGGATTGTTAAATTATTACTAATTTCATGCTGAAAATAATAAAAAGGCAAAATTGTAAAAAAAAAGTAGTTTTTAAAATAAAGTTTTTTAAACAAATTGTTTGTTTTACATTAAATAATTTGATTAATTTTAAACAAAACCGTTTTTCACAAATGATCAAGGCCAATAGTAATTAGTTCTCGCCATATTCATTTGTTGGTAATGTGTACATCATTCACAAATAAATTTACTTATTAAATATTATATTTGTGAATTTTTAAGTTCTAGAATTACAAAAATTATTTTTAATACTCAAAATTTATTTGATTTCNATTTTTTTTTTTTTTTTTTTTAATCTAACAATCGCCCATTTTAAAGAATATATAAGATTACAATTCATTTGATTATGGAGGAAAATACAACATATTAATTAAATTTATTTTGCGATTTGTATCTTATACACAATTCGAAAATTTATCTGATTACAGTTTTTTTAACATAAATTATTTTATAAAATCAATAACATGGTATGTTACAACACTTCTTAAATTAGCCGAATATTAACTCCTTGAAAATTTTTAAAAATTTTACAATAATTAAATAAAATATTTATAAAAAACAGCATCTAAAAAAAATATGAAATTGTATATATTTTTAATATGTAAACTATCTTATGACTTGTAATATTTATTTGATTGAATGTAATATTAATTTACTGAACTTTTTGAACCAGCATAATTACTAAATTGTTACTTCATTAAAATATTATTTATAATTGTATTTACTTTTAATTTACTAAATAAATTATATTTAATGTTATGTTTTATAGTATTTAGAGAATCATTTTAGTAACTTAATTGCCAGCAAACATTATATATATGTTTTATATATATAATTTACTTTAGTATCTACAAATAATTATGGTTGTGATATTATGCTATAGCTGTGCTAAATCAATCACTGTGTGTTTTGTATTATTTTCTTATTTCAGACGTTAACATGCAAATTTTTATTAAATTTTCAAGATTTTAATTTGTAACATATCTGCTTATTTCAAATTTTAAAAAAACCTTCTGCAGTTACAAATTTATCAATACAGCAATATGAATATTCCTTAAATTTAAAATATATTATCGAAAATAAATTTTTCGATCAAATGAGAATTTTTGTTGTATTCATTCCGAAAAAAAAAACCAAATTTATAATTTTCATAAAATAAGTGTCTAATTGAAACATTTAATCAACTTTTTTTGGAAACTTTTATTTTCATGTGCTATTAGTGTAAGGGTTTCTAGCTTTAGTGGTATTAATGAACAATCACACCCATATTTATAACTAAGAACAAAACATTTAGGCTTTTGTTTGGGGAAATAAATGCTGCATCCTATAACTTAGAATAACGTTGAACTTGAAACCAATGTTTACAATTGTAGAAAATTATTCAATCCATTAGAAAAATAGAATATACTTTTAAAAATATTATACTGAATATTGATTACTGCAATATTTTGTATCAAGAAGACTAGTTGAGGTTTTACATTAAATGTGGCTGATATTTTATTCGCAACTGTATTTTCAGTTTTACGGCTACACGGAAAGACTAGTGTTATAAAAGTGAGCCTTATAGGTGTGGTTTGTTTAAACGTTCGCAAAAATAAATTGTGAGTCTCTTTCCATATCCCATTAGAGTTGGAAAACATTTAGTATTTTTTGTATTTTGATTACCAGTATGCCGATTATGGCATGTCTTGAACCTCTAATGAATTAGTTTTCTTATAAAGTTTTGCTACACCTAAATGGCAAACAGTAAGAAAACGGATTGGCGAAGAGCTATATGTTCACAGGCCTCACCCATGTGTTCCGGGCGAGAAGATGTAATACGGGCTGTCATTCCCACTTTCCAGCACCTTTAGTCCACTTGACTCCAATAGGCGGAGTTTGAAATTGATTATCAACAATATCCTCATCACTCGGATGATTATATTTGAATTCAGTAAATGCGTAAACGCATACACAACAAACGGAATGCATGCGAAAGCTAGGGACGTGAGAAAAAAGAAGAATTATTTCTAACAGATTGGAGTTCTGCAATGCCTTAAAGCGGAGGACAAAGCGATTTATGTGCTCCAAATTGGCACTATAGAAAATTATTTTATTTGCAGCGAGCACTTGCACTGAGAGGACATTATATTCTGCCTTTAGGGCCAATGAACTGAGCGACGTGAGATCCTGTCACCATTAATAAAATTCAAGTTTTATCGGCTATAGTGAGGGGAAAAATAAGTGTTTTATTTCCCGAGGAGTAAGAAGAGCATCATGAACTGCAAGTTGGAAAAAACGACAAGATGGTGGTCTTTCAAGTTAAATCAACCCTTGCTACGCAAGCGAGATGAGTGGGTTAGCGGACGGGTGTATAAAGCATTGACCAGATGATTTGCGATTTATAGTACTGAAAATCCTGAATATCACAACTGCAAATAGCCCATTCGTGCCATACGCTTGTGGCGTTAATATACTTGGTGCTTACCCGAAAACTGCTCCGGAAAGACCCTGTAACAATCCTGCAAGAAAATAGAAACCAAATCTTATGCTACGTAAACTTAAAAGTAAGAGAGAAAGGAAATGAGCTGAGTCTTAAGCAGTCACAGGACCAAGGATGCAGATAACTATTTGACGGTTTTTTAAATGCCCATACGAACGGTGTGTTGCATATTATGCTAAAACATTTGACTATCCTTCCACATGGATCTATTTCCTCCAACATCTATAGCGTGATCGAAACTAGTTTCCGACGCCAGTGTGATTCAAAATGATGACGTTATATGTTAGCTCGAAAACGTGTCTGGCTCTATACTCTCGTATCTATATGTTTTAAGTTAATTTTCTGAACAACTTTGGTCCTTAAGGCCAGATATGTGCCCGCGTTGATTCCGAACAGTGACAGCGATATCATTTTTCGTTCGTTTTACATGTTTCAAGTAACTGAAGTTGTATTTTACATGTGTGGAAGAATTTCCACCGCAGCTATGAATCCATTCATCACAGGATCATCCCTGAAGGAACGTGTGTTTTTTCATATCATTCAATCCGTTTTGTGCGAAAAGTTGCTGATTTGGTGAATATTTCATGGAAATTAAGTGATTGTTCGTTTTATTGTTTAATGTTCTCGTTTCCATCCTGTGCTCAACACATGGGTGACTAGCTTTCTTTCCTTGTAGCACAACCCCGTCTGTGGTGTGTTTGTGAAGCAGAGCAGTGTTTCGTAGTCGACATGTCAGGTACCAATTATTCACGATTAGTTTCCAAATTCATCCTGGCCCAATTTTTAACGTTGGTTCTCCTGTAACTTATTATTGCAGCAAGTTTTCTTCGCATTTTGTGTTTGGTAGATTGTAAGGTCCTAACCGTGGGGTTCCAGATATATCCGGTAAAATTTAAGTTTCACGAAAGCAGGCTGAAACACATTAGTGAAAGGGTGCAAGCTCTTTTAAGGACAGATTACATTACCATAAATACAGTTCACGAAGTAAATGCATTTTGTGCACATTTAGATTTCAATTAAGCCGCAATAAATTATTCGTGCAACAAGCGTTTACAAAAGGATATCTCACTGGATAAAATTTACGAAAGCATGCTATCATCAAAGTAAGAGTCTTCATTTGCTATGGAGTGAGATGTCCGATGCCACATAACCATATTTTTTTCAATTCACACTGCGCAAGTTTCTTCAACTACTAAACTCGCCTTCGTGTGAGCAAATTCTCGATTTTCCTAAATTATTTTGCTCTTTTCTTCAGGTCAGTGAGAAAAGTGGCGAAAGTTTTCCCAACTTATCACGCGACGATCCCATGCAGCCAAGTCTTGACTGACATCGTAAAATTTCACTCTGTGTTGGGGTGCCTGAAAGGGGAGGCATTATCATTGGATTAACATATGGATGTCAGTAGACTGGGAACATCTTACATCCCAATACCGGAATTTGAGGAAACTCACATCATTGTAAAAAAAAAAAATTATAGATCTCGCTGTCATCAAATCTACAAACCACAAATACCTTAGATATATTATTAACACTTTCAATGGAAATGCCCAGAACTTAGAAGGGGTGAAATTTTATATAAAATAAAACCATGCAGTGCTTGCAAGAGTCTTGTTATGAAAACCTGGTGTATATATTAGGACAAAGTTTGAGATTACATGCACACAGAGTACTGTACTGTCAAATTTCCCAATGTTTTAGAACGTACTGATTTTTTTAATTTGAGGGTAGCTAAAATAGATTGTGCTGTTGATGTGGGGAAAAGGGTAGGTGCTGGTCAAATATCTCAGAAAACATCTCTTTACAAGTCAAGTTACACAACTTCTCTACAAATGACAGTTTTTATTACAGACTCTGAACTTAAATCACCAAAGCCCTGCACAGCTTTTCAGTAAAATTTCCACACTGTTTACAAATGCTGTAGTGTTAGTCAATTCATCACCAATAGGCGAACAATTGTTTGCAGAAAAACTGTATTTCAACTATCTTGGAGCATCCCATGCATTACCTAGCTGTGCTTCCTCTCACACATGTTTTAAATGGAAACAAAGGCATCATAACTTCTTCCAAATAGATCGAAAGTCTAATGCAACTCCAGGGTAACAAGACAAAATTATGATAATTCTCACGATCCAAGCAACAAATTGGCATGCACGGTAGCCCATGATCACAAAACTTCCTCATTGTCTACAGCTTTGGTTAAGGTGTATGGTGCGGATAATGAACCTTATGCACTGCACTGTCTGATGGTTAGTGCAGCTCACGCATCTTCAATTCTGAAGTTTCTCCAGAGTTCTTGTCTCTGTCTATGCATATGACACATAAAAGGGTATTCGGTCTTTCTCAAGATGCAGTAAATCTGAAAGGAGCTATATGTTACTACATATAATCTGCTAGGGAGCTACAGTATATCTTCTATTACTCACTCTATGTTGTATCCAAAATTATCAGTAATCTGCCATGGGTTTCTATACATCAGCATGTCCCAAACATTTGGGTCTTATTCCTCTGCCAGACCATCTGCAAACCTGTTCCATTTTAAATGTTGTTAGATGCTGACATTTATGTATGTGGATGTTTGAGGGACAGGTCTGAGTTAAAACAGCACATGCCTGTAGTGCTCAAGTCAAAATTTTTATTAGTTTTACATGGTAAGTACCAAGAGGAATGCAAATATTGAGATCAGAGCCCAGTTTGAATGTTCATTGGTATGGGGGATTTATTACATTTTAGTTTAAAACAATTTTGGAAAACTGAGGAACCACCATGGGAAAATGCAGGGCTGCCAAATGCTGACTACCGAAAGAAACATTCCCAGGACACCGATTCACGGGACGACATGTAGAGATACAATGTTCGTCTTCCTTTCAAACCTCAGGCCCAACCTCTTCAAGAATCTTACTTGAATGCCGAATGTAGATTATATTCCCTAGAAAGGAAACTTTCCTTACACCCTGATACAACTACAATATACACAGATCTCACGATATACTATGTTTAGTCATGCCTAATGGAGCTGTATGTTCCCTTCACCCAGCTGACTGATACTACGTAGACACCAGAATGGTTTATTCCACTTAATGGTGTTCTCAAAATGTTAAGCAAAACCACCAAATTGAGGGTGATATTCAATGGTAGTGCAAATATCACAATGGGAGGATATCACATAATGATGTTCTTCTTCCGGAACCTATATTCCAGAATGATATTTGTGACGTGATTTAGAGATTTAGTTTCTATAGTATTGTCTTCTCATGTAACGTCAAAAAAATAAACTAAAAAACATAAATCCACGAAATTGACTTATGATACTAACTCATTCTCTGGTATGACGATCCATCTCTTACACACACAGCATTTCAGCAGAATAATGTAACCTATAGCCTTTCACCTTCTCCATTTTTGACTGTTCATATTTTACACCAGTTTGCCTCAGGTTAAAGGCCCCAGGATACACTAGCTGCAAATGCTCTTCACAATCACATTGTTTTGACGATACTGTTACAGGAGCGATGTCTATGCAGCAATCACATGTGTTGAAGTATTGACTGATTGTACTACGTCAGGGTGGGTTGGAGCTCTGTAAATGGTCGAGCAAGTAACCCTAGCTCCTCGAGGATGTGCCTGTAACGCACTGGGAAACCCCTAGAAAGCTAGTACACTGTTATCAAAAATATCCATAAAATTACGGAAAGTACTGGTTTCAAATTATCCAGACATCTTCCTGAAATAAACGACTCTTAGTTTTTTGGCAATAATGTTCTCTCAGTGATTTTCACATAAATCTCCGTGAATTCACGAAACCTGTCAATAAACTAGAAAGTTTTTTTTATCCGCTCCTTGTAAAAGGGGGTACCAAAAAAATTTCCTTTCGTTATGTGGGTTTTTCACTGTGCATAAAAATTACTATAAAAAGTTTTAAAAATTTTCTTCGGCAGCAGGATTTGAACTTGGGGAAAAAAAATTTTCAATCCAACTCCTTTTCCACTTACCTGCGTCACACTTTCATAAAAACGATTGTTGTAAATATAGGATTAGTTGTGAATGAGGTACCTATCGTAGTTTATAGTCATATCAAGAGTGTTTACGAGTTGGTTGTTTTATTTCAGGTTTACAAATAGGGGAAAGAGAATTTCTTTTTTTCGTAATGTATTTCACTGAGTACATCAGAGATTTTAACAAAGTTTATATATTTTGTCCTGTAGTGGGATTTTATCAAGAATCGAAAAATTAGCACTCAATAACTCGAACCACTCTCCTACCACATCTTCTATTAGTGCGCGAGAAATTTCGTTTTATTTCAGGTTTATAAAACGAGGGTAAGAAAATATGGTTTTCTTTTCGTCGTGTGCGTATTTCACTGCGTACAGAGAAAGTTTTGTCCTGTAGAGGAATTTAAAAAAGAATCAAAGAATTGGCCTTCCATGAGTGGTTTACCACTCACCTACTACTATTTAACACGAAGTAGTATTCTTAAGATGGGATTTTACACACTTTAGGTATCATTGTCATTGTTCGCGTCTTAAAATCGATGCCATTAGAATACGAAGAGCTTCTGAATTTTATATTTTCGAAGATCATTTCCGTTATTCGTCATTATGGAGTGCCTTTCCGTAAATAAACTCTACATCTTCGTAAAAGTTTCCGTAAATCTACATACATTTCTAACAGTGTAACTTTGTCATCAGCCCAAGTTGTAAATGTACTAGATTTTTCCTGTAACCCAGATAAAACTTATTTTCCTTGTGACTTGTGTATCACCACTGGTTTTGCAATCGAACACTTGGCTCCCTTTCTAACAGCATGGATTTATCCTCTCATGGGTTGGTTGTAGCTAGTAACTGTGTGGTATAAAATGCTAATGCAGTGCCTGTGGACTCGGGGCTCCAGCCAGAGATATTGTAATACATTTTCTAATCGGCTAGCAAAACTACGAGAGCTTACTTAGCCTGCCTCATTTAATGTGTCCAGATGTGATCAGTTAGGAAATACATGTTTTATGTGATGCCTCAGAGAAAGTCTATGCAGCTGCTGTATACTTAATGAGTGTGAATACACAAGGAAATGTGTCTGTGCATCTTCTCTTGGCAAAGTCATGGGTAATTACACTTAAACGAGCACTTCTTCATTGATTAGAGTTGTGTGGTTGATATTCACTGGAAAAACCGATGCTCTATTTTAATGCCTCCATAGTCCAGCACTTAAATATCACTATTATTCATGCCTGGACAGATTCCAGTGATACTCTGACTTGGATAAAGCCACAGTCATACTTTATAAAATTCTTGGGGGAATCATGTTGCACCGATACTGGCATGGATCCCTACTCAGATATGGAAACTTGTCGTCTCCAAAGACAGCCCTTCCCATTGTGGTACTCGTGGCATTCATACCCATTAACTCTCGTATGAGAATTCGTGGTATGGCCCAGGTATGTTAGTCTGTCTTCCACAGCAGTGATCAGTATCCACTGTTAATCAGACTGGGAAGACATAATATAATAAAGCCTTAAGTATGACCATGCATGACACTTCTAATGAACTTCCTGTATTGCAACAATATTCCTCATGGCTCAAACAGGTTTTCATCATGGCTTACGTGAAGTGTTTAGTCAATGCATTAATAAACAGTGATACCCTCTCTTCTGCAGAATTGAAAGAATCTGCTGCTTTGGTGTGCAGATGTATTCAACATGAATGTTTGATTGAAGATTTGAACGACCTTCAAGAGGGAAAACCTTGCTCTACACAAGTGCAGTGTCTGGCCAGCTCCCTGGATTAAATGGTGTGCTCAGTGTGGGTGACCATTTGTCACATGCCAAAATGAAATTTTCCGCATAAGTTTCCATCATACTTCCTAAAAACCATGTAGTTGTTCATAGTTTCTAAGAGCACTAACACATTAAGTATTTGAAAGCAGCTCCACATTTGTTGTAGTTTGTTTGTCACAACAGTTCTGGATTATTTCGGCCCAATCCTTGGCTCGCTCGAGAGTTTTAAGTTATTTTCAGTGTCGTCAGCCTGTGAAAAAATCCCTTCTGATAGGTGATTTTCCTACTGAATTTGACACATCTACTGGGATCTTTGAATGTACTGGTGTGGACATGGCCATTCAGAAAGCATATATCCTCTATTATCATCTGTTTATCAATGAATGCCATACACACAGAAATTGTTACATGCTTAAAAGCGGACAGTTTTATGGTAGCTTACCATGTTTGTGTGGCCAAGGGTTTTGTTTTCCCACCTCCACTCTGACTTTTAAACGAACTTCGTAGGAGATTAAAAATATATTCGCTAATCTTTCACACAGCTGCTACGATCCCCACTGAAGGAAAACTTTGCTTTGTGCCAATCAATATGCTTCCATTTCCTCCCTCTGGCCGGGCTTCATCAGGGAGGATTGTGGGGAAAGGCCTCGAGCGAGTTACTGGATACCAGATTCTCACTCTGGAGGAATCGATTATGTTGTGTACAAGAGTCGTAGCTCTCCTCAAATCAATGTCCCTTTCTTCACTGTCTTTGGATCCGAATAATATTTTTTCCCTCGCACCTGGACACTTTCTTATCAGAAATACATCAGGTAGTTATACCTGTATCAAGTGGTGATGGCGATAAATGTTTTTCCAAAAGGTGGAAAAAGCTGTGCGCACTGGTTTACCAGTTTTCGAAGTGATGGTATGGGGAATACTTGCAGTGGCTGCAACCTTGTGGTAAGTAGCAAACTCAACAGCGAGCACTCGAAATTGAAGAATTTTTTTCGTGTGATAGATGGGCGCATACCACTCCTTTGCTACTCGAGTTGTGAGCATGCATCCTGGAAGAGATGGTGAGACTGGAGTGGTTTTATTATGTACCAAAGAGGAACACCTGCAGAGGCTATTGCACAAGCTATATCATCTACCAGCCTTGTGAAGTCTGTCGTTCCTGTGTTCCTATAGTATCATTGTGTGTAGTGTGTAAAACTGTCTCATGACTTAGCTTGAATGAATGCCAGAGACCTCTGCCGGCATCGATGGGTGGTATATTGTTTATTGTGCAGTAAGACTTCTTTAATCTTCCGCGTGGACCTATTTTTTTCAACTGCAATGGTGTCATCGCAAGTAATTCCTGATGACTGTGTGATGCAATATGGCGGTGTGGTAAGTTCGCTCGTGAACATGTCCAGCACTCTACACACATATGTATGTGTGTTGTATAAATTTTACTTTTTTGGTTTAAGACTCTAAGTAATACTTTTGTAATTTTACATCGATGTTCCTAGGATTAAAAAAATAACGATAAGTTTAAATTAAAATTAAATATATCTTAGAAATTTTTTTATAAATTTTTATTTCAATATCTAAAATCATTAAAATTATCCTGCTGTTTGCAAACCACTCTTGAACATACTTATATCTTTATCGTTACAAATAATTTGCATTATAAACTTGTTTTTAGTAAAGAATATAATAAATACACATAAATAATCGTGAACTGATATATGTTAGCTAGCTTGTAATAACGTCGAAACCAAATTGTACAATTATTTATCGCAGGCTTTATAAATCAGACAATATTTCTAAGATTTCAGAAATACTGAAGAACAATTGCGAAATTAAAAAGTAAATGAAAACATTACTGTTTCGCTCGAAGATAGGGGTTGATATGTTAGTGTTTTGAGAGTTAACAAGCGTGATTTAAAAAATATATCCCATTTTTTAACAATTCTGTATCAAATTTAATAGGAATTTCCTGCAGTGCCTCACTTAAAATAATGTATAGGCAAAAATTGGTCCCACTTCTAAATATGTCTACAAACCCGTAAATCTGCTTAAAAGCGTTCGTTTATGTGAATTCAATACCAATCCACAGATCTGAACCAAAAGGTATTCTAATACCGTATAGTAAACAACTTAAAACACCGTGTAGGGTAAAATAGGCTCTGGCTCTCCATTCGGCCCAAAAACCTCCAAAACTCCTAAAACAGGGCCGTGTATCTCTGTTCTACACCGTTCAACACATCTGAACCTAATTCGCCGGAAATGTCTTTTAGTGATACCCAACTTTTTATACTGTTCTAGCAAAATTGTTTCATGCCCACCAATGCGACCCTGAAACGGGGCAGTGCATCTCTCATTGCCCTCATATACCCGAGCAATGACAGGTATTTATATTAGTAACATGAAAAGTTGAATTATATATATGTATTTATGTTATTAGGTTTCTCCTGAATGTAATTCTGCACCGTTCGATGGCTCTGGACCAAATTTTGAAAGGAAAACCTTCACTACGCCACTAGAACTACAGTGTAGGCCAAAATTACCTCTTTCCTCACTGGGTTCAAAACTCCTATAAATACTCAAATGGGGTCGTGTACGTCCACTACCCTCATAACCGGACAAATCCGGGAAAATCTGCTAGAAAAACGATTGTGGTGCTATAATTATTTCGCCATTGCTATTGTGTTGTTAATTATTAAAAACCTATGTCGCCTTGAAGTTAATCATACAATAACTTTATTATAATTTTCTAACATGTAGATAACATTATTTAAATAAGTCTAGCAGTTTGATAGTTACTTGACTCAGTGCCGAATTTCATACCCACCAGGCTGATTACGTCGCGATAAATAAAACCCAACAATTATCGAGCCAGATGAAAATCGAATAACTGATAACCTCAGATTTTGCACCGTACCATTAACGGAACTATAAATGTGACAGATAATAAATAAAATTTATGAATTAATGGGATTGAATAACACTGAAGTCGGAAATAAACCTAAAAAAATACGCAAAAGCTTTTGTTGAACAACTTACCACCATAGCCATTATCACAGGCGAAGATGACCCAGGCGACGGCAAGAGCCCACGCTGTGCGATGGATGCCTCCGTAGATAGTCGATTCCACGACATCGTACGGGTGAAGATTCAAATACATTCCTCGGCTCCCGAATATTATAATCAGCATAAGAAAAGATGAAGCCACCCAACCTGCCAATACTGTTAACTGGAACCATACAAGATAATGGGTTTAAAATTCGCTACTTCGGGGGACAAATAATTATTTTTAAATTTACTGTCAACAGAATAATGACAATTTTTTAAAAATTACATATTATTGTCACAACACACAGGCACCGTTACGTACATATGCTTACATAAATAAATGTGTATACGGACTCAGGAGGGAAGGAGTTCCCTCAAGCCATTATTTACTTCGGAAATTAGCAGCTTATAACAGGAGTACTCTATTCAGCTCGTGTTATCTTATTTTAATTTTGAGTTATCATGTCGGAATCCTATATTCCGAACGGGAACTGTGATTATTCAATTTTATAAACTATTAAAAGATTTTATACCACAAACACACATGCCTTTATATTTCTCTTGTGACGCTATCTACAGTGCATAATTGTAACAATAACTCATCAGGAGGAAAATATATACTTTAAATAACTAAAATATAGAAAACAATGATTCTGTAGACTTCTACATTTGTACACTTAGGAATATTTCAGCGTTCAGATTAATCGTGAGGTAACTTCAAGATAACTCTATTTTGGAGCTACTTTCAACCGAGCAAAATGTATGTACTTTACACAGTGAAATGTAATGCAATTTTTATTGCTAAACTACGCACCTATTATTTATAGGATTCATGAAATGTAAAAGTTCATTTGCGCTAAAAGAGTCATTTGTGTTTCCTGCATTATATTTGTATCAAATACTATCATGCATCACATATATGCACACGTCGCTACCATACTACATAGTTACGTATAGTAATATTGCTTCTCAGTGATTACTTTAAATTATTTGATTACCACTATATAATTTATTAAACTTTATATTTTAATATATAAAACCATTGCAATTATCCTTCTATACGCGAACCACTATTGAAAGTACTTATATCCAACCAACTGGTTAGAAAATTATCGCATAGTTGGTGCTTTGTCGGTTCATCCTTCGAGTGGAAAATTTATATAAATATGGGTGTTATATATGTTTCATACCGAAATGTTCACTAAGCTTACCAAACAACAAATCCAGACAATATTTGTTACCCCGTGATTCGAAGGGCTTTATCGTATATATATATAATATATATGTACATACATATTTATTTCACTTATTCATTATCTCATGCCAGCAGACGTTTATGATTGATTTGTCACCTGCTGACTTCGTAAGAGAAAAACAGATGCCGGAAACGATGTACTTACTCATCACTGCAATTATAACGGTTAATCAACTACAGTATCTAAAAATGACACAAGCTCAAAGCATACCGTAATCGTAAAAACCAGTTCGGAACATACTTAAATTCTCTGTTAATGAGCTCACCTTCCATTCTGCGAGTCTAAATGTTTTTACGTCTGCTTCATTGCTAGAACTTTTTGAGACCTTATTATAAGTTCCATGTAACTCAAATAACCTATATTAAGAAACAATAACAAAGGGTTTATAAAATTTTCGACAAAACCAAAATATAATTTTTAAAATATTGTGTGAAATAAAATTATTATATGTAATATTTCAGGAATAATATCGGTGACTTAAACTAAATTTGGAGAGTCAGTGCAAATTAATTTGTGATTTAAAATACTTCAATAATATCTCAAATGACCATTATTTTGGAAAATGAAAATTAAAGCTTTATGGTAATACATTTTTTTACACATTTGTCGTAAAAGTAAATTTTTAATTTTTGAAAACTAGCGTTTTGCTTAATTAACTACATTACGGTCTTATATGATCAAAACTTTCTACACTAGTAGTACTACGAAATATTTTTGTAAAGAACACCCTCTTCAGGAATTTTTACAGATGTCACTTTCAGAAATAAAAGTGTATTCTACTCCATCTCAGCAATTATGACAGCAATAACACATAAACAAATACATCGAAGAACACCAATGAGTGTGTTTTTTGTGAACATATCATACACTTCAGTCGTAAATTATGTTAAAATGTTTTTTAATTACCTAAGTATGAATTTATTGTTATTAGAAAACGTAGTCGCAAATTTATTTTCCTATCTGCCCCTTTGGGTATAAAAGATTTAATTTAAACAAAATATTCAATAATTGAAAACGACTTAGATATAGTTTATATTAAATCGACTAAAAATATGAATTTAAAATTTTTAATTATAATGCCATTTTTTATTGGCTGTAAATACCCCGTCACTCTAATAATTTTTATCAATCTTAATGAGAAGTAAATTCTACAAACCACTTGGAAGTCAGATTCACCCAAGATAGCCAAAACAAGGTCATGGACTCACTGTGATGTAATTCAAGAAGGCAGATGCCTTCACAACTCTATAGCCGGTAGCCATTATCCTAAAATCGGTTAAAATTTTCTAATAATAGTTCTACGTATATAAGTGCAACTGGGAAAATGTGCACTCCACCTATATACTTATAATGTAATTCTGAAGTAACGGTTTCCTTCAAACAACGTAGCTCAGTTTGTCACAAGATGATAAATTATCTTCGCCCTGAAAATAACATAAATAAATTTATAATATCAAAATAAAGCTAAATATTTTGGGTCTAATTATTTATTTATACGGCACTTTCGCCTGTACTATGATGGTAGTTGGATAAAGTTAGGGTACTCCCCAAGAGATATTTTTATACAAATTTTTTGAAGATATCTCCTTTTTTATTTAGACTTATTTTTTAATCTTAGTGTTTGAAATCCAATGAAAATAATTTTGTTGTAATTTTTCTACCATGTAATTAAAAATAATATGTATAATTGCAAATGCACGCCTTGTAGGTTTATAAATCAGGCTATTGCATATTCAAAAGTGATCTTTTTTGAAGTCCCACAAGAATTATTTTGGAAACATGATTGATTAGAATTTTTCTCTAGGAACTACCAAAAGACTTCAACCATTATTTAAAAAAACTTTCATTGACGAATACACTAAAATTATGATTGCAAATTAACAACGGTGTGACTAGTTTTCATTCTTTACAATGGAAAAAAAACTACATGAGTTGATGACTAGACCCACCACGATCAACTGGTAGCAGAAAAGTGTATCAATAATATTTCAAAGTAATTTGTTTTATCTCTAACAAGGGACTGCAGTGGTAATGCGGTTGTACTGCTCGCCTCCCACCACGGCGAACTAGGTTAAATCCCCGGCCGGTCCATTCCCGGATTTTCGCCAGTGGGAATCGTGCTGGACGAAACCGCTAATCATTGGGTTTTCTCGGCGATCTCACGTTTCCCCCGCCCTTGAAATCCGCCGCCGCTCCATTCTAACCTCATTTTATCCTCATCGTCTCCGAAGGCCTCGTTATTAAAAGCCGCCCAAATATACCAACACTCTCAACTCCGTTACAAAACAATTAAATCGCTGTAGCGCATAGTATACTAGCACATGTTGTGGAGTATCATTTATTGTTGTACAGCTAAATAATTATACTTCTATGCTTTAAAGAGGCAGCTTTTGTCGTATGTACAACGTCTTTACATATGCAAATATTAATTCATCTATTCGCCCAGAAATATTACATTGAAATTTATTTGCAACGTACGGGACCATTTTTAAATCACTTCGATTAAAAATCCATTCCAAAAGAAAAAATTATCTTCACAGCGTGCAGTTAACAATTGTCACAACGCGAGCAGGTGCACTATAAAAAAAATGAAGCCAGTTTATAGTTAAACGTATCCGGCTACTGAGGAGAGTTCTACGCTGCAGCAAATTGCATAGGAGTAAGCTAAGAATAAAAAATATCTTCAACACTGTAAAAAATAAATGTAAATGTTCACATACAAAACTTTTGGTAATTTTACATTTTGTATATGCGGTTTCTAAAAACAAGTACATTACATGTAATTTTACACTAATGTTCTAAAGAATACAGAAAGTACTACAAGTCTTTGGTGAAAATACATAAATCTATGTCTTAATAAATATGATGTTGGTGTTAAATGATACATTTTGCAGTATGTGTAAAACACATATACTCTCTGTATTAACACCTTAATTGTGTAATTTTACTGCCACATGTCGTTGTTTAAACACCCAACGTCATTTTAGTTCTACATCTTCCATTGTATAATCTTACAATGACCGTGTGTGTGTACACTTACTTTATATTCTGGACTGTATGTGAGCGTATATTTACACATACAAAATTTCGGAACTTTTACTTTGTTATGTGAAATTTGCTCAAAAGAATACAGTATTTGTAATTTTACACTAATGTTCCAAGAAATTCAAAGATAATGATAAGTGTTTGTTTAAAACATTAGATCTAGCGGTAGGAAGTAGAAATGCTTCGAAAAACATTTGTGTGTTCAAAAGGAAGACTTACTCCGGCGGAGGGGATATGCTATTTTTTGCAAATAACTACGTATTCTATATCTGAACTCAATTTTTTTCCACATTTAGGAGATAAATATTATAAAACTCTGTTAAACTACCAAGTTACAAAACCGAGTGCAAAAAAGTGACAATTGTAAAACTAGACCCACATAATATGTATATTAACATGACGAAGTTGTAAAAGAGCTGTAGATGAGTGTAAACTTACTTATTAAAATATTGTAAAATAAACAGAAATTGTCGATTAACAATTACAGAAAATCTGTTTTTTATTATTTTGTAAGTGAAAAAGATACATACACGGTGGTGAAATCACAATTGCGATGTCTCTGTAAATTATTTTGCAGTGGAGAAAAAATACGCGAATCTTACAAATTATTTTCTGCTACATTATAATTTTGATTCATCACCATTCTATGAAAAGTAGTTGTACAAAGTACATGTTATTTAATAATTTGTGTATTAAATATACTTGGACGTAGAACGTAGAGTAAATGAACACTGCATATGTACGTAGGTGTAAAATTACACCGCCTTCGATGGAGACACAGCATCCACATACTTTTTGTGTAAAATTACACAAATTATTTTTATAGTGAATGTAGTTGACTCGGCATGATTGCGCCAAACTTTTCAACATATCGCTGCCATTATTCCGCACAAGACTCGACTGGGAACCTATATGAACAAGGGTGACAGATCAAAGGGGCGAAGATCATAAATGCAGAATGAAATGTAGGCGGAAGGGTTCGACCAGAGGCAGCCACATGTTCCGAATATCTGGGGGTCAACCTTTACCTGCTAGGGGGTGAAAACAAGCTCGGCTTGTTTCTCCTACCACACCGTTAGTATATTAAGACCCTCTTCAAGTACGGCGCTACTGAAATCAGCGGTATGCTGTGACACTTGTGATTCCGTCTGCCTTTTTAATAGTGTTTATTTAAAACTATCAATTAGAAAAATAACAACACGAACGTTAAATAAATTTGATAGGGGCGTATTTTATATTTTCGAACACAGTGGATTACATTGTTTGTTAACAAAATAATCACTACAAATATCTTAATAAGATGATTTTTTACCTTTATCTTATTTCTCGCTACTGTTGTAATATTCCTGAAATATTTATTCACTTACGTTTATAGTAACTTTTTTTTATAATTTAGAAATTTTGTATCAATTTCTTTATGACACCCACATATAATCATTATTTTCGAAGGGTGGTACTTCATTAAAATGCCAAATTTCGTAAATTGTAATGAGCCAATTTTACTTCTTCAATACCTACGTATTAAAAAAACTAATACACTATTTAAAATGTAGAAATAGATATAATTCTATAATTAAAGGTAGTTTCGATTAACTTTCAAGTGCGCCGACAATATAATAAATAGATGAAACCACAGCAAATAAATATGTAGATTAAGAATTTTTTTTTCATTTTTGTTTACCTACGTTTTTTGTCCCACGGATACTGAAACATATAAAACGCAAGTGAAAACACACTGAATACGCTACACTCAATTACTTGCTTTTACGCCGGCAAAGCACGGAAGACATGAATTTTTACGTCATTCAGTGCCTAGCTTAGCCAGCAATATCACAACGAAACTCCTTTGTTAATAATCTCCTAAATCTCTCTGGGACGATGTTTTCGTGGTTATGTAATCATACCGTACTTAACTTACCTTTGAGAGGATAATCTCTTTGTTCCTGGCGACATGCATCAGGTAACCCAGTCCTACCCCCAGTAGATACGGACCCATCCTTGTGTATGTTGGCGCATAAAGCATGTTGAAGTAGTCGTAGTACTTGCCAGTTTTCCTGACAAAGTCCGTGTCCCTGCGCAAAGGCACACACGAACACATAACCATGGCATCATTGTCACCACCAGTAGAAGACACTTCTGGCACGCTACTAATTTAGTGAGTGAGTGAAGAGATTGAGAAGGATTTAAACAACGAGATCAGCATGGTGAAGCGCCGGATTGCAAGGGCGGGGGAAAACGGGTGATCCTGAGACAACCCGCTGACCAGTTGTATCGTCCGGTTCGATTCCCACATGCGAAAAATCTGGGGGCGATCCCGCCAGGAATCAAACCCGGTTCGCCTTCGAAGGAGGTGATTAGTCTAACTACTACACCACCACGGAACCACTACAAACGGAAATAAGATTTTCTTATGAAAAAAAAAACATTTTATTTACAAAGCTTCATGTTTCAATGGAAATCTATGAATACCCTATCAATCATACTATAGTGCACATGGTCGTATGCCTTCTTTCTGTCAACGCCGACATGCAGACGCACGCCACGACCATCACATCATTCTAGCAGCTGCAGTACGTACTAGTGTCAGGATGATTCACATTTAAACTTACATGGAGCTTGTCACGTTAAGTTTGTGTTTTCATTGTGCTGATGTACAGATTGCGCAGCGGTATGTTTCTGCATTGAAATCAGAGCGACGCATACTTGCAGGAAGTAGATCCAACTTTAAAAGAGCGTAAAGTTAACGAAGTTTAGGACAATCAGATTTAAGGAACAAATTTTCTTTGCTTTTCTGTTTTCATTTTTATTCCTACCAACTTTTAGTTCCTTTATTTATAATTTGTTATGCCGCAGTTGCAACACACGTTTAAATTAATTTTATAAGTATATATATTAATGATATACAATTTAACGCTTTTAAAGAATTAACGAAAATATTTAGGTGTAAAGTAGTGTCTATTTATGTGACAGATGAAGTTATAATTGACAACATAGAAGAAGATGTCATAAATATTATAACATACGCTGATATGAACGGTTAAATGCACACATACACACTTATACACTAGCATATTTTTCATATCGCAGATAAATCATATCTGGTACCACTGAACGACAACTAATAAACGAGGAGCCATTCAAGACATTCCTAACGCTAATGTGAACACAGTTAAGATTTTTTAATACGTTTTGCCACACAGTTAACGCTAAGATAATATAACGGATCATATTTTTATTACAATGTGAATATGCCTCTTGCGCCGCAACAAACATATTAGCTTATCCCATTATCATTTTACTAAGGCTAGTGTATGATCACGGATTCCGCTCGACGGATATCCACTCCCATCTCACCAATGTATAAAATGTTCCTGGTTTTAAGAATAGAAGCTACTGGAGGGAGTAATTGACGAAGGATGTTATTATGCGCTGACAACGTAAAATAAGAAGAAAAATCTGTTCACATGCCGCGAGTGACTTCTGTAAGGTGAGCGACGCTTTCCACAGTGTATAAAACGGAAATGAACATATACACCCCACGGAATCGTAATAAGCACCATAGCCTACACTATTTGTTCGCATCTGGTGTTTGTATGAAGAGCATTTTGCGTAACACTGTACGTGCAGAACATGGATAAACCCCTTCTGCTGCCATTCACGCGACATCAGAGAGATGCGATTTTTTCAACAAGAGAACGGCTTACCACTTACCGTTCGTACAGCTCAATGTTCTCTCTGAGATTTCCGTCGAATACTCTTACCAGACCTGTATCCCATTGAGTATGCGTATAATTGTACCAACGTCTTCTTACTCGGTCTCCGCAACTTGTCAAAATACAGTAACAAGTTATATGTGCTCGGAACTCAACTCGTAGGAGTTTAATAGTCACTTCTATGATAGTTTTAATGACAAAGTTGCTTTTTACATTGCGAAAGTAGGACACATTATGAAATATCTAAAATTTAATTGGTTTTTCATTATTTGCGACTAATAAGACTTCGTGAAATGACAGTACAATTAATGGTATCTATATTGTGTGTGTGAGTGGCGTGAGTTAAGAGATATGGGTGGCTCATAACAACGTGGTATTGAGAGCGGATGAGGGTGATTGATGTGATTATGGAGCAGCGCCAGAATGAAAGTCCGGGAAAGCGGGAGATCCCCTAGAAAACCCGACCACTAGCGATTCGCACATACGAAAATCCGTTAGTGCCCCGGCCGGTTGTTGAACCCGAACCGGGCAGTGCGTGGGTGGGAGGTGAGCAGGCTAACCGCTTAGCCACCACGGATATGTCAATGGAATTAACATATCGTGGAACGAAAGATATATGGCGTTTTTTCCGATTGTGTATTTCTTAACCGTACATTAATACTACATAAAAATTTACGTTATTTATAATACTGTATTTATCGAGGTTTATGAAACTTACCGTAATTAAACGTTGAATAATTAAAATATCATTACGAAGAGAACCAACATTTATTTTAATAGTCAGGACGTTTTAAAAAATATTTTTGTAAAGGCAAATGCTTGGAAAACACAGAATTCTTTTTACGCAATACGAAGTATCGTGGTCCTTTACCGTATCATATAGAATCAGGTTTTTAAATAAAATTATGTTCCCACTAAATATAAGTTTACATATATATGAGATCAAATATAAAGAATGATACGGTGTATAAACTATTATATGTGTAACCTGTGCAGCACAAGGGTGCATACAAAAGACTGCGGAACAGTTTTGGTTTTAGCCTCTAACTCACATTGTTATTTGTTATGTAAGAGGATATATTTCATCCATCCGAATGAAATATTTATATATTTTGTAGTTCTGCTTTAAGAAAATGTGGTTTAAGTTGTGAGATATTAAATGTCAAAGTTGTTATAAGACGGCAGTTTTGCTGAGGAACAATAGTGTCAACATGCTATAAAATAAGACACAGTAGATTTGATTTTTCAAGACCTTTACCAGTAAACATGAGTCACACATAATCTCACAAACAGACCTATACAGTCTATGACGATAACTGAGTGAGATTTAAATATAAATATATACATATGTATATATAACGAAGAAGATTCTACAAAGAAGACAGCGACCTTGTTTTATGAGGATTGTTAAAGTATAAGTTTAAAAATGGAGTGTAAATTTTACAACGTCACACTCGGTATTGAAGCAAAGAAGTATTAAATCTGCTTTCGAATGTTGTGCCTCATTTTCTGTCAAAATTCATCAAATCATTCCCAGAAACACACGTGGAACAGAAACAAGGTAAAACTATGAATATGATATGCTCTAGTAGCGTGCTATGTTTGCCTATAATACACAACTGTGTGTTTGCAGCAAAACTTAAGAGGAATGTATGAATTTTCAGACCATGCATGATTACTACCATAATACGGGAGTGATATTACCATGATAAATAAATGCCTATTTGCGTGAAATCACACTTTGCATGTTTGCCGTAAGCCAGTTTATAGTGCGAAGGTACTTAGGTTTGTGTGACAAACAATGCACTCCTCTGTGCGTATAATATATTCCGTTTAGTTTGACATGTAAGCCACGTGGTTGGATAGCGTACTGTCAAAAGAGATACTGAGTGAAACCTTATAAGACAAGGTATGATCCTAAGAAACTTTACTACGTTGTAGCGAAATAGCTGCTGCACCTGTATGCTAAACCATTTTCAAAGCATTCCAGTGTCTGTATTTCATCTCGTTGACGTAACTCATTGCAGGTGACATCCCATAGCCAGACAACAACCTTACCCACCCTTTGAACTTGACTTTGAGCCATGCAGTAGTAGGTTACATCCTAAAACATTAGAGTCGTCAACATCTGACTCAAAGTGACGGCGACACATAAGCCAGCTAAGGTCTCCTTAAAGTAGGTAGCCGGATACATGAAAGCCTTGTGCAGACGGCAGTTGATGTCAGCAAACGTGGCGTACATTAAGCCTCTTTATGAGATAATAACGCAGCTGCGCTTATCTGCAACCTGCCTTCCAGGATGGCTAAGATCAGCTGCCTGCGCGTAGGCGACTTGCAGACACCTCTTACAGTGCAGCGTGCTGAACGAAAATAAAGGCTTCGGAATGTGAGATTCTCAGTGAAATCATTGGTATCACGAAATATACAACAGCATTTATTTCATTTCATTTTGCATTTGCAATCAAAGTAATTATTATTCTTCTCTAGCTTAAATACACACCTTTTCATAAAATGTTTAAATATTTTTATACTACGAGCTGCACTAGAAAAAATTCACACTTGAACTATTTGCCTAACAATCTCGTTTTGAATAACACTGTCAAAAACGGAATACAGAAAAAGGGTGTTGACTGGTTAGCTTGTCCGTGACCGTGGGAGAAAATACTACCAATGACATTTTGCAACCTCTAAGGTTTAACATATAAAGTTTAAATTATTGATGTTATTTTTTAAGTTTTATATTATTATTAGGACCGGGTTGGTGGCGTGGAGGGGATTTTAGGCACTGGCATGGGCTTATCTCTCCAAAATAACAAAACATTCTACTATCCAATAGCGGTAATTTGAGGCACTCGCTTCTGCGAAAGGTTTTATGGGTAGACGGAATATGCACTGGAGGACTGTGCGGCACGGCCAGTTGTTTCTAACTGAAATTAGGTGAGATAGATGAAAAAAATATGTTAGATAACTAGATTTGATTTGGCGATACCAATCAACAACTGTAAACTGACTACAAACTGCTCATTGTGAACAATCACATGTAACAATAAATGGTGCTTCCTTTCCGTCATAAGCCCAATTAAAATGTTTAGAATTTTTGATGAATAACCATGTGTGGCCATATCTTACATTAACGATTAACGTTTTCAGATTATTAGCTCCTTGTCCGGGGGTTGCCAATCACTGTCGAAGCGACCAATTGCACGACTGATCACACATACATCCTGGCACGCACTGCACTCCCGCATGGCATCACCCCGCCGACAAAGGCCAATGCCTCCTGACCGCATGCGCCCCGAGCCCCGCTCGGAAGGATCTGTCCCGAAACAGCGAATTCCAGGCAGCTCCGACCCGCTGGTCGGCAGAGTNGGGGGACCATAATGCTGGCCAGCAGCTCTCACTTAAAGCAAAACTTCGCACGCGACAATATCACTTACCCTGGGCACGTTAAGACATGGAACTATTTTCCCTCCGTCGTTGCCAAATTCACCGGGCGCTCGCCAGTCAGTGTGCGCTCTGAAGTACGTAGAGTTATGGTCACTTGCATTTTTCAAAGGTTTGTTTCAAAAGTTTTCAATTTAATGTGTACAGAATATGCCATAGACTAATGGTGAAGTAAATTGATCTCGCTGGCTGCGCACAACCAGTCTCCGTGTCCCAACATTGAACTGATTTTCTTCCAACACGACCAGAAACAAGAGCATAGATAGTATTTGAGGTTAAAATGCTGTTTGGTAAACAAGTGCTTCGAGATGTATATATATATTTCCTATAACCAATTTTTAATACAGTTTGATTAAATTCGAAGTGATAAAAGTATTTCGTTCATATTAAAGTTTTTGTCATTTGAAAAAATGAGATATAAGCTAAACCGTTCATCAGTTTTGACAATGTGACTTTCACCGTTGTGTTTTTTTTTGGGGATAGGGCAATGTTGTGTACGTGCGCAGAAGACGATTATAGTACCTTAACGGTTACTTCCAACTTTTCTGAAGCCTTGCTAAAGTTCTACTTCCGGGATATTTCTCCGCCTCATACAAACAATGCACAGCAAATTACACCAGAGGACAACGCACCACATTCGTGAGCACTCAGTTTAAATATATTTTGCATAAGAACTACTTCATTATTGGCATTACCAACACACCTATTATCTCTGTTTTTATTAAAATAAATTACAAGGAAATATTATAAGATATACATACGCGAAAGAGAAATTTAATCAAAAATAAGTTATCTACATGCTAAAAGAAGTATGAAATGTTTGTGATACATGGAATATTTAGGAAATAACCAAACACGTCGTACGTTGGGTGTTTTTCCAAATGTTTTTTTAAAAAAAGTGTGACGAGACCGTGAAGTGAGTATAATCGGTCTACATAATATATAGTGTATGGGCCATACACTAGATACCTGCAAAATTCGCGTCATTATTAGAAGGCCGTATACAATTTAAAAACCTTTTTCCTTTTCAATACGTTTTCCATTGGACCACGTTTAATTTGACATGTCGCCGGTAAATCTGTACAAATAAATAAACACTTCATAATATTTTGCCCCAATCACGCACAGTCCACTCGGAAAGGGAGTGGCATCGCATCTGGACAGCAGCCAATGGAGAAACGACGCCGTCTCGATTATATAGAGTAGTGTGAGTTTTAGCTTGATCCGACAAAAATTACGGTAATTTAGCAGGTCCTTACGCACGGTTGGTGCACGAGACCGGCCGTGCGGGCGAGGGCGGACACTCACTTGAAGAGCGCGAGCGAGGGCAGGCCTGTGAGCTGGTTGGCGGCCGTGATGGCGGCAGGGATGGCCACGGCGGCGGACAAGAGGATCGCCAGCGCGGCGAGGCCTCTCCTCGGCCAACGCCACAGCGGCAACAGTAGCAGCGGCGAGAGCACGTACAGCTGCATGTCCACGGCCAGGTACCAGCCCGTCTCCACGCACTGCGCATGCCCACCACACACACACACACACACACACACACACACACACACACACACTGCGGTTAACTGTTTGGCAATGGACAAAGAATGATCAGCAGGCAACACGTTTCGCACTTCTCAGTTCAGGGAAAAAACACATCCACAGTATACATCTTTAAATAGCTAACGAGAAGTTCTAATACAGCCAACAGCACACATTCCTCTTCATGGGTAGAAATAATGTTTAATGAGTTTATTTAAAGCCTAGATAGGAGGTATGCCTTGACCTCTGGTTTACAGTAATAACGTTAGAGATCGAACAGTAAATATATGCAACAGCAGAGAGACAATCACAAACATAGTTCTGCAGTACCCGGGACTCGAACCCAGAAACCCGCCTACCATAAGCCAGCGTGCAACCAACTGCATTAACAGAGGTAAAATTAGGAGTATAAAATTGGGATGTAATCAATATAATGTTTGGAATGATAGGGTTTACTAAAATTAATTTTTACAACGCTGTATTTTTTTTAAATAAATTTCAGAGCCTATAAAACCATTTAAATGGCATACCACAGAGCCAGTTGTGTGAAGATGTTCATGGAGGACGGTTACTTGGTTAACAAGATAAGAGATAGGACAAGCTTAATTTTGCGTGTGGTCCTATTTTCTAAAATTTCGGATAAAAGAGTTTTCGTATAAGATTGTTTGATGCTTGCATACATAAATACTGCCACATTATAAGTTATAGTTAAATTGGCTACATGGTTTCGTAGATATATTATACTAAGAAAAAATATTTATATATATTCCACTCTGAAAATAAGAAGCTGATTCCCTTAAAACGTGTCACTTATAATTTCCTACAGTATTTCTACTTATTTGTGAAATTTGGTAGGAATCTGTATTTATTTTTCCGAGATACGACACAAAAACTTAATTACTCCATGTTGCACCATTTAAAAAAATAGTTCAAAAAAGAGACTTCGTGTAGTAAAATTTGAAAATTTTAATATATAATTCCAGTTTACAAAGTGTACATGATATATATATATATATATATATATATATATATCCTTAAATATGGCGTATTAATATAAAAAATGGCGGTCATTTTAGAAATAAGTTTTTGTACCACTTAAAACATACCAATTCACATCGTCTGCCTTAAATTGCATTATTGCCAAATTTTGTAGGAATTGGTATAATGTTTTCTGGATATGACACAAAAAATTAATTTTTTATTTTGCAGTATCTTATATATGCGCACATAGACATTTAAGGGCAAAGTTGATGATTGTAATAAATACTTCTAACATACAATATTAAGTTTAATTTGATTGCATGGTTTCGAAGGCAGAATATAATAATCTAAAATTTCTGCAGAGCCGCCGTTTCGAGAATTATTGTCTGACCATTTAAACTTCCCCATTAAAATTGCTTGCCATTTGCGAAATTTGGTAGGAATCAACAATTTTTTCCCCGAGATATGACAAAAAACTGTATTCCTACATTTGGCACTATTTTGAAAAATGGCTTATGAAAGAGGCTCTGTGTACACAAATTTTATGGTTGTAATATGTACTGCCTTCATATAATAAAAAAGTGAAATATGTTTCATGATTTCGTTAATATTGCATACAAAGCTAAATTATTTGTGTGGTCGTCATTTTGAAAATAAATGTCTCGCCCACTTAAAACATTCATTTATACATTGTCTTCTGCAGTACTACTTCTCTACGGGAAAATGTTTCTTAAAATATTCTCTAAAACTGTATTTCTTCATGAAGGCTATGTTACAAAATAGTGGATGAAAGTGGCTATGTGTTGACAGACATGATTCATGTACTTTATACATTCAGTAAAGGTTTGGTTGAACTTCGCTGGACAGTATGGTATATACAAAGTATACAAATAACATACCAACAAATTTTGATAGTTTATTCCTGAGGTTGAAATACAAATATATAAATGGGCATCCCATGGTCCAGGTCAAATAGCAAGAGCGGCAGACGCTTCCAAAGTTTGAGAAACATTGATCATTTATTGTCATATGTAGGAAACTGCTTGCGGGACTGAGACAAAGAAATGTTTACTAATTATTAAAACCATAATCATTAATAAAGTTAATTTAGTGTACAATAATTCACCCCCGTCATGTTGAAAAGGAGTTTTGACACTCTTATTTCTGCAAAAAATAATACGTTACAAAAACAATTTCTTATTTTTGACTACAGATTATCGATTGCCGGAAAAAGTAGCAGCATAAATGTCTTTTGCAGAATTTTTCTAACTCTCGATCTTTTCTATTAAAAAATACCTGTATAATTTCACAGATAAGTTTTACTGCCTGCCAGGTAGGCAACCAGTCATGTCTGTATGCTAGACGCGCCGTATTGTTGTGTGGATATTACGTACAGGTGGATTGTGGTGGAACTGAATCATAACTTGTTTCGTCTAATGGGGTTTCTAAGAGGTGCGGAATACTGGCGTGTCTCATGGTTTTCCCCTACTCTCATTATAAAGTACTCTTGTCCCCCTCCATAACAGAGGAGAGGAATGTAGAATCAAAACCCACACTTCACAGAAAGTTGCATGCATTCCCCTACAAGTCGACATGGCGAAGTATACGAACTCAAAAATGACAGACATGGTTCTGCTTTACGGACAAGTAAAAGGTTATGCACGTGCTGCTGTACGATTGTAACATGAGAGGTTTCCAGCAAGGTGGCAACTTCATCATGAGATCTTCACAACTGTCACTCAGAGACTGCGTGAAACAGACACGCTTAAGGCGCGAGGTGAGTCTGGTCACCCGAGGAATTTCCGTACGCCAAATGTGAAATAAGAAGTATTAAATGTTGTGAAGGAAAGCCCGTCAACAAGAATCTTCCGCCATTGCGCAAGGAATGAGTGTCTCCCATTCCACTGTATGGTGTGTTATGCACGAGCAACTGCTGCGTTCCTACCACGTGTGAAAGGTGCAGTTCTCCCAGCAGACTTTGCTCCTCCACGTGATTTTTCACAGTCGTTTCTTCAACATTGTACAGAAGTTCCACATTTTTTCTTACATTGAATTGTTAAATGATGAAGCGACATTGACGAGAGATGGTTATTTGAATAGCTGTAACAGTTACATGTTAGACGACACCCCCCTCCCTCGTGCAACCGCAGACAATAACAGATTTTCTGTGAACATCTGGGTGTGAATTGTGGGTGATTATATCATTGTGCCGTACTCGATGCTGCAACGACTGACTGGGCACATGAACTGCCAATTCCTATGATTTACATAGCCAAATTTCCTCGAAGCTGTGTCGTTCGCGGTCCGGCAACGTATGTGACTTCAACAAGACGGCGCCCCTCCGCATTCCACAAGAGCTGTACGTGATAACCTCAACATGGAATTTCCATCATGATGGATTAGAAGAGGTGGGCCTGTTGCGTGGCCAGCACGCCCTCTTGACCTTAACCCGCTAGGCGTACTCCTATAGGGATGCATCAAGTCTCTGGTGTATGGCACACCAATTCAGTCGGAGGAAGATTTGTTACCCAGCGTTTTGGCTTCCAGTGACAAGGTTCAAGGTACACCAGGTGTTTTCGGAACTGTAAGCGGGTCTTTCATACGCCGAATTAATCGCAGCAATGCGGCTGGCGGTCGCCATTTTGAACACTTGTTGTAAAGTTACTTACGATGGTACGAAATTAAACTATTAGTGCAAATGTCAATTTATTTTATAATTTATTTACTCCTAACTAGGAGGAATTCCCACCGAACTCTTTTTTGTGCAACTCACTAATGTAAGACCACACACACACACACACACACACACACACACACAAGTACGGGACACACATTCCACTACGGCGCGGCGCGCCGATAACCAAAACTGGTTGCTTACCGGGCAGGCAGTAGCACTTCATCTGTGAAATGACATATGTAATTTTTACTCATAAAGGGCGAGAGTTAGGCAAATTTTACATCATACCATTACTCTCCTAACTTGGCCGTTATTTCATAGTCGCTAGTCAAAAATAGGACATTCTTCCTCCAACATATATTTTTTTTGTGGAAATAAGGGTGGCAACATTCCCTTTCAACGAGATGTTGGTGGGCTACATGTACAAGATATTTACTTTATATATAAATACGCTTTAAATAATCAGTGACCGTGACTTCGTTTCTGTACCGCAAGCAGTCCCCTACGTATGACAATAAATAACAAATGTTTCTCAAACTTTGGAAGTGTCTTCCGCTCTTGCTATTTGACCTGGACCGTGGGTTGGCTATATTAAATGTTATATTTTCACTTCAGGAATAACATATCAAGATTTGTCGGTATGTTTTCGATACACGTTGTATAGCAAAGAAACATAACATTTTTGTATGGTTGCCATTTTTAAAATAGGTCCATTATACATGGCCAACGACGATATTACTCACGCCCCAAATTTGGCGGGAATCTGTTGAGTAATTTTCGAGATATAATGTGAACGCCTTATTTATTCATATACAATTATCTTCCGAAATTGCGGAGTAACAACGATATACATTTCTCAACTCAATGCTTACATGATACACTGTCACCGATCAAATGTTGGTTTAAATCGATGTAATGGTTTATGAGATATGACATATTAACTTTATTTTATTCCAATTCTCGCCATTTTGGGTGGTCGAAAATTAAATATGTCGGATTTCCTTACAATGTACTTTACGTGTACCGATTTTGGTGCAATTATGTTCACGTGTTCAAAAGTTTATAGGGGCAGGAATGTAATTTCATAAACATTTGCTTCCTTCACAAAGCAGGCTAAAAAAGAGGGGGAAAACCATATTTTGTAAATATATAACATGGGAGGTATGTAGATAGGGCCTAACTTCTCGTTGACAGTGAGGTCATTAATGACAGCGTGAGTCACTCAGAAAAGCAGGAACAGGGCATGAATATGCCATAGCAAATCAGGAACATTTACACCGCTTCGGACCACAAAGGACTATCTTCAAACCTCAAGAGCTTCCATAAATGTTTCCCATCTCTCTTGATTTGGGACCGTTGTTTCCATAACTTATTAGGTCGCGCCTTTTTGCTTTAGCTATTTCTCTACTCACATTTCCTTTTGTGTTGTGCATTCTAATCTAACGTCCTTCTACTGATAATGACAGTTATATACTTTAGAAATCTTAAAAATAAAACAAAGTTTTTTCGTCTCCTAATATAGCTAAACCTCACTCATCATTGACATAAGTTGTGTATTTTTAATGCTTTTATATTTCTTTTAATACGTTTAAAACTTTTTTTGTAATTAAACTACCAACATTCTTATTAACAGAAAACAGTATTAATATTAATTTTATCATTAAGTAATATGTGGTTTGTATCATTACACCTTTTCCCAATTTTCACTCTTCTGTCTTCTCTTATTTTCATGCTCAATTTCTTACTTTAAGAATTAAGTACTTTTGTATTACGTGAGAATTTTGTACACATGTATATATTGTTGTCAATACTTTTATTATGCCGTTTTATACTACGACAAATATTATTATTACAGTAGATATAAATGTCTTACGGCCGTTTTCAGTGAAAATTGGTTTGTCATTACCCTCATGCACTACTTTATAAGACTGATCAATTTCTTTGCAATTCCAATTTCGATAACCGTTTCTATTAAATCGCCTTAACTAAAACAAACATATAATTTTTTTTTATATCGACGAGACGTTCTAACAGAACTTTGCATCGTAATTTCCTGTATCGTATGTGTAGGTTTATTAACCACATTTAATATATCAACCAAACAGTATTACAATATGCAGGTTTAGTCAACTGTGACTTACTTTAAGGTCTATCATATGGTCGGAAGATTAAATTCTGGATAAGAGCTGAAAGGTTAATTAGTTTTATACTAGCTTGCATGATAAACTTGAAATACTTCCACATTATTAATAGGCACGTATTACTTAATCTTAATGTTTTTTACTAGTTTTAATTTCATGTTGAATGTCTTCTGTTACCATTCTGAGAATTTCAAGATACTTGGTAAAATTGAAATTATCACAATATACTTCCAAGTACGACAAGTAGCCGAATAATAAATATACAATATATCTTGTCTTCCTTAAAATGTTACACTTTAAAATCGAGGGAAAACTGATCTGCATGCATGTCTTTATGTCTCTTCCTAATAACTTCTGAGTATCTAGCAGACTTATTTATTAGGTAATATTACGCTACTAACGCTCCTGGCGTCCCTGTCATTCCTAAAGACATACCTGATTTTCTTCCAATTAAACTTTTTTAACAATAACCCTGCTCATAATCAGCTATCGTTCAATAAAATAATATTTCCCCTTGATCTACTGTGATCAATGTATTACTTACTCCACTTCACACACCTTTTAAAAAGAGACATTGATTTCAAGATATCAAGAGAAACTTGTTACATTTCCATCCTAAAACTCTCATTTAGGAAAGATCACACGTGATCACTGTGGTAATGCTCCGATCAATGTGACCACATAGAGAGTCAGTAATAATTTATTAAAATACGATTTTTATACCATAAAAAGAGATCACGTAAGTACTTATACAATTTTACACTACATTCCGATAGGGATAATCTACCCACCTAACTACTTGTACGTGTGTTTATGTGTCGGGTTATGTGTTTGTATGACCTACTTAAACCTTTAATTTTTGCACTGATTTTCACGGTCCCATTAACTTTTTTTTTATTTAGAAAGAAAATGGGACTTTTACACTTTTCGACGATATAAGATATTTCTAAAAATTACAGCATTTTAAATTTATGGGGACTACGTCGTACCTCAAGAACCATTTAACTGATTTCAGCCAAATTAGATAAGTTGATAATCCACACTGTCAGCAGCCGATTCAGAGACTTTTATTATCATTGGTTCTCTGTAATCGAAGATCATTCCACCTAAATTATAAAGTTATTATGTCGTATCTTCGGAATTACTGGACCGAGTATTGCCAAAATTCGGGATACATATAAGGTATTGGTATAATATCCTATGCTATGATTTTAGTATATCAGACATTCTTTTTAAAAAATGGCAGAAATATTTAAATTCTAGTTTGTGATGCCGTATCTTTAAAACCATTAGACCAATTTCTTCGAAACTTGGTAGATTCATGTGACCTATTACAAAAAATTAAATATGTTAGTTACATTAATTTTTAACCACTGTTTTGCAAAATAAGAATCACCTGAATATAGAGCTCTTAATTCAAATCTTGAGAACAATTCAGCTGATTCACGCGAAATTTGGCAAACCAATAGAGCTATTGAATTATTGTCAGAACATTAATAATACCAATATGCCTAGTTGGACGACCATTTTTAAATTCCACAGTTTTCATTAAAAACATATTCTTCCTTTTTTTTGTAGTATATATGTTTATTATTTACGTCATTAGATGATGTAAAATATCTGCTGTGGTTTATGTGATAGATTAAAATTTTTATTGCAGTGAGTTACAGGTAAAAATTATTTTTCTAAACAGTTTCTAAAAAATATTATGCCAAAAAGGTTCTAAATATTTATTTTGTTTTCAAAATCCACTCTGAGACAGATTGACAGCCACGTTATAAGCAGACATGTAATACATATAATAATTACAATTAATATTTTTTAGACACTGTTTCCAACTGTACTAAAATATTTTACAAACAAATTGTGCTTGATAGATTAGGACCTACTTGTCCGTGAACTACAGAAAAAAAATACTGTAAGAAACACGGCAGAAAATAAGTCAAAATTTCTTAACTAGTGTTTAACTGAAATAAATACTTACATGATTATAGTCTATATAAAATATAGGTTATGTACAAACATGTATATATGTATACACCATTTAAGTTACATCTTCTGAGATTATGATTGCGTCTACTTCACTTTAGGAAATAAAACATGGCGTCAACTCACATAATGGGAAAATCATTATTTTTGAATTACAAAAGATATCACGGCTACACATATATGCCATTTTTTATGTCAAAATATCACAAATGATTTACACGTATAGTTTGCAACAGAATATTATTATGTCAATGAGATACTTTAATACTTTATTTGATAAACTCCAAGATTATTATGAATAATATCGGACATTTCTGTGACATTTTGGAAAGCACAATTTCATTGGAAATGCTAGTGTATAAAAATTATTACGTATAAAAATCTGACTGATATAGTTCCGGCTAATGCGCAGGATATCAGTTAGGTCTTTCAAAATGTAAACATTTTTTCGTGGAAGTTATTGAGATCACATTACAAACAATGCCACTAAATTGATTTTCATCTTAATCATACATTAACCACGGGATTTCTGTTGTCAAACAAATATTTTCGATAAGATTTGGAAGAATTTTGACGATGCGCTGCTTGTAAAAACATTACATATATTAATACTGTATGACATAACATATGAGCCTAACAGTCATCACCTAAATTTTCAACACACATATTATCATAAAAATACTTCTGACGTATAACCTGAAATGTATATTATTTATTTTCCACTCCTCAAAAATGTAATATATTTCTGTTATAAGAAACAGGCTGTCAAATTAAGTTGAAACATTTCAACATGAATTGTTGCATACCGTATGAAAAAAATTATCCGTGTGCAAGAAGGCAAACGTTTGGTGTCTTCATTTCAGTCATTTTAAAGTCTACATGTTCGGTAAACGCAACAACTTTTGAACAAAGCAACTTATAGTCATCTCTCTTACCATACGATTTCCAACTCCAACGTAGTTATTTACGTAGAGTAAATTACTCCACCAATTTTTTATACAGTTCGAACGCTCTGTCTCCATTATGAAATTCCATCTTGGTCCGGAACCCATGTGGTACATCCAAGAAGCATGGAAGAAAATTACCACTGCATAAAAAGGCGTGAGCCTAGGAAAAAAAAAATTGTAGAGACGTTCAGGTTTTCTTTGTTATTAAAGGTATAAATAGTGAGAAATATTGAAAGAGGAAAAATTAAATGTGATTTTTCGTGCATTCCTTTCATAGTTCTTTCACAGAAATTCAAAAATGTATATATTTCGAATATGCGACCCCACGAAGCATGAGGACGTCGTTATTAAGATAGCTCACCTGATATATCTCTCCAAGTAGAAAACCGGAATGTTGAACGTGGATGTCTTTAGAACAGATCTCATGAAGCTTTGGTACAGCACAAGCCCGCTCACTAGCAGAAACGTGTCAGTTGAAACAAAAGCGTTGTGAAGGAACATTCTGATCCACATGAAGCGACCCTGTATAAAAAAAGTCACGCAGAAATTAACAAATACTTACAAGTGATAAATGAAACGTTATGTGTATGTGGTATTTAACTTAAACATACATCTTGAATCACGCCCCACATAATAGGCCATGAAATATCATATGGTATATAGCTTTAAAATAAATGTCTTTATTTAAAATTACTTATGAAGTTTTTCGCTAAAGTCCGTGGCCTTGAATATGATGTGAATATTTTCTGTGTATCAAGTCACTTTGCATTTCCGGAGAACATAGTGAATTATTGGCAACATTGTGAAGAATGGATAAATACTTGGCAAAGTTGGTGTATTTTATTTGGTGAGATGGCTAGAAATAGAAATTGTTAACTGCGTACGGTTAGAAAAAATACATATCATATTGAGGGGAATAGGCAAAGGGTTGCCTTCATGCAGGTCCAAATGAATGGCGAGATAGTTGAATAGAATGAGTCAGTGCAAATTAGCACTGCAAAGGGGCGTATGGACTTCGATGGTGCTGAGTGTTCAGAGAAGTGATGGAAGGCGGGGGGAATGTAAATGTGAGTGAAATGTGACTAGGAATGTTACAGTATTTTATATTTATAAAGACCGTAGCTTATTATATTCGGTACTGGAAAGTGTCATGCAAAACTTTGTGGGGACTGGTGAAGAATAAGGCTGGCCGCACACCGGTTAGACAAGACCAGACAAGGCACGACAAGACAAGACAAAACACCTTTAGACAAGACATCTTTAGTCACATGATGGTAACGCACACCAGTTAGTCATAGACAAGATATCAGACAATAAAGTTGTGATGGGTGCACTTACGATTTGGGAGTGGAAATTTAACCAGGAAATAGGAAATAGGAGATATTGGGTTCATCCATATAATATTGTTTTGTATACCATTGTTTTATTAGAAAATTAACAATTGTTTCTATACAATACAAACAAATAATTTAAGAACTAGTGAAAAGTCTTGTGTTTGTTGAATATAGCAATTTAAAATATGAAATATCTGAGTACATATCAGCAGTCTGAGACTGATCATGCGGAGATGTCAACAGCGAAGCATCGCCTGAAGCAACTGAAGCTTCGCTATTAGAACAGGAAATTGGATCGTAGGTGTGAAATGAAGTTAAACTGCTTTCCAATTCTTGCTCGTCCATTAAATTATTCATAACGGTAACAACTCCCTGTCTAAAAGTTCGTTGTCTCTTTCTGCCAGTGTCTCATAATCTGAAAGCATACATTTCACATAGTTCAGCAATGGATCTTCTACCGTAACTTTGTTTGTATTGCTTTTCAGAAACTCTATCATCGGACCTACAATTTGCTGTAATGGTAATTGCTTCATACGACGTAACTGACTTTCAAGATTTGATGGACCAGGGCGTTTGTGAGATGTTTCGCGTACAACATCAATATTCTCTTTATGGATTACTGGACTTTCTTCAGTGGCGGATTGCATGCTTTCTGCTTCCTCTTATTCCTTTTCGGAATTTCCTTTTTGTTTGCGATTTTGCATAAATCCCTTCAAGAATGACATAACATCCGCCAAATACCATTTGGGTTTGTGATCACCTCCATGCCTAGATGGTTTATTCTGATTACTTAAATATATTGCACAATAATTTCTTAGATTGATCCAATGTTGTTTGCAATCATTCTCTGAAAACAGAAAGAACAAGACGCTATAATCGCTTTTGTGTATTAGATTATTGTGTATTTATATGAGAGTATGAAATAAGTGTTCCTCCTGATAATGTAGATGGGCAGCCTGCGTACTTCACAACGTCATAAAAAATGTGAAATGGGCTGCACTCCACTTTACTAAACAACAATAAGTAACCAGCTTTCAAATCAATAGTTCAAAATATTACGTTTTAGCGTTCTACGTTCAACAGTTTAAAATAAATTATGTTCTTGAAATTTGAAAAACTACTTTTCCCCACAAAATAATTTTAATGAAATCGTTATAACTATTTAAAAGAACAATATTTCGCAACATATAGATTTCGATTTGTTTCATCATTACTATACTTTACCTATACTATGTATGGTAAAGTAAAAAAAAAACAGTGCAGTTACTTGGATATTGAAATAGTTGAATCATTTCCTACTGACAAATCTACAACCACTACTATAAATCCACAGAGACCATCAACAGAAGCTCTTAAAATAAGGTAAGAATTAAAAAAACTATTTTATTTCAGAGAAAGGAAGTGTTCCATGGGAAAACGCAGCCATCAATAAGTAATATATCTTTGATGTGGACAAATATAAATTTACGTAATTGTAATAAAAATATAGTGGTAAATTTTTTTCTGTCATATTCATTTCTTCTGCAACTTCCTTCCATAAGTTGTCCACCACATTTCGGTTGTGGTGCTCCTTCAATTTTGGATTGTACAGTATTTCTCTATTCTGCACCAGGAAAACAAACTGTTCATCACTTGCCAAGGTACGAAGTCGCCTGGTGTCTAATGGTGACTGATAGGACTAGTGAATGCCCTATTCCTTCAGACACGAGGTTTCGACATGTCTAATTGCAATGACTAACCGGTGTACGTTATACCACTGACATCAATGTACACAACGGTGACTAAACGTGTCTAACCCTGTCTTGTCTTGTCTAACCGGTTTGCGGACAGCCATATAGTGACCTAGGAAATGGAAGAAGACTTGGAGGGTTGGTTGCAAATTAGAATACGTCAAGTAGTGTGAGCTACCTGCCACGTATGAGTGTAAATTTTCAAGGACTGGCAAAATTCTGAATATAACAGATGGTGGTAAATTGAGGTAGAATCAACGTGGAAATCACACTCTTCAGTTAATGATGAGTACATGTCGAGCAAAACGTCTAAAACTTGCAAAGTAGCCCAGTAATTCAGAAGGAGAGAAGGGTGGTTACTATGGGAACTTGTGGGGGGTTCTCAGTGTATCACACACATATATAAATATATGCCGAAAATAATTCTCAAAATCTACATATTAAAAAATATCGGAATATAAAAGTTAGGGGCAGCATGATATGACTTTGCACCCTTCTTCTACATTTTGTGAGACTTAAAATTTTTCCCTGCCAAAACTTTGGGAGCAACAAATTGTGAAAACTGTACGGATTTAGGTGTTCCGACATCGTCGCTTTGCCATTTACACACCATTTGGCATACAACTTTCAGGTTTAGTGCAGTAGTGTGACAGGTGGTTAGGATGCTAAGTTATGCCGTTAGAAATTATAGTTTCTAATCTTGGAGAACCTGATGTGTTCATACGACATTGTAAAGCCTTATTTTTTATGAAAGCCCGTTTTTTTTTAGAATGTTGGTGGATAACGTTAATAATCATAGAGTAAGTAATGAATAATATTTTGTCGCTGCTTAAGGTTCATGTAAATTGTTTTTTTTAAAGCATATAAAAACCAGACCTCACAATCTTCTTTACAAAACATGTAATCATTATTTGTGTATCCGTATAAGCTATAGATGATCATGGTTTGCCATTTTGTCTTCTCTAATATCATCTTTCCTGCGGCTTTTGAATTTAAATAGGCCAACATAATTCATAAAAACATTTTATGCAACTTAATTAGCATATGTTATATTTTTATAAACAATATCGTCACTAGCAGACACATAAGACGTTGATAAATAATACCGGTGCTTATTTTCTACAAACACCCTGCAGCGCTCGGTTTGTGAAATTAACTGGGCTAGACCGAGTGCCCTGCTAAGTTTTACTTGGCTGTCCTATGTTTATCATTCAATTCCAGTTAACATTAACACTGCCAATAGCTAAATTACAAGTTGTAGTTTGCAGGTTAAGGGACAGAGTGTAATGTTTGAGAATATTAACACGATAGAAAAATGGGTTAAAAGCGCGTGGTGGATAAATGCGCGCAGTAAGGTTATTCTTTTCCTATAATTATTAGGTTGGCAGTCCTGAGTTGGTCTACAAGTTTTCATAGCAATGTATCGTTACACTAACGAACATCTGGCTATGTGTGAAAGCCAACGGAACCATGAACTAAGAGTAATTATTTACCCTTGATGTAATATGTAGATTTCTCGCAAACAGTATATCATAAAAATAAGCATCTGCAGGATAATGTTTGACTACGTTTTCTGATTAAGTGTTTTTATTTTCGTGTGTACCGTAATAGAACAGAAAGTTCATTTGCTCTACGTGTGTTAACCTGGAATACATTTCTTAAAATATTACCAATGGATTAAGTAAGATGTTGCTGTTGTATTGTTTATATTCTTACATTGCTGTGTATTCAGTGAAAACTGTGTAAGGCTAACTGGTGTGTATTGTTACAGGAATTATCAGAGGAAAAAGAATTGAAAACTCTCTACATAAGGGATGTTGGTGACAGAGCAAACACAGCCTTGTGTACGAAGTTTAGAAAGTAGACTGGCCGCTTATTTTGACGTATCAGAGGCAGCTAGCTCTACGTAAGTGTCTGAGACAACTAAGAATCACTTGGAGTTTAGATAGTTAATAAGTACGTACATGGTGCAATAAAATGAATATTATATCTATACACTGTAAAAAGTTTTGACGCAACATTCACGTACATGTAATGGAAGCAAATTACACTTATAGTAAAGGAAAATTACAGTCTAAATGTAAGGTTAATTTAAATGGCTTATAATAGATTTTTCCGTGTAAGAAAAAAATACTAAACGATATGGAAAAATTACACAACCAAAAAATACGAAGAAAATATTTATGCAAACATTTAGTGTTTATGGCAGTTACTAACTTTCCAACTTTTTCCCCGATATTTTATTGATCTTTTGTAGTGATTTGGTACCGAACTAATATACCTCGGATATCTAGGCGAGTACGTTAACCGATATACCTTTTTTTTAAGTTGACTATACTGACTTCATTGACCGATAAGATTGCCGTTGAACATAGCGTGTGTGACGTTTGGCGTTTGACAGTGTGAGTGTATGTTGCCGAGTGACGAGCTCAAGTAGTAGACCGGCTTGATGACAAATTCTTAGTACACGTGTGTGCGATATGCGAATTGAAAATCTGCCGCAAAGGAACCGGGGCGCGAACTCCCTACCCACCGACTACAAGTAGGCCACTCTGCCCCTGAGCTAAGAAAGCAGAGCCATGCAGCACGGCCACTTCACAGGCTCTGAGATTTTGTGAATATTATAAAACGTACTCTTTAGTAAACATAACTTTTTACAGTGTAAATGTAATTCTAAAGAATAAAGTTTAAACAAATAAATTATATTGATCCAACTAGCCCACCTGCATTAATTATTTAATGACGTACTCTTCTATACTCTTTTGCCTGTTATTGTATATATAATTAATAATAAAATTAACAAATTTCAGTACTTACGAGAATACATATTACAGTTTTAGTATATATGGTTATACGCGCATATATATGTGTGTATATACACAAAACACAACAAAAATGTCATTATTATCTACAAATATGACTAATTTTTTGAAGTGAATATTCGAGTATATGTATTTACTGCCTGAGCTGTATACTTCACAACTATTCCGAAGTGTTCAAATTGTAGTAAGCATAAATTATTTGTATCGAAGTGAACGCTGCCGAGTTTGACACCTTTCGATATTTTGCCAACAGATGGTAAAATAATTGCCATTGTAGTCTATGATATTACAACCGTGAACCATTTATCCTTCTCCTTTAGATGTAAATATAGTACACTAGGCAAACAACTTTTCACGTGCTTTAGACAACACGTTATTTTATGTATGATACTCGGCTTTTTTAAATAGTCTCAAAAATCTCCGATTCAGCAGAGAGTTTAAAAAGTTATGGAGAGTATCTAGGTAAAACATGTCATATATCATTCACTTTATTCACTAACTCTTCGGTGTACAAACACATACAAATACAAGTAGAAATATGACACATCGAGGCTGGTTTTTGCTTAGGTTTTAGGCACCTGACATCAAAATGTTTTAACAAAATTTAGCAGTTGAGGGGACGAAGAATAGGTAAAATAATATTCATTAACTCAATGTTATTTTTGGGTTTTTTTTTCAAAGAGATACTCCAAAATTTTGCTTCACAAGATCACTTGTTAAATTACTTAATATCTTATTTGAGTATTTTCTGAAAGCCTGTCTTATTTGGTATCGCTGTAAGTTGTATGCAATTGGGAAAAAAATCTGCTTCTCACAAGGGCAAATTTATGTGGACGGTACTAGGTTTCGATCAAAATCTGAACGCTGTATGTTAAACGGCGTGTACATGGCGGAGAGAAGAAATATTGAACACACAAAACAATCCCCATGCCATAATTGTTGCTCCTCCTAGGGGTTTGGCGCTGGAAAGCATTATCCAGAAGAAATAAGCGAATACATGTCAAAACACTTTTTTGTAACTGTTTTATTCCACAGTGTTATACGCTGTCGAATCTAAGAAATAATTTCCGGAAATTTTATATAAATATATATGTATTTATATATATATAGGTGGTACACAAACAACTCCTAAATATTAATACATTATAACCAATCCTGTTTCCTTCCAAATTACTGTGCTACTATCTTATATTTAGATCGTTTACATAGCATGTATGTCTACTTCTCATTACCTGCACAGGTTTATTTCCATGACGACTCTATCACAGCCCTTCAATCATCTTTTAAATTCAGCATTTGCCAACTCTTAACTCTTTCAATTATGAACTTAATATTTTCACGTTAGTAAGAAGTATTATGTTTATAATGATTCCGTTCTGCCAACCCTCCAAGTCGTCTTTTATTTCCGTGGAGAATATACCTCCTAACCAATACCTACAAATTTTTGCAAGTCACTTACCAGTGTTCCACGTTTCAAGCTACGGTCTTCATAAGCAGTGAGTGGTCTAACAATGTCCCTAGTTACATTTCAATCTTGTTTACACTCCCCCCACCTTCCTGTACCTGTTTGTACTCTCAGCCCTATCAAAATATATACGCCACTTTGCATTGCTAAACCATTTCAGCTATTACTTTCATATTTTGCAAGTACCTTTTTTTCTATGTGTCTACCTCACCACTTCCATTTACATTACGTCTCTTACTTGCAACGATTTAACTTCTTTCATTCCTATTCCTCTTCTCGAATACCTCACAAGCATTAAACCAGTTACTTGGCAATTATCATAGACGTTATCAATCAGTTACTCATGGCGTTCTTTGACTACATAAAGTTTCTTGATATATCGTTTCTGTTTGACTAGGCCAAACAGAAATTATCAAATACAGACTGTGTAATAATACACAATAAAGGCGAAATTTTATATAAACTTACTTGGTTTAACATGCAACGTAATTTGAATTTTTATTGTGCGATACATGTAGCTTTCCAATCGTTTCTATCAGTACGAAAACCTCTCTTGTAAAAATACATGTTTTTAGTATTAACAAGAGCTGGTTTTGTAAATGATTCTTTGTACTATAGGCCCATGATCCGTGCCCACTATCACTAATTAAATTACGGACATTCAACAATGATAACCTGTAAATGGTTGTTTGTGTGAAAATAAGGGGCGATATAAAGCGCAATTGCGTACAATAGGAAATATAGTGCAAACTGAAAATAATAAGTAACACTTAAAACAACCCAACAATCCTAACTAAAAAGTCAAGATAACACTAAAAATTTGACAGAATGGAAAAATTACATTATCTATTGTTTATAATAGTAATCATTTTTCTTATATATAAATATATATATATATACACTTATATATAAACACACAGGTTGAGTATAAAAGGATACCCAAACATTAAAGGTCAATAATATAAAAACCAAACAACCTATAGCCTTAGTTGACCAATCAAAAGAACCGCGGAACTGTGAAGTTTGTTTATCGTATCTTCATAAATGTTCAATGTGATCACCACGAGTGGCCCAAACGAAATCTACGCGATAATCAAACTCGTTCCACACTCTTGTCAGAATGTCCGGTGTTACGAATTGGATGGCGTCGGTAATTCTCGTTTTGAGGTCGTCAATGTTACCCGGCAATGGTGGACGAAACATCTAATCCTTTATGTACCCCCATAGGAAAAAATTTCACGGTGTAAGATCCGGGTTTCTTGGGGGCCAGTGATGAAGAGCCTGGTCCCCAGCTGCTCCTCGACCAATCCAGCGTTGAGGCAATTTCTCATTCAGGTATCCGCGAACAGCTAGGTGCCAATAGGGTGGCGCACCATAAAGGAAACATCAGACCGTCCCCTTCACATTATCGTGTCGAATGCGAGCTCGCATACACCATCATCACCTCAAACCGAGAGTTACGAACGCCGTCCAAACCGTAACACCGGACATGCTGTAGGTTGTTTGGTTTTGATATTACAGACCTTAAAATGTGGGGTATTATTTTATACACACCTATATAATATATGTACATCTGAAGTATTCAGCACGAAGTTCCGTATTAAAGTTGAATCGTGTTGGTGTTATAGTTTTTGTCATGTTACGTAAGATTTATTATTGTTTAAATATTACATTATTGCTGTCTGTTAAGTGCGCTTTTTAAAAATACTTTCGATTTCTACTTATTGTTTATTTCTATTATGAAGAGCAGAATTCTTCTAATTCCCGAATAAAGATTCTTTCCAATACATTCTTCTTGCTTAGTCAGTAACTCAGTTATATATCGTAAAAATAAACCTTTACCTCTTGAATTAATTTTGTCATGCGGTTTTCGTGCTGTTTCGCAACACAAAAGTTGTGGGTTTCAGTTTCCCGTGTCGTGCGATTTTTTTCCCCCAAGAATAATATTTTGAAAGAACTTCTCCCTTCCCCCCTGTTTTTATTCGTAATTCGCATAAGTAGGATAATAAAGGGAAGTCGGGGACAAAGTATTTTTAATGGGACAAAACTGGCACCGGCGCCAGCGCCGGCCGGCCGACATGTTGTGACGTCACCCAACCGCCATATTGGATCTGGGTGATCTCTACCTTCACCCGTGACCTTTGATCTTGGACCATGATATTAGACCTTGACCCCATGCCCGTAACCTCGAATGACCTGTAAACCAAAAAAGAAATTCAAGAAAATTCCAAAACATTTATAAAAAAAATTATAGAAAATTTTTTTCATTTATTTTAAAAGTAATTTTAAAATGTGCTTATAAAAACCTTACATTTTCGAAGGTCCCACTACAAATACCGTTGCCAATATATTCAATTGGTTATTTAATCATTCAATTGGTTATTTAATCATTCAATTACTCGCGTTCGCTAATAACTTGGCAGACCTCTACCCCCTTCCACCCCCCTTCTGCTCAATACAATATCTACTGTTCATTTATTTGTAGTATTGCCAACTAGAGCGCACAGGTAAGTTCAGATATCAGTTTATAAGGTCGTGGATCATCTCCGAGAAACGTAATCTGTAGCTGCCACTGACGGAAAATATAATTTAGGAGACGAGGCCTTGCATATGCAAGACGTGTTGTTAAACCGCCAGCAGCAACGACGTCAGGTGTAGGTTGGTACGACACTGACAGTTCACAAGTTGGCAGTCGTGAAACGCACTTTGTTCATCCTGAAACACTAGCTGTGGAAGGCGCGCGGCCGCCCGGAGCCCGGGAAAGAGCGAGAATCCAGCCTACAGTGGTGACTTCATGCCAGCTAACAAGTCTTGGAATTTTTAACACTTGAAATATAAATACTAGCATAAATATGTATTAGGTCAATCACCACTATATAGAGACACATGGAATGTAAAACAACTTAGAGGAACATTTTTTTTTATGTTTGACCCCTTACACCAAAGTAAATTTTGTAACAATCCAAGGAAAATAAAACTTTATACGTAAGTTGCTGTGGAAAAAACATTATATTTAATTCATAAGCAATGTACATTATAGTTATACCAGGAAGGACCATTCCAGACGAGTTGAAAAAACTTGGGACCGACTCGCTAGCCGCTAACTTCTCATCGTTGCAGTACCAATGGATAAATTATTTTAATGTAAAAATATCTTTTGAATTCGTGATATTTTACGTAAAGGTTTATCCTTTTTACGTTACAATGTAGCAGGCAGGCTTTGCGTACGCGGAGGTTTTAATGCAGTTGCTACAAGAAGACGAATCAGTAAAATTATTAAAATAATCTTGCTTTAAATATATATATATCCATGTCCCTCGGTAGTCCCTCGGTATATGTCATCGCTTCCTGGGTAAAGTTTACCGATCATAAATTTTTGTAATAACTGTATTTGCACTTTGCACTAAAAATGCCTGGCACCACGACGGGCCCCAACCCGCATCATCGTTGGACGTTGAAAAAAGGTTGGACTTGGTACTGAACCACGCAGCACCACGTGCGCGGCCCCCACGACGCTTCCCATTTGGATGTTGCGCGACTTGAGACTTGAACATTGCATAGATCAGCGCATCACCACGGGAGGGACCCCAACTGCGTTGCATTCGTCTGAACTTTGTTCGGAAATGCCTCTCAGCCAATGGAAATTGCCTACATCGTTTCCCTATTCGTCGGGTAAAGTTCACAGGGGCATGACCAATGGGAATTTTAGAAANATGGAAATGCCTCTCAGCCAATGGAAATGCCTCTCAGCCAATGGAAATGCCTCTCAGCCAATGGAAATTGCCTACATCGTTTCCCTATTCGTCGGGTAAAGTTCACAGGGGCATGACCAATGGGAATTTTCTACAGCGTTTCCCTATTCGCTATCGCAGAAATTGAACTTTGAATTGTACTGCTGTCCGACCAATCAGCGTTTCTCTTGTAGCTGTCGTCGAGACCCACCACGAAGTGCGCCTTAATGAGAGGGGAAATTACAATTTTAGGGTACTTTCGTAAAAGTTTTCAACTATAAAAAAATTTGAGATTAACTATGTAAAAATAAAATATTTCTCTTAATTACATAACTGTGTTAAAATTATTTTGTTGGAAACTTATGTAAATACTGCAATTTACCCTTTAAATCGACGTATATTATTTACAAGAGAGGGAAACCTGTAGGTAGAGAAGGGACGGAGACTGTCCGCGGAGTGATACAACGAAACGCACCTGCTTCCTTCCATTCTGTCTTGCAAATTTTCTTCGAGCGATTTCGAGCACTTCTTCTCTACGGTCATTTTACTTCCAGACTAACTTCTCCAGCGTATTGGTAAGTCAATATAATTTCGCTTCTCCTCCTCTCTTTGTTTAGAAAAATAACCGCACTCTTTTAACGAGCATAAGAAAAAAACGCGTTCGTGTTGCTTTTAAACGTGCATCTCCAATAAATCTATATTTTAATAAATCATAAACACTAAATCGGTAAATTTATTTTCCATTTAGTATTGCCACGTCTGACCTAGTAAGAAGCGAGTGTGCCGTCAGCTGTTGCCGTACGTGACGTAGGTGATATTGCATTGTGCACACGTCGCAAGCACAAGTGCCAAGGCTGTCGGCGCCCAGCTGAGCAAGCGTATATGGGTTACACGAAGATCTCGCTAGTTGCGTCCTACATTTTGTGTGCACTACTTTTAGTAATGTTGTTAAAAAAATTGCATTATAATTTTGGTATGACGTGAATTTTACAGTTTTTTGTGTAGTATTGCATAAAAAATTAATTGGTAATAGGCGAATCGATAACGGTGAGACAAAGAGTTACAAGTCACTCAATATTTTTTCCACTGGAAAAGAAAAAAAAATGTTCCAATGTTAGGACTGGTGCACGATTTCATATGTAAATTTTGTATTACTTTTTAACGTTTGTCGATAAGAATATGTAAGTATGTTTGTAGGATTTATTTTGGTCGTTCAGCGTGAAGCTGCCTCTCGCGCGTTTCGCTGTGATTGCAGTCGAGACACTCCAACCAGCTCTTCTCATCTCTTTACGTTGGCGAATTTAAAGAATGTTGTACTACCAATACTTTTTTATTAAACCCGCAAGCCGAGTCATTTATTTTAAATTCCAATATTAATTTATCAAAATATTAAGATCTATTTTTAAAAAAATTCTTAAATTGCCTATTGTAAAAATTTATAGTTCCGTAGGAGAGGTGGTTCCCGAGAGTTCTAGTGTCAAACTTCCTAAGCAGCTTCGCTGAGCCGGGTCCGATCTCCAGCAGGGAACAGCTCATCTCGGCAAGCTCACTCAGCTGTGAAAACCCCTTTCTCCCAGCTACAAAACATCTAATATATTCTCGATAGAAGTGTTTTACCACACTTGTACATATGTTGAGGTAAAAATTAACTCNTATTAAGATCTATTTTTAAAAAAATTCTTAAATTGCCTATTGTAAAAATTTATAGTTCCGTAGGAGAGGTGGTTCCTGAGAGTTCTAGTGTCAAACTTCCTAAGCAGCTTCGCTGAGCCGGGTCCGATCTCCAGCAGGGAACAGCTCATCTCGGCAAGCTCACTCAGCTGTGAAAACCCCTTTCTCCCAACTACAAAACATCTAATATATTCTCGATAGAAGTGTTTTACCACACTTGTACATATGTTGAGGTAAAAATTAACTCNACTACAAAACATCTAATATATTCTCGATAGAAGTGTTTTACCACACTTGTACATATGTTGAGGTAAAAATTAACTCACATAGATCACGGTACACGCCTTCCATCACATAGTATCGCGCCTAACAGGTGGCCGGATCAAACCACTCCTCCGTCTCCTTGAGCTAGGTTCGATTCCTGGTGGGTACACCCTGCAGAATTTCACAAACAGTCCAATTTACCTCCTTATATATAGATTTGGTAAATATTTCCATTACAATCCTAATATACAGTTTTTGTCAATATTGCCGTTCCACCATAGCATCATTCGTAAAATTTTTTTACATTTTTAGTTACGGTACGCATTTATTGATAAAAATGTATATGAATGTTGGGAGGTTATCACCTGGCGTATCCACAGCGTCAAACCGTCCTAGCACATCCCGCTGTGATTCTACCCAGTCCAAATACTCTTCTCGTGCTGGTTCGTCGTCTGCTTTACCCTTCTGCATTCTACTGTAAGTATTGTTAATACGATGCTAGTTGAACATTACGCTCGGCCCTCCAGCATGAGTTAGCCCATAGTTAAGCAATTGTCCTTTACGAAAGAAGTTAACTTGCAATGGAATTCCTAGACGCACAGTGGCTAGCGCCCCGGTAGGCTCAATCCCTGTAGTTGGTTTCTCCAGCCTATTCTCATCATATCCTCAGAGGTGATAAATGTAAAGTGTTTTCCAGATTCAGATGCTGGAAACGCAATGCAAACCCTGCAGTCTTCATATATATACCAAAGTAAAATTAAAAAATAATAAACATTGTAAAATAAATGGAAGCACACCGAGAAAACGCTGTTCCTACGTACCTTAGAAAAAATTTTCATTTAGCATAATGGCTACTAGTTTGTTTACAGTCAGAATAAAAAAAAATTGTAGGAAACTTTGGGGAATGTACCGAGTTCACGGACGGTCGTTTCCCCCCTAAAGTCACGTTAGAATGAAAAAATAGTGAGAGAGAGAGAGTGTGTATGTGTGATATATATATATATATATATATATATATATATATATATATATATATATATGCTGTGAGGTAGCGTAGTAATCGTTGGAAAACCTGGCTAGCGTCGCAGCGGACTGCAGTGTTAACAACTTGCTTCTCCCACTACTCTCGGCGTTTCCCTTCACACTCGCGCTGCTATCATACGCGTGTTCTTACTGTAAAATCCGTGCCGAACTCTGTTCCTAGCACGCTCGCATCCCAGTTAAAATACAGCTGGTGTACTATGATTTTGAGGTTACACCGGTCTCCTCTCATAATTTTATAATAAATTTGAAAACGCCACAATTATACTACAACCACTTTAACACAAACACGTAAAAAATGGTCTGCCATTCACCTATGTAAAACTATTTCCCTCGTTACCATTTGAAAAAAATTGATATTTTTACTATTGAGAAACATTTCTAAAGCATACGGCATACTTGCATGTGTCTCGATCCAACGTGATGGCGACAGTCGTGTGCCTTCTTCATCTATCGACAGGGCCTCCAGACTCAACTGCTGTTTCTGTGGAGCATCATTCGCTGTCCGCAAGAATAGGCCCCGACACAAATGTTTGTGTTTGCATAGTCCGTACAGAGATTAACCTCGTAATCTGCGCGTGGTTTGGTACCACCACCAATCGGAAGGACTAAATTCACAAACACTTTCGCTGCTATACAGATGAGATCAGGCATACCGCAACACTTAACTGCGGGCTTTGTAATGTCACATATATGCATATGGGCACGGAACGACTACACGAAGCAAGCTGATTGTTCAGTCCAGACAGACGCTCATATACTTTCAGAGAATCCGGCAAGAATTGTTCAAAAACAGGCACTTTAAAGGGGCACATGGCAAACCGTAGTGCAGTGGCACTCCTCTTGCTAAACGCCCACGACTCAGCGTAGCTCACCAACAGCCTGTAGCCCCGGTTCAGATCTCTGTCCAACTATCGCGACCAAGAATCTTCGCAGGATCTGGAATGGTTAACGCCAATGGGTTCGTGGAACCTGAAACGAGAGCGGGTCAACGAAAGATATTTGTACTTGTTTGGTATCGATAGATAAATAATATTATCGTTAGACAACTCATCAAAGAAATCGAGGAGTATGGCCCACTGAAATTCAACATTTGGTTTGAATGCGATTATGTGAAACCAGAGCCACTTGGCGAAGGTACTGACATGAGGGCCTTCAAAACAATAATTGAAGCAGTGTTTGAGGCTATCGATATCGAGAAAGCGGTGCGAAATAGCATTTAAAACATATTTTAAAATGAGGAAATGTATGTTTCGAGAGGCTCTGGGTTGACGTTACAATCAGTCAACCACCTGCAGCTGCGTGTCAACAAACTGAACCTATTTCGTGTATCGTCCTACATCGAGCTGCCAGAATCCATCAAGTGGAAGGTGGCCATAATTAACCCGAAAAAAAAATCGACCATATGATATTTTAATGGGCCGTTCTGGCAGGTTTTTAAGAAGGCGAACCCTCTGAGCGAGTGGTCCATCGCTAGAAAGCCCTCGAATCGAAATTTGACATTTCTGGCCTAGAGTTCTTGGTCCCGCTAAGACATATAAACATTTTTGAGAAAAACAGACCTGGAGTTTCCATCAATATGTATGACAAAAACCAAAAGATCTGCTTTGCACGTGTAGCCTAAGAAAAAAAAAACCAGCAAATCGACCGAAACCTTCCCGCCGCCGAAGATGGAAACGCTCATTATACTTGTATTAAGAATTTTGAGCGTTAGGTGAGATAGAAGCTGATGACCCACCATGGTGAAATCCACTCATGAAAGCGCTGCTTCGCCTATTATCATGTTTCACCATTGATATCAGTGCTGGTAGGACAGCAGTTCCTGGAAAACACAAACAATATTGTTAAGAAAAATCTACACTGTGTGCTGAAATGCCTCAGCCAGGTAAAGACGGACGGTCGCCCGTTTTGAAATTTAAGAACGATCACCACATTGATAAATTACCCATCGTTGTTTATGCAAATTTTGAGGTTATTCCGAAACCGATTTACATCTGCGAACTGGACTCTAGTCGCTCCTACACATACAGCTATCAGAAGCACGGTATTGAGCTTCTGCATTTACGTCCATGTGGACAACAACGTTATTCCAGCGGAACTAACATATACGTTAGGCAAGTATCCAATTATATACACGGGGGAAGATTCGGAGAAAAACTTCATTGAGGGAGTTGTAGACATCGGCAACAAAGTAAAAGATATGTATGTCACATCGAAGCCGATGAAGCCGCTCGTCTCCGCAGAAAGGACCAGCTTTGCCAGAGTGACGAGCTGCTATTACTGAGCTGCTTCACTCGTGCATGACAACAATAAGGTGTGGGATCACGACTACTTCACCGGGCAGTACATCGGGCCCGTTTACACCAGCTGCAATTTGCTACGCCGAAGACAGAAGAAACTTGTTGTCTTTTTCCACAACCTGAATTACGATATGAATTTTACTCTCAGGAAGCTGGGATATGAAAGAAAAGATATTATTATTATCCTTCACGCAAACCAAAAAATGATAACATTTTCAAAGCAGCAGGGGGACTGGTTTTCTATCCAGTTCGTAGATACTTTCCGTTCATTGCTGGCAGTCTGGCATCCTTGGCTGAGTACCTGCAACGAAATTAATTTACTAACACATCCAAGATCTTCAATGGTAGCCAACTGCTTCCCTCGTCACACGAAAATGCGTTTTTACCTATGATTACGTCGACAGCTGGCAAAAGTTGGACGAGCAGCAACTGCCTCCGAAAGAGGCATTTTACAACAGGATTACGGGCTCTGGTATCAGCGACGAAAAATACGCCTTAACCCAGAAGGTTTGTCAAGAGTTTTGCTGTAACAGTTTCAAAAAATATTCAGAGTTATACTTGAAGACGGACGTTCTTCTCCTGGCAGACGTTTTCGAAATTTTCAGAAATTTGTGTTTGTCAAAATACAAGCTCAATTGTGCACACTACGTCAGCGCGCCGGGATTTCCGTTCCACGCTATGTTGCGAATCACGGGGGTCGAGCTAAAGATTCTAAATGACTACGACATGCACATGTTTGTCGAGGAAGAGATCCATAGTGGCATGGCCCAGTGCGTCAAACGGCATGCTGTGGCGAACAAAGCAACATCTATATGTCAGAAACATATGATCCCAGCAAGCCTTCCATACTCTTACAGTACCTCTACGCAAACAACCTGTATTGCTGGGCAATGCCGCTACCATTGACAAAACGCAACTTCAAGTGGACCGTTGTAAACATCGACGTCATGTCCGTACCAGACGATGAGGTGACCGGCTACATCTTGGAGGTGAATATCGATTATACTGCGGCCCTGCACAAGGAACGCCGTGATTTACCACTTATTTCCGTCAACCAGTGCCCCCCGGGCTCAAAACAGCCAAAGATGATGACCCTGGAAAACGATAGCCTCTATATCGTCCATTATCATTACCTCAGGCAGGTTATGGAACATGGTTTGAAGCTCGTCAAGATTCGCCGTGTGCTACAGTTCAAACAGACTGGAAGGCTCAAGTCTTACACAAATTTAAATACTGCAAAGCGAAAGACAGCCACCAACGATTTCGAGAATGATGTTTTAAATGAGCAAACAACGCAAATTTCGGCAAAATATGGAATTGGTGTGTAATGAGAAACGACTAAAGAAATCGGCGGCAAAACCTACATTCCTGGACAGGACAATTTACTAAGAAAGTATTTCCCTGTTTCAACTGCAGCACGTAGCTACACTTTTCTACAAGTCTGTATACACAGGGTTCTTGGTGCTCGACATGTCTAAAATGCTGATGCACAGGCTCCACTATCATGCGTTGAAAGCCCGATATGGAAAAGACATCGCGCTCCTGTATACAGATGTGGATTAGTTCCTCTTCGAAATACGAACACAGGACTTCCATGATGACATGGTTTCGGATGCACAGTTCTTTGCAGTTCTATCTCACAAACCACAAATGTTTTTCGCTCACCAACAAGAGAGTAGTGGGAAAGTTCAAGGTCATTTAAGGTCACATCCATAGAGTCAAGGTCAAAGGTCATGGGTCAAGGTTGAGGTCACCCAGATCAAATATGGTGATTGGGTGACGTCAAAACATGGTGACTGGCACCGGCGCCGGTGCCAGGTGCGAGTTTTGTCGGTGATTGTTCCGTATTGTGTACTCTTATGGTGAAACCATAGGAAACCCGCGAGTGCAGTATCGAGTATCCACTCAAATTATTTACGTTACAAGTCAGTTTACTATTGCGTATCCGGTCGAATTCCGTTTAGCGTATCCAAGTTCAAGTAATTGTTCCGTTTAGCATATCCAAGTGTGGTTTTACCTAAAACCTAAATGTTTTCAATTAGGAAAACGTACAATGGTGTGTGAGGGGTGTAAAATCACTACGTTGAACGTTCGGAAATTGATTTCTTTCTCACCGGACGTAAACACATTCCTCATCGAGCATGACATCCTTAAACCGTCAATACGGTGTAGACGATGCAGAAAAGGCGAAGCCAAGCTCGTGGACAATCGAGGTTTGTTTTACTGGTGTCGACAGCGCATGGAGAATGGCACAAAATGCAATTTTAAAGTGTCGGCAAGACAGGGCAGTTTCGTGGGAGATTCAAATTTGTCGCCGGGCAAGATCATCGAGTTGTGTTTATTGTGATGCCTGATAAAGTATCCCCGACAGCAGACAATAGTAACCGAACTTAAGTGCTCGGGCAAGACAGCGTCGCCTGGTCGAATTACTGCCGCCAAGTGTGCATAGACTGGGTGTTAACTTACAGGAAAAGAATCGGCGGGCCTCGCAAAATAGTCGAGATAGACGAATCAAAGTTCGGTAAGCGTAAAAACCACAAGGGACAAAAAGTTCATGGTCAGTGGGTTTTCGGCGGTGTGGAGAGAGGCGATCCTACTAATTTCTTCCTGGTGCTGGTGGAAAAGAGGAACGCCGCGAATTTAGTCAAATGTATTCGTGAATGGATTGTGCCGGGCACGACGATAATTTTAGACTGTTGGCGAGGTTACAGTAACTTGGACATGCATGGCTATCGTCACCTGCAAGTAAATCACCAGAAGGAATTTGTGTGCAGTGAAAAGAGTGAAATAGTTAACACCCGAAACAAACTAAAGTTGAGGCAAGGCGAATCTTTAAGAGTCCACACACAAAATATCGAACAGAGTTGGTGTTCGGTGAGGTATAGCATTCCGTGTTTTGGTAGACGGGAAAAGTCGTGGGCCAGCTACTTGGCAGAATACATTTGGAAAAAGAACCACCCATACGGGCAATGACTGCACTCATTTCTAATACATGCAGCTGCAATGCACGAGGAGACTCATCACGAAGGAGTCAACGGTGATGAAGGCAGTTCTCTCAAAAGGTAAAACTAATGCTTAGCATTTGTAGAAAAACTAAATAAACGGATTAATGAAAAGTACTTTTATTTTTTTTCATTTTCAGATACGGGCAATAATGGCTAGTTAAATAAAAAAGTGTCCCTGAGTAGCTGTTTGTGTCAATTTAAAGTGAGAATACGCAATAGGAAATTTTTAGCAAGTCACTTCTCCGCAATGGGATAGGCCCTGAGAAGCTAATGGCTAAAAAATTACCAACTTCCAGTAAACATTTTTAAATTGTTTGAATAGCTTGCTGTTTGGTAGTAAGAAAGAGGTCCAAAATAGTACTCCCTTGCCAATATATATCGCCTCCATAACAACACGAAAGAACCATCTCACAACTCGTAATTACTTATGGCTTAAAGTTTAAAATGAATTAGTTGGTTAAGTTTTCATGTTTTAAAGTGTTTGAATGCCTTGCTGTGTGTGTGTTTGTGTCAATTTAAAGTGAAAATGGTAGTAGTTGGTTTTCATGTTTAAAATGTTAAAGTGCTTGAATGGCTTGATGTTTGGTAGTAAGAAGGAGGTCCAAAATGGCACTCCCTTGCCAATATATATCGCCTCCATAACAACAGGAAAGAAACATCTCAAAACTCATGACTACTAATTGCTTAGAGTTTTAAATGAATTAGTTGGTTTAGTTTTCATGTTTTAAAGTGTTTGAATGGCGTGCTCTGGGTGTGTTTGTGTAAATTTAAAGTGAAAATGGCAGTAGTTTGTTTTCATGTTTAACATATTAAAGTGTTTGAATGGCTTGCTGTTTGGTATTAAGAAGGATGTCCAAAATGGTACTCACTTGCCAATATATATAGGCTCCATAACAACACAAAAAACCATCTCACAACTCATGTTAACTAATGTCTTAAAGTTTAAGATTAATTAATTAGTTTATCTAAAAATATGTTCATTTTAATAATGTTCTGCTCCATATCGGCGATCAATTTAAAGTGAGAATACACAATAGGAAATTTTTTAGCAAGTCACTTCTCTGCAATAGGATAGGCCCTGAGAAGCTAATGGCTAAAAAATTACCAACTTCTAGTAAACATTTTTAAAGTGTTTGAATAGCTTGCTGTTTGCATCAGTGTAAAGTTAGGTGACTTATTTAAAATTAAGTATGAATTACTCACTGTTTGCGATGTCTGTTTAAATTGGAAATGAGTAGCTAATTATATCAGTTTAAAGTGTAAACAAGTTAATACATCGTTAAACTGAAAATTACTTGCAATGGCTCGCAGTTTTGTAAGAGAGAGAGAGAGAGGAAAAAAATATTACATGTGTTTGTTACTTCTCCAAGGAAAAAGCAAGAACAATAAATATATTCTAAAGAAAGAAACTACTTACGTTTTATAAATGGACTAAAAAACAAATCACTAAACACATACACACAGAATTTAAATAACATTTATTCAAAAACCACACACAAAATCATATTTTTACAATTATATACATGTTTAATAAAGTTGGAGACTCTAGGATAGATTAGCTGGCTGTCCATTTTTTAGCTGCAGTACACTGCCTACATCCAGCAGTAGGTAATCTTCAGTTATGTTGTCGCATCCCGAGCCGCGAAAGGGTGATGTCTAGGAGTCCCGAGCCGCGAAAGGATGATGTCTAGGAGTCCTGGAAGAGTACCCATCTCGCCGAGTTCCGTTTGGAGTATCCAAGTTCGAGCCAATTGTTCTGTTTAACAACAGAAAACGTACAATGATGGGTGCTGTTTACTTCTTCACTGTAGGCTGGAGCATATTAAAAAAAATTGGTTCATTCGCCTACAAGACTCGCAGCCCATTACTGCATCGCTCTCCTTTGGCAATTCAATCCCATATTTTTTGGCCCTCATCATATCCCACCATACTCTTGGGTGAGGGTGACGAGGAAACCTCGATACTATTTCATCCCAATCACAGCGAGGGCACTGTTCATACCCTCCAAAGCACACGGTGCGCTTGGTAGCGGTTGACATATCGGCTAGATACAGTCAGTACAATTATGGTGCATCGACGTCCATGCCGAAGTTTATAAGCAAGTCGTCAGAAAATAAATGGATATAACAAAAGTTTATATATATATTTTTTTTTTATTATCAGATACAAGTAAGAAAGAGTGAAAATAAAAATATACACGAGTAGCTATTTGCCTTAGTTTAAAGTGCGAATGAATTGTTTAATTGTTTTGTGTGGTGTCTATTTAAAAGCATGTGGGAGGGGGGGGGGTCTGTGACAATAGCTCATTTAAAATTAAAGTGAGATTGGCTTGCTATGTGTAGTAAGAACGAGGTCTTTGTGTAGAGTTTAAAATGACTTGATATTTGCATCAGTTCAAAGTGTTTGAATGGCTTGCTGTGTGTGTGTGTGTGTGTGTCAATTTAAAGTATAGTTTAAAATGAATTAATTGGTTTTCATATTTAAAATGAATTAGTTGGTTTAGTTTTAAAGTGTTTGAATTTGGAATCGAATACGTAATAGGAAATTTTAAAATGACAATGGCTTGCTCTGTGTGTGTGTCAATTTAAAGTGAGAATGGTAGTAGTTGTGATAACTAATTGTTTAGAGTTTAAAATTATTTAATTGTTTAAAGTTTAAAATGAATTAGTTGGTTTGGGATAGAATATGTAATAGGAAATTTTTAACAAGTCACTCTCCGCAATGGGATCGGCCCCGAGGAACTATTTGGAAAAATTAATAACATTGAAATGAATTAGTTGGTTTGGTTTTCATGTTTTAAATTGTTTGAATAGCTTGCTGTTTGGTATATATTCAACTTTTTGTACCTAACTAGGAATCTCACAACTGGTTTAGTTTAGGGAATTAACATCAGAACAAACAGTTGTTAGTTATAAAAGTAAAAAATTAAAGTGCAAAAGGTAACTTAGCATTTGTACAAAAAAGCCGAGGTGTGACGGCCGTGGAGGGGCTATACAATCTACATAACTTGCAAATAAAGCGAACAATACGAAAGAGCCACAACCCAGTGCATTTTAATAAGCCTATAACTTCCTGTTGGCATCACCAACCTTCTTCATCCTCGAGTAGAGAGGCGTGACGGCCATGGAGTGGCTATAAAATCTTCATACGAACGAGCGCGAAGACTGTGCATTTTATAAGCCTTTCATTTCCTGTTGGCACCACCAACCTTCTTTATCCTCGAGTAGAGAGGTGTGACAGCCATGGAGTGGCTACAAAATCTACATACGAACGAGCGCCAAGACTGCATTTTTATAAGCCCGTAACTTCCTGTTGGCATCACCAACCTTCTTCATCCTCGAGTAGAGAGGCGTGATGGCCATGGAGTAGCTATACAATCTACACAACTTTCAAATAAAACGAACAAAATTAAACAACCTCGCGAGTGCACAGAGAGGTGAGTTACACAACAGTATTTCCAGCCTTCCTCGTGACATACTAACATTTGTGGACACCTCGGAGTTGCACAAGGTTCATTAAAAATAACAAAACGAACCAGGCTCAAGCTTGTGCATTTCAATAAGCCTGTGATTTCCTGTCGACAATACCAACCTGATTTAGTCTCGAGTGCAAAGGCGTGAAGGCCTGGTGAGTTACCAGCCTTCCTCGTGACATACTAACATTTGTGGACACCTTGGAATTGCATAACTTTCAAATACAAAGGACAAAACGAAAGATCCCTGCACAAACTCATGATTCCGAGGCATTGATACATGAAATGCATAAATTATAATCCCTTATTGTAAGCCAGTGAAGACTTTAGAGTTTCCCTGTCTTGATAATTTTTTTTTAACTCATTATTATTTACACAACTCATTTCACTAGCTGGTTTTAGGTTTTAAATGTAAATGAATCGTTGTTGGATACGCAATATGACATAATTACCGACATTTTAAGCAAATCACTTTCCACAATGGGATCGCCCCCGAGAAACTAGCCGGTAAAAAATTACCAATTTCCAGTAAACCTTTTTAAAGTGCTTAAAGTAGGCATGCTGTTTGCCTCAGTTTATGACCTTTGATCTTGTGTTTGGTAGTAAGAGGGAGGTCCACATCGGTCCTCCCTTGCCAATATATATTGTCTCCATAACAACACGAAAGAGCCATATATCTCACAACTCTTGATAACTTTTTTCGTACCTGACTAGGAATCTCACAACTGGTTTAGTTAAGAGAATTATCATCAGAATAAACAAAGTATTAAAATGACAATGGCACATTTAATTTAAAAAGTGATTGACTAGTGGTCTGCAATGTCTGTTTAAAATGACATTGAGTAACTGTTTGGGTCAATTTAAAATGAAAATAGCAGTAGGTGGTTTTCATATTAAAAAAAAAAAGGAAGAGGGTTAAGCTTATAAAAAACTTGGAGATACTTTAAATTCTACAACTTTCATAAAAACGAACAAAATGAAACATCCCTGCACAAACTCGTGATTCCAAGGCATTGATACATGAAATGCATTAAAATATAATCCCTCACTGTAAGCCAGTGAAGCTTTTAGAGTTTCCACGTCTTGATTTTTTTTTTAACTCAATATTAATTACACAACTTATTTCACTAGCTGGTTATTGGTTTTGGATTTAAAAAGTAAATGAATCGTTGTTGGGTACGCAATATGAAAATTTTAGCAACAAGTCACTTCCACAAGGGGATACGCCCAGGGAAACAATTGGCAAAGTGACCAAATGTTCCGTTTTCAGTTTGGATGTGCCACAGGAAACAATTAGGTATTTTTCTAAATATTTTTAAAAGATAAATGAATACGTGAATCGAAACAAATGAGGCTTGGTTGCAATTTCCACCTGTCGGTTTGGATATGCAAACCCACCACTTTTCAATTCAGGTCGTTTTTCATGTGGATATGCACAAAGAAACTTTTGGTAAAGGGACCAATTGTTCTGTTTTCAGTTTGGATACGCCACAGGAAACAATTAGGTATTGTTCTAAATGTTTTTAAAAGATAAATGAATACGTGAATCGAAACAAATGAGGCTTGGTGACAATTCCCACCTGTCGGTTTGGATATGCAAACCCACCACTTTTCAATTCAGGTCGTTTTTTCATGTGGATACGCACAAAGAAACTTTTGATAAAAAACAGGTAATTACAGGAAGGTTGGATACGCAGGGAGAAATTTTGCATTTGTTTTGGCCTTCTTAGGACTTACGTTGGATACGAAATCGACGACTTTTTGGGTGGTTTTTATTTATCATTGGATACGTAATATTGTGTTTTTTTGGTGATTTGGATATGCAATACGAAATAATCACTGTTTTGTCCCTTTTAAAATACATTGTTCCCGACTTTCCATTTTTATTCTACTTGTAACAATTGTTTTCTAGAACAAAAAAAAATCCTCTTATGAATAATGTTAGTTGAAATAAAAGCCTAAGCTGTAGTATTACAAATTTTGCTAATTTTACAAAAAGCGTATTTTATTTCTAAAACAATATTTTTTTGCAATAGGGTTTCTAAAGGTTACCTTACATAAGTACAAACATTTTTATTGTTCGATGTATTTGACGGTATCAAGATTTCTAAGTAGTAACTTGAAATCAAACTGTTCCATGTGGTCACGTGTCCTATATGGTCAAAGCACAACAGAACTTCAGAAGGTGATTAACACGCACGTGTAGGTATTTCGCGAATAATTCAATATTTGCTAAGCCCAGTCTGATATTGCAATTTTTATATTAGCTTTAATCTTGTTCAATTTTTTTAATTTCATCTCAGTACTCTGTCAAATTTCAGAGGTTGTAGTTCGATTCCGTGACACCGGTTGCACAAGCATGTGTAAGTAAAAAGTGCAACTGAAATTTCTTTTACTTTTAATAAATAACTATGGCCTATGAGTATACACAACTAAATAAGAAAATTCGTCCTTCATATGCTAGTAGTTACTAATAATATGAAAATTTTATCAGAGAGAATTGCTTCCAATGTAGAATGTAGAGTATCAAAATAGTTATAACTATCTAAATAATGTTAAACTACGGGATGTCTTAGTGTTTTTACACAATGGGCACAAAGAGCGAGGAGGCCTTTGCTTATGTAGTTATACCATATTAACAATAAAAACATTTCTAGTCTTTTGGTATTGGTTATTAAACAATTAATATAAAATAATAATTTTTCATTATACGATGAAAAATATTACTTTAGGTTGCAAAATATATTAAAAATAAAGACTCGCCCCTACAATTAGGGGCCCGTCTTTTTGTCGACAGGCACTTCTTTAGTAGAAGGCTGTAACTATGTCGAAAAATGTTGGGAATCACAAATAAACGCGAAAAAATTTTATTGCTATTTAAAAGATCTAAACCTTCTGTATGGCAAATTTACCAAAAGTTAACTGTACGATAAAGCGTTTTACATAAATATTGTATGCGTGATGAAACGATGAGTTGTATTTTGACAGTCAGTTAATTCGTAAAATTTTTCCTGCTGAAGGAAATATTAGAAAAAATTTACGGGAATAACACAAGTTGTGAATGCTTGAAAAAAAAAATTTTACAGCTGTTTATTACTATCATTTTTTTTATATCTTAATTTCGGCAGGCACATGCCTGAATCTGTTAGCTGCAGCATAAGATATTTCGTACTCACTCAAAACAGCAGTAACATATCTGCTGTATGCGCGAGTTTCGTACATGCACACTGTTTTCGAACATTTCACTCCACATATATATTCGCTCTTATAGGCTATTCACGGTAAAGTGACGTCTTCTGAAAGCCCTCTCATTTGGATTAATAGTTAATAAATATATTTAATTTTAGTCTTAGACGTTAACTTCCGAGTGATATGGAATAAACACACTGTGTTTATTACTTACACGGCAATATTTATTTAAAAAGATGGTAAAAGTATAAAAAATGGCTGAAAGGAAATAATAACTAGGGCCACGAATTGCTCGCTTTACCGTGAACAGCCTATATTTTACCGAATTATAGAGCATTTAACGCAGTGAAAACAAGTTTTGGCAACAGATTCGTTGTCCGTCTTGTTTTGAATGTTTTTGGTATATGATGTCATGTCTGATGTAGCGAATAGAACAGTCGAATTGACTAGCGAATTACTAATATAATCTTTCCTCTCAGTTGAGTGTTTTACGGGTTAAATTACAGGCAGTTAATTTATAACGATAAAGAAAAAAATGTATTTAAGATCGTTAACAATTTTGTTGAGTGATACTCGAAAAATTTTAATTCGAACTGGCAGACTTATTCCATACGTTAAACTATTTAACGGGATTTTTTTTCTGTGCTGTTTATTCGTGTTGACGTAAAATAATGTAACTTTCACAGAAAGTAATTTTTATGTTGTTATTCGTTACGTGTAAGCAATCTTCAACCATATGTGTCTGTGTATATTTATATATGTGTATGTAGGCGTATATATATTAATATATATTTACTCTTTTTTATTGTATTTATAGAAAACAGCCAGTCGATTGCAGCTGTATCTGTTAGTTTGGATGCATTTAGTTCTAGAACAAATATGCAGTATTATTTCAGATTTTATCCAAACCATTGATTAATTTCTTCAAACTTATAAAAATTGGGCTTTTGACAGATAGGACTCAGTCTTGCTTGTCGGTGTCGTTGGTGGAATTTTGGAAGCTTGAATATAATTATAACTGTTGTGTGATCGGCTCTTAAGACCTCGCTGTTGAGAGCACCCGAAACCTCTTCACTCTCTCCTTTACTGTTGTGTGACATCAAAATTTCGGTTTAACTCTTCACGTAAGGAAAATGATCATTAAAGTAGTTCAAGCTTAGTCATTCATTTTGACACTCCTGTGTAGTTCTCCGGCTCTCAGCGATGTTTTCATGGAGTCCATAACGATCCCGCCGGAGGCAGCGCCGTAGTGCGACGCAAGCGATTGTAAAGTTACTACCGCGTCTGGTTGGCTCGGCAGCAGAACCTTGCTTCCTCTCTAGCGTATTTACCGAGAAAATTTAAGCCTCTGTTTCCGCCGAGACGAGGCTTGCTTTGATGAAGTCGTTTCGGTTAAAAACATCACAGAATAAAAGAGGAGACGGGCAAATTTTTTATTAAAGCTCGCTGTTAATACTTTCTAGTACAATTTACTCTTTGAGAGAGTATTAGTATTTTTTTTTCCATGTCACGGCTCACTATGCTTCACAGTTTCATACATTTTCACTTTAGAAGAAGTCCCTCTAAATTAACCAATTTTTCAACTCTCAAGGTAGATTCACCTGCAGCCTCGTTTCAACCAAACGTTTATGCTTTCAAACATACGTTGATTATTTCATGAAAAGCTATTCTTTAACATGTAAGGAAGCTTGCTTATATTTACTCAAATTAGAATATATGTGAACACCCGATTTGCGATATTGGACTTCTCACACTGATGTTCCCAATAATTTTAGATAATAGTAGTAAAAAATGGAATAATAGTCTCTGGAATTCTCCCGACAATATTTTGATGTACATATTGTTTTCACATATAGGTAATAATTGCAGCACATTCCCTCTATACAAATCATAACAAAAAATATCACATAATGCCCATCACACATTAAACGCATTTTGCCGCACATTATTTTCGATTAGTCCTAGCCATGATGTATTGCCAAATCGATGCGCACCATGCGGAATGAGTCCATTACGTGACGAAAGAGCAAATGATCAGAGGGTTACACTAAAATTTTTTAATACTCTTCGGCCTCTCTTTATTTTAAATAGATCAGTAGGTTTACTAATTGTTATTATAGTATTTTATCGCGGACACAGCACGTTTTATTTATATAGCCTACCCATGTCAGTAATATCCAATAAAAATTCCATCATGTCATATTATCTCCAATGCCAAGCAATGTTTAATTCACACTATAACATTTAAAAATTAAAAAAATAAACGCATACTCATTTAACAAAAACGCAAAACAATTAAATATTCTACAACGCTCCAATTTTAATTGTGTTATAGTCCCTAGCGTATAAGCAGACACAAGCGATGATAAGTTTTGATGTGCACGCAGGATACAAGTATTTTCGTAAAAATTTACGGAAATTAAAATTGCCACCAGCAGTGAGCTTGTTTATAGTTTGCAAGGTATTTCACTTTTTATATTATTAGGTGTTTATAAATATTATTTGTTCGCAATCTATCTGAATCTGTTTCTCAAAATCGACGTAAATTATCAGAAGACAGATTTTTTATAGTATGTGATGTTGAGTAATGAAACCATTTGAAAAATGTATAAACGAACCATTATTGAGGAATAAAATGGCTTTAAGAATAAAATGGCTTTTTCTGTTAATATATGTAATTTAAGTCGTCCAAGAATATGCGTACTTAATTGAGAGTGAAAAAATTATTCCACGAATATTTCTTAGTTAATATTCCTTTGATAAACAATGGAATTCATTCGTTTTGAAAGTAAATGACATGTTCTCTCTCAAACTCGTTTCATGTGCTCTACCCTAAAGAACACATGTAGATTATCCCGAAAAGGTTTTGGGATCTACGCAATTTAGTATACCAATAGGACTTTTCAGATCAGAGCTAGCTAACTTTATACTAAAGGCCCTTTCTCACAACCAATTTTTCCTTCATTTTTATTGAATTAAATTCATTGAAGGCCAATTGACGTCATAGAAACGTCATAATCGCGGCCATTTCCACTTTAAATTTCTCGAATATATCATTTCCCTTCAAGATTTTCGTTTAGAACATGTTATATATTTTCTTGAATGCAATATATAAATTGCTTTAGCGCAGCTTTTCTGTTACTATTAATGTAATTAATCTCATAGTAATAGAGTTTTATGCAGATATTTGAAGTTTTTACAAAGTTAGGAGGCATAGTTTTAAAAAATGAAATGTAAAGTAAAAATATAGAAATTTAGGGGGTGTTAAACCAATTATTTGAGTGTCGTTCATGGGTCGCAGATGATTCTATAAATTTATTTTGGAATTTTTAAAAGTGCCTAGTTAATAAGTTTGTGATAAACTTTCCCTCGGAAACTTGAAAGGTAATTGAATGCAATGCGTTGAATGGCAAATAAAATTATATTTCAGTTCAATTAACTGAATTCATGTTATTATATTTAATAACTTTTTGATCGTGTGAAATGGAATTTACAAATTGAACCCGTCATATATACACTAAGCGGGCATATTTTCTATCGCCTTTGCACTTTGTTGTTAAATGTGACTAATACAAATTTTACAGGATTTAAGTTTGCAGATTTTGTGACAAAAATTTGTGCAACTAGAATTTGAGGGAAAAATTCAAACTCTAGTTAGCTCCAGAGTAAATTTAACTACGTAATTTCCAGGGGTTTTAGGAAAGCATTGCTAAGGCCTATTTGGAGCTGGAGGTTCCAAGTTGTGATCCCAGGTAAGTATTTGGAATTGTGTAAATTAAAAATGTTAATAAAGGTTAATTCAAAATGTTAACCACTGAACATGTTAAACGAAACCGCTAAAAAATTATTATCACTGATATGACTTGTTATCGATAGTTACTCAGGTAGAACAACATTTTTAAATTAATTTGTGAAATATTTACATACATTCAATTTAACCAGCTAAAAATTTTAAAGGTGGTCTGGATTATGAATCTCATATGTTAAATGTACATATTTTTATGTAACTTTAAAAACAGAACCTTGGCATTAAATTTGCGACGTAATATAGTTTTTACTAAAATAAAACTTAAATGATAAAAAAGTACTTTGGCACTATCTCACAAAATGGCAAACTAAAGACTTTATAAAAAAGTTATTCAGTTCTATAATGATTACTGCCGCGTGGGTACGACGTGTGGTATCAGATTCTCATACTTTCAAGAAATATTGCGAGACCTCCTACATTTTTATATTGCTGCCACCTTTAATTTGCCTTTAACGAAAAATTATTAATATTTTCTTTTCATCGACGCATAAATTTTCCAAGTAACGCTCGCGGCCAATATGAAAGGAGAAATATATCAACGATCTCTGAAACTTATACCCTCAACAGTTGTCAGTATACGAAGGTTTTTTTTCCAAATCGCTTTGCTTGCTCGAGAGATAAGTAAACAACACTGAATGATCTTTAATAAAGCCATGTTAACAATACGTGTAAAACTAAATATTATTATATAAATTATTGTGCGCTTTTCCTAACATTACTAATGCCAAACTAAGAGTGTGCCAGTTTTCTAGTTATTAAGATGTTACATCACCCTTAAAAAAAGGAAGCTCTTAACGCATTCATGTCTACAATTATTAAATTAAACATAAATGCCCAAACAAAGCGCTAGAAAGCGGAACAAAAATCTTTAGGGGTTTTTAAATAAATCCATTTAAAGAGGGCAGAAATTTTTAAAAATAATTTTCACGTTAAGTTTTATATTTGTTCAAAAGATATATTTTCTTGCCATGCTTTAAAAGACAATCTACAGAAATGCATAAAAAATTCAGAATATACTGAACTCGCCCTTTGAGAAAGTGAAAAGATAAATTTTTTTACAGAATTTTAAATATACCATATACGTGGTGTTATATTGCGGTGTTCTGTTTTTGGAAGGCTTCATTAAATGCTGTTAATATATTTTGCCCTCTTCAATGTCTGTATCACAATGTGACCCATACAGAAAGTACAAATAAAGAAGTATAGGGGCTGTATTATTAATAAATTTGTTTCAAATAATTGTAATAATAATTTTTTATCGATAACACATTTTTACCAAAAGCGCACAAAGTGACTACATTATATTACTAATATTTATTTATATTAATTTTATTGGCTTGTAACAGCATTACTTGAACAATTAATGAAGCTTAATATGACTCGTATAATATTGTAGTAACTTGAATTAACGAAACAATCAGTTTCATTTGTTAGCACCACACTGAAAATGACATGGTATAAATTGGCAATTAAGGTACATTGTCTTAGAAAAGTTTAATGTATGGCTGGCACCTTAATATTTGATGTTTATTTTTAATGCTGGGTCGATATTATTTGTATCTTAATTTCTTCGCCTGTTAGAATAAAGCATTATTTTTCATATAGTATCAAGCGTATTCATTATAATATTCTGATGTATAACGCACAACTGTTAATTTCTATGAAAGGAGCGGCCGGCCATTTCCGGTTGCATACGTGCGGTCCAGACAGCGAAGGAGACACCCGCTCCTCCACCCCCTTCTGGCTTCCACTCATCTGCCGTGGAAGGAGGATTTTGAATAACAGAATATAACAAAGGAATTATATAAGTGTAGTAAGTATTTTAATGTCATCTGGAACATTACTAATGCACATGGAATTTAACTACAATAAATGCGTTTCTAGTATTAGCAGGCCCACGCAACATTCACGGAACACCGAAAAATTAAAGGAACACCTGGGATGGGGAGCATCTTCCTGACCTGGAAAGGGGAGGCAATATTTATGCTCTAAAAACTGGGGTCAGAAATGTTTTGTCTGCTGGATAGTGAGAACTTAACGCAAGACACACGACGAACTGATTTTCAGGCCTCTCCGATAAGCGAGGGAGGTGCTGTGATTCTGGCCGGTTTACAATCAATTAAATATTTGTCGCGAAGACACATTATGCGGTGGCGTGGTACACCGCCGAGAAGCGACTATTGGTCGCAGACCGCGGCCGTAATGATTAATCAGTTTCTCCATTAAGAGTTTACAATCAAGCATACCCGGTCGTGTTGCGTGGGCTTGCTAGTAGTTAACAGTACGGGACAATAAAACTATCATTTATTTAATGACTGTTTGAGCTATCCGAGGCATAACCCACCCAGACAATATGTATTACGATACTACATTGACAATAATTTACACCGGGACGTGAGCGGAATGCCACGAACGGAAGGGATATTTCAAATTATTTTTTTCTCACTAATGGCACTGTTTTTTAACAAAGCGGCCGTAAAAATATACACACAGCAATACATAAAGTTATATAAAGACACACATGGCAAGAAGACCTCATACGACTTTCTCCCTGAAAGGAAAGAAGGTTGAAAAAGGGTAAAAAATAACTTACATTCATGAAAGAAGTCCAGTTTTTTGTTGTTGTTAACATAGATCCTATCAGCTTGTGTCCCAGGATCACCCAAACTGCACTGAAGAACCTAATTCCATTAAGGCATCCAACATGATTTTTATTGGTTTTAGCTGTCAGTAGCTCATGCCCATTTTTAAATACAGAAAATGATGTCAGAACAGACGCCATACCTGCAACACGGAGAGACATAAATATTTATATTGTAGTTCTTACCGGTAACTGACGAAAATACACTCATAGTCGTTAAAAAGTTTAAGTCTCCTCTATAAATATTTCGATTACTGTCAAACTTGATAAACACGCACATCCATGAATGATATGAAAACGATTAATGTTTCATCCGACGACGTATACGAAAAGTCTTCATAACAGCGCATGTCATGTGAAATGTACAATGCATGCCAGGAGATATCAATGAGTGGCATGCATACCAAGAATAAGCCCAAGACAGCAGCACAAACAAGTGGTGGAGTTCAAGAGAAGATCGGCAAGAGTGCTGCGAAGAGCATGGTGAACGGTGGCTTGGCGAATGGCCTTGCAATTTGGTTCTTCTCTACGTCACTATCTCATTATTCTGGAAGCAGGGGACACTTGAAGGTACCCATGCATTGTGGATTCGTGCTGGACGGTCCTGATAGAAACCTTGAATGGAGAATTGCCTAATTTTCAGATAGTCATGAACACAGCAAGTCACTTCCGTGGACATCCTTCAGTGACATGTGGCAATATTTCTATAGGCGGTTTATGGCTAATTGTACACTTTTGAAATCCAGCTTTGAAAAATATTACTGCCTCTGCCTGCATATACTGTGTTTTAACTGGCATGATGACTGAAATGCGCTCGGTAAAGTTGGTAACGACGGAGGGAAAGAAGTTCCATGTTTTAACATTTAAATTAAAGTGCTAGGTAAACATGCGTAAATATCGAAATTATTTACTTTGCTTTCTATTTTTTAAAACGCATTAATGAAAGAATACGCTTATTTGTAAAAGGTTTTACTTTTCTAATAATTGTACAGTTTTCCTTACCAGAAGCATGAATAAAGTGATAATATTGCAAGGTTATTTTTACTTATGCAAGAAAAATACTAAATATGCATTCAATTATATCTAAAACAGGTTTCTCAAAAAAGTGCTCCGATTTTTGTGAACGGTCTCTAGATTAGTGTTTTTCTACCAAATGTATTCGCATTCACCTAGAAATGGCTAATTTGCGAACCCAAAACCTTTAGATGTCCTAAAAATGTACATCACTAAATCGTCACCTTCGCTTGCAGTGGTGTCATTAGAAGACACATGTAATTATTATAGATTGGCAAAATATATCGTGTAACGAATAATCATAATTTATTTGTAAACATATTAGTACTGCGTCATTATTTGAAGGTTAGTACGTTAGTGCTACAATATATGCTTGAGTTTCCAGAGTTACATGTCTCTTACAACTGACGTGATAGTCTGTGCAGCCATCGCGAAAGAACTTTGTTCACAACTGCTAGTGATAGAATTGAGTGCGTGAGTGATAGGAGTGTCATTGAATTCTCAGAGATACATTAAAAATATCCTGCTTCTCCATGAACGACCTTCTCTCTCTGATGTGCACAAAAGCCAATTTCCAGCAAAAATAAACGCACGACTGCACAAAACTCTGGGTTACCAGGAGTGTTTCCATCAAGCTAAAACATTTCCGGAGCCACTTCGTTATCTTAATTTGTCCCATTGAACATTTGTGGGAACCGCTGCGACGCCAAATTCCTCCTTGATGACATGTTCCTGATCTGAGGCTTAACTTTCAACGACTTGGGTAAAACTGTTGCATATTATAATACGGGGTTTGCATTATTATATTCTCGGTATTACCAATGACTTTATGCAGTCACGAGATGTAAATGTTTCGAGGTGTATCGTTTTTATTCGTTACTTTTACGGCTACGTATTCTTCCTTTCCATGCATCTTCATTCCATCTCTTCCAAAGTCGTCCGTGTCCTCGTTATACTTTTGGGTTTGTATCGTAGTATATTTTTAGAGTTACTTTTGGTTTGTACAGGCCCTGTGTAGCATCTTACAAATTATATATCAGAGGTTTGTTACAGATAATTTTTAATGATTTCACTTCTTATTCGGTGTTAACTCAGTATTTTATTTATGTTATCTCAAAATGTTTTGTCTTTACTTGTAATAGCCCAAGTTTTACTTAAAGATGAAGGGTTTGAATTTGCTTTATTGTATTATATAGAATATTACTAACTATCATTATAGTTTCATATTAGTGTATTCTCGTTTGTAAATATTAAAATTACAATATATTTTACTAACGATTAGGCAGTTGAAGGAATTGAACAAAATAATTACCTTTGAGAATAATATTTGAATATGAAGCAAATAAACTATATTCGAATACCAAAACGACTTTTAAAATTATTGTTAATATACAGATGTAAAATTTGGAAATTTATGTATAAATCAGTTCTATAAGGTTCAGCTGTTTTAATTTTGATGTAAATAATAATTTGTGTAGGGTCAAAAAATAAAACTCAATTTTTTTATTGTTGGTTTTCACATTATTGACCACATTATGTGGGTTTTTACGATGTTATTATTATCACCACTCTCCTACATTATATAATATGGCCTTTTTATGAATTTTATTGTTGCCATATTTTAAAGTTTCATGTAAAAATGGAATAAATTATTTATCGGAAAAGAAAACTGTAATTCTATTGTAAGATATTATGCCTTAAATGGGTCCATGATTTCGGAAATAGTATCAGATAAACTATGTAGACATACTTAACTTCATTATAAAAGCAATATAACTAACCAAATTAAATATTAATATTTTTCAAATATTTGACAAAAACACATTTTTATAACAGGAAAACAACGATATTATAATTTCAGTACACCATTTGAAGCTGGAAATTTTTTTCCTTATATTTAAATATAACAACTAAATTAGATGATGTATTAAATGAAATAACTGCAAAGGGTAGACAATAATAACAATTTTAATTTAATTATATTTACGTATATTTATAAATGTTTTTAGCATAATAATCATGTGGTAGGGAAAAAATTTTCGCATTTTACCAATAGCACTCTATCCTTGAATCTCTTTTCAAAATTAATAAATTAATCAAAAAACTTTTGTTACAAAATATTAAATTATTCTGCGTGGTTATTTATGTCTTATATTTTTGTTGTGAAAAATATTTGATATTGATTTTTTGTTTTGTATTAATAAGGGAATTTTATATCAGGTCTTGTTTCACCATTCTTAAATTTTTTATTTCATTTTATAGACTATAAAATATATATTTATAATAAAATTTAAATTTTAGTTTTTACTTTGTTTTTTCATGTATAAAAATTACATATTTATTGTTAAAAATTTAAGATCATTTTCTCTAAATATGCTTCAACATCTTGATTATATGCAACTGCTGGCCCGATTTACATTGTCTGTTTCTGTTCCGAATAGATCGAATTACAAATATAGTTTGATTGGCATCAATTCTGTTTCTCAGTTAAAGGTTAAAGATAACTTATTTAAAATAACCTGTAGCAAATCATTATCTCGAATAGTACGTTCCAATTTCTTGGCTTATTCAAACATTTATAACAAACATGGTGGTAAGTTTTATATAATGTGAGAATATATGTTTTCTACTTGAATCGTTTTTGATCTCTGCAGAAAATTTAATTTGGTTATTTCAAGACGATGATCACAAGAGTATTCAATGCACCATATGGCCTAGATTATATAAAAGTGCGCATGTTTTTTTTAATTAAACGGTATTTTTGTATGATCTAGTTTGACCAAGTAAAATCACACTGTTCTGCTAGAAATTATGAAAAATATCTTAGAAGTTCCTCTATATTGGTGAATATTTTTCAGTTATTAAAATGTATGAGTTAATAACTGCTCAAAAATATTTGTTTTGGCAACTACATATTATATATAAGCGTAAATCCTTGGTATGTTTATCGTGAACATAATATACTCAAAGTGACGCATTTAATTACATGAAAGAGAAAATAAAGTTTTAAACTAAAGAAATAACCTGTGTATGGAAATATTCAACATTTAAACAAGGTTAAATTTATTATTTGTAATAATAAATGATGACTACGAATGTGTAAAAGAAACATTTATGAGTAATTATACAAGATATGTGGTGTCAGCAGAAGCACAAATATCCGATGAAAATTGTTTTGAGGTTTAATAGGTGAGGCCAAAAAACAGTATAAAATGTGTATCGAAATTCCTCCTAATTGCAATTACTCATAATACCTAACCGTTAAGGAAATATTTCTAAAAGTCTAAATTAACTTTTTAGAAAATTCCTGTTCTTGTTTTCAGTTACAGCAAGGATTTTTTTTTCCATAATATGAAGTAACAAAATTTCCTCATGAAAATTTATTTATATATCTCTAAATTTCTTTTCCCATTTACTAACTGCCACTTACAGTGGATGGTGTTGATTTTATACCCAACGGGAGCCACCATCACAGAGGTCTGGTTTCCTTGCGAACTCAGTTCCAGTCTCTGGCAGAGCCTACCAACTACCCAGACCTGCTGGGTTTCCACTTACACCACTGCACTGGTTATGGCGCGCCAGTCTCTCTCTCGCTGCGCTCAGTTTCCTGTTTCGCTCTTTTACTTAATCAATTTTTACTACTCTCTCACCACCCTGCTGCTTTAAATATTCTTCGGTCATATTATTTTTTTTCTGTACTCATATCCTTGGGTCAGTATTTTGATCCACTATTCCTCTGGCCCTATGTTTTGTACTAACATTATCTCTCTCTGGTTCATAATCACTATTGTTTTATAATGTACAACAGTAATTGATTTCTGTATTCGTATATACGTTTATAAACTTTCTAATATTATGTTTTAATTTTAATTTACACTTTTGTTTTGCAATTTATATTAGGTCATGATTAATAATTTGATTACTTAAATTTCCTTTTACATAACTTCTAAATTCGTAACACTTCTTTCAGATATTTGAAGTTCCTGTGACAGAAATTATCTGACCACAAAGTTCTTAATTTAAAATACGTACTGCATCCAAGTTATGCGACGTACTCCTTGTTAATTTAAACGTGTATTTTCGTCAAAAACTCAGTAACCTTAATGTACATCATCATATATCATTATCTCTTGCCACACTTAGTGTACATGCAATGGCTAGTCTCCATAATAAACCACTACTCAATTATATGTAACACATAAATTTTAATAATTAAATTACTTATTTTACCAAATATTATATAGCCCAATATATTTTAAAATATGTTACAACGCGCAAGTAAATATATCTGAAACGAGCAGACGCCTGGAAACAAGTTCACACACCCCTTGTGGCACCACGTCTACTCTTGCCATGTTGGTAAGTTCAGTCACGCGACAGTCGAAGAAGGAACAGACTACAGGTGCGGATAAAACAAACATTATATTCTCAAAAATTAGGCGATATTCTCTGAAAATAAATAACTTCGGACACCCGTCGCAACGTACTTAACTGACTGTTTTGTGATGTGATTACAGAAGTATGCCGAGGTTTCAAAGAATTTTGTGATCGAAAATCGCGATGTTCCTATGTTTAGGTTTAAAAGTGTGAAGGAGTTTTCGGTTAACTGAAGGAAGTCATTTATAAATGGTGACATGCAACACAATCGTACGACGAACTCCATTAAAATCATTCGGTAAATATTACTCTATTCCCTGCTTCATATATTTGAATAATTTATGTTGCCAAATGATTCTAAATAATACCAATTTAAAACATATCATTGGGTTATTGTGGAAGCCTCTAGGTTCTAATGGCTTCCAACATTTATATATCTCTGTTACCTAGAATTCTCGAAATCAAAATGATTCAGTCCTCGCTTTTGATAGTGTGTATAAAGTTTCTTAACGTACATGCTGCAACTCATTAAATTTTTACAAACCACTCCTCGGTTGATAACAACAAAAACTATTTTTAAAAAGTACTCTATAAGGCGACATTGCTCGATTAGGTTAATATTGGACTGTAAATAACCTAATTATTATATATAAGGGCAGCAATTAAAAGTAATTCCTCTAACAATACAGGCCACAATGTTATTTTTAATGACGTAGCGCTTCCAAGTCAGGCGTAGTTCTCTTCATTTATTCAATAAGATCACTGAAACCGATTTGTCGAATTCTTCATAGCTGTATACACATAAAGGAAAGATAGGTTTTCATTTGTATCATAAAAACATACTCGTTTATGAGAAAAATTTACATTCCTCACATCAAAATGATCACAAAGAATTTTTTAACTGACCACGTAGCTCAAAAAAAAATAATTTTAATAGTTTATCAAAACGCTGTTTTTAAAGTTACCTTATAAATTGAATACTTTTTCCTAACATAAATACGCCTTCAAAATATGCAGTCACTTTTATGTGGGCAGTTATATTCTGATATGTATTTTACATTAATTTAATGCGTACGTTTTTACTTTTCGTTCTTCTACTTACCAGTGCATCGGATAACATCAGATTCCATCTTTCGAAACAAAATATCAGTAAAGGAGCCACATATTATAAGTGCTGTAAGGATTATCACGAGAGTTCTGAAATCAAAAATGCACAACATTAACAATAAACCGTTTTTAAAAATCTGTTACCTGTAAATAATATTTAAACCCAATAATCCTTATTGCGTAATAATTAACAATATAGTAATCAGTTTGTGTTATATAATTTGTTTGTGTAAATTAATGAAAATTCAAATTAATGCAAGTTCTTAAAAAATAAATTATTTTCGGAATTATATATTAATTAGGCCATTTTGGTCAGATTTACCTATCGATAACGACAAGTGAGAAGAGCAGTGGCAAAGGAAAGATACTATGAGCAACACTATACATTTGGGTTGAAATAAGGAAATTATTTCTTAAGCATTACAGAGCACACATTATTAAAGAAGAAGCTAACAAATAACATAAATTTTGGAAAATGGTTATATTTTCGGTAGTTAAAAGGTCAGATGTTTAGAAATAACATAATAAGTAAAAATTTCCCAAAATCATAAACCCACATATACTCCCGGTTTGGAAAAAATATAAGGTGTTTGACATGTCTAGAAATTTCTGACTTTGGAAACGTAGAAATATAGTTACCCTTAGACGATAATTTATCGGTGTACGTCATTTGATTTAAATTTGTAATTCTTTTAAAAAACCAAATTATTCGGCATATTAAATGAAAACTTTAAAATTAATTTGTATCTGCTTACCTGTATTTTTCGCTTAAATTACCACTACTTACGAAACTTAAGTGGAGAACGGCCAACTTAATTATACTTTTCTTCATAGTCCTCAATATTATCTATATACTGATCCCAGCGTGAAAACCAATTAAAGTGATGTTTTGTATATGAAAGTGGACTATATTCTCACCAATTTAAGACAACACACTGTGTATTTGTATTTTTAGTGGTCCAAACAAAGAAATATCGAATGGAACCTATCTAAACTGTAAGGACTACAATCCGTTTTGTTACAGTTAGGATTGTAAAAGTTGCTAGTTGCCAGTACATTGTAAGGTTTGGCATTAACGTGAATAAATGTATCACATCTGTATGGACGACCTGGATTCTTCCTCTTAATTGCTGTACTTAATCGCTGTAATGTTGCATATACGTATCGACTGTGGTTGCTTGTCAACCATGCAGAAGCTACTGGCATGTCAGGCGTTAGGCATTATTAAAACTAGCGGCCGTGTGCTCAACGCACTGATATGTACTTTTTCGACGCCCATCGAAAACTGTTTTCTTTCAGGCGTGTTGTGTTGCACACATTACTTTGTTTTCCAGATAGACGTTTCCACATGCATTGAAACATGAAGATATCTTAACAAGGTGAAAAAACAAACACCTTTGTGCTTTACTGTTAAACATTTTGNACATGCATTGAAACATGAAGATATCTTAACAAGGTGAAAAAACAAACACCTTTGTGCTTTACTGTTAAACATTTTGGCACAAAACATACACTCCCTTTTCAAAAATGTATTTCGTGATGAATGATAAGTTTGCAATGTCATGAACGGCCTATGTTCCTAACGATTTTTGAACTGTCCTATCTCAATCCTCTTGAATTAGTTAGTCAACGCTGAAACCCTTAACAGCAGTAGCTGAAGCAGCTGGTCTGCCACTACAGTGTTAAGCGCTAACATTCGTTTTTTTCCGCCGGCCTACTTTCTGCACTATTCTTTAATGTGTAATTCACAAGTTGCTCGCTCACCATAAATCTCTAACACATGCCTGTACATTTATATGGAATGCATGAAAAATCGCAGATTACGGTGAAAATGGTGTTGCCTTTGGATGGCTTACTTCAACAACACGTGTCTTACTGTCAGTACGCACGTCATCATAAGCAGTGAGCACACATATGAAAACAAATTTCCCTAGCATTCAAGAAACTTTTATCCCTGGAACACTACTTATTATACTTCTTTTGCAACTTTGCCATGGTGTCTTAGTGGTAGGCCTGCTCGCCACCCACCAAGGCGACCCCGGCTCTATCCCCTGCCAGACCACTCTCANCATGGTGTCTTAGTGGTAGGCCTGCTCGCCACCCACCAAGGCGACCCCGGCTCTATCCCCTGCCAGACCACTCTCAGATTTATCGCAACTGGGAATCCATCCAGACGATGCCGCTTGTCTGCGGGGTTTCTCGGGGATATCCCGTTTCCCCCACCTTTTCATTTCGGCTCTATTGCATTCTCACATCATTTCACTCTCATCGGCTCTCAAGACTCGTTGTCAAGAGTCACCCAAGTCTCTCAATTTAGCTCAACTGAACTCAACCTACTTTAAGAGTGCTGCTGAACTAATCTGATATAGTCTGTAGTTTTTAAAGTCGTCTGAAATGTACTTACGTTAATTATCTCTAATATTTTATCATAAGTTAATATTAAAGCATGTTTGTGGATTAAAATACGTGATACAATTCTAATTTGAGCTAATTGGTTTCCTCATACGGAGGAATATTGCAGTTCATTAAATTATATATTACATCATGCACTGGAGATACCCTTCGAATATTGCAAGATATTATTAATTCTTGATAAAGGAGGAAATTATAAATATACTATAATATTATGTTGAATTCAAGTTATTAAAAATGTTAGTGTTTATTATTTTGAATTAAACACCTGTTGACGCCTTCAATGGGGAAATTACAAATACGACTGCTGTCTTTTCAGACAACCTCATATACAGGGCAGAAATGTGATTCAAATAGCACAATGCATTCTTCTTTCGAACAAAAATCGGACTGACTGCATTCTATAATTGTTTATGAAATTCTCGATATTACCTTTCATCCCTGAGATAAAGATTTATATATATATATATATATATATATTACAAATTATGTCTACTTTTAGTTTTGCCTATTTTTCGAAGGAACAAAAGGCTATTGAGATCACATTTCTGTGTTGCCTCTNCATGGTGTCTTAGTGGTAGGCCTGCTCGCCACCCACCAAGGCGACCCCGGCTCTATCCCCTGCCAGACCACTCTCACATTTATCGCAACTGGGAATCCATCCAGACGATGCCGCTTGTCTGCGGGGTTTCTCGGGGATATCCCGTTTCCCCCACCTTTTCATTTCGGCTCTATTGAATTCTCACATCATTTCACTCTCATCGGCTCTCAAGACTCGTTGTCAAGAGTCACCCAAGTCTCTCAATTTAGCTCAACTGAACTCAACAAACTTTAAGAGTGCTGCTGAACTAATCTTATATAGTCTGTAGCTTTTAAAGTCGTCTGAAATGTACTTACGTTAATTATCTCTAATATTTTATCATAAGTTAATATTAAAGCATGTTTGTGGATTAAAATACGTGATACAATTCTAATTTGAGCTAATTGGTTTCCTCATACGGAGGAATATTGCAGTTCATTAAATTATATATTACATCATGCACTGGAGATACCCTTCGAATATTGCAAGATATTATTAATTCTTGATAAAGGAAGAAATTATAAACATACTATAATATTATGTTGAATTCAAGTTATTAAAAATGTTAGTGTTTATTATTTTGAATTAAACACCTGTTGACGCCTTCAATGGGGAAATTACAAATACGACTGCTGTCTTTTCAGACAACCTCATATACAGGGGAGAAATGTGATTCAAATAGCACAATACATTCTTCTTTCGAACAAAAATCGGACTGACTGCATTCTATAATTGTTTATGAAATTCTCGATATTACCTTTCATCCCTGAGATAAAGATTTAAAAATATATATATATATTTTACAATTTATGTCTACTTTTAGTTTTGCCTATTTTTCGAAGGAACAAAAGGCTATTGAGATCACATTTCTGTGTTGCCTCTGTGTGTATGACTCTGTATGTGCGTAACTGTGTGAATGAGTGTGCGTGTGTGCGTGTAGGCCTCCCCCTACCACATTACATTTTTTAATGAGTTATCCGAATTTCACCAACCTCGGTACACATATAGTACTGAGTAAAGGCGCCTGACTTTTATAGTTTTCAACCATGCCCAGAACTTACTTTCAAAATGGCGGCAATTTTAGAATTTACGGCAATATATCGTATTTTGGAAACCATTCAACCGATTTAACAAAATATAGCATGCTGAAAGCGCAAATTCTAAGCATTAAATTCAATCGTGAATATTGTTGCTGGTCACCTATTTTGGAAGAAAGCGCCACATTATAAAATAAAGCTTTTACTTTTTATTTTGCAGACTACTCAACCTATTTTCGGCAGATTTGGCAAGTAAGAAATACTATGATTGGCCAGGTATATGTAAGTAATTAAACTTAATTAGATACTTATTTTTAAAATGGTGGCCATACAAATATTTTATGTTTATTTGGTTTTAACACCATGGCGTTTTAACAATTTCACCCAAATTTTGCATGCTAACAGAACCTACAACAAGAATCATATAAGCCAAACTGCAATCACTTTTGTTCACAATTTTGAAAGATAGTGCCACAAAGAAAAATAAAACTTATGTAATATCACGTAAACTATTTAACCAATTTTCATCAAATTTGGCTAGTAAGTATGTTAGGTGAAATAAAAATAAGTAAATTACTTTATTCGCCACTTCTTTTCATAATGACAGCCATTTAAATATTTAACGTTCAGTTTAAATAACTTCTATAACATTTAGCCAATTTAAACAATATTTTGTACCNTAACATTTAGCCAATTTCAACAATATTTTGTACGCTGATAATATGGGTTACAAGCTAAACAAAAACCACTTTTCTCCGCTATTTTGAAAGATAGCGTCGCATATAAAAATTAATATATTTAATTATAACTCGGAAACTAATAAAACAATTTTCATCAGATTTGGCACGTATGAAAAACTATAATAAGGTAGTTAAAAATCAGTTTTTAAAATTTTAGATGCAATCATCTTCAAAATGGTGACCATAAATATATATGATAGGTTTATTTGGTATAACAACCACATCATTTAACCAACTTCAACCAAATTTTGTAAGTTGACAGTATCCTTTACATGTGTCAAATATGCAAAAAGCAGCCACTTTTTCTCACCATTTTGTAAAATAGGGTTACAATAATTAACCATGCGTTTGAATAATTTATCGGGAAACAAATTACACATTCCTACCAAATTTGGTTCTTTAATAGTAATGCTGAATTTCATATGTACAAATATGTTTCACGCATGTCGGACACTTATTTTAAAAATGGCGGCCATTTAGCTGTTTCAGCATAGTATGCTACATAATCGTAACAAATTAAAAAATGCCAACTTTACTTTGTATGCTGACAGTATATAAAACAAACATCAAATGTGTCTACACAGAGCCTCTTTTGTCCTACATTTTGTAAGATAGTGGAACATGAATAAATCAAATTTTTATGTCATAAATCGGGAAATAATAGAGCGATTACTACAAAATATGGCAAACAAGTAGTACTGCTGTAGGTTATGATAACTGATATGCTTTAGTTATGTAAGACAATTATTTACAAAAAAGCGGCCATATAGTTATTTTAGTTTTGTGTGTTATAGCGTAGAAACCATGAAATTAATTCCAATGAATCTTTTCATGATGATTGTATGTATATATTACAACAATGAAATGTGTACATGTAAAATATTTTGTCTGCTTTTTGTAAAATAGTATCACCTAAATAAAATTATGTGTTCTCCGAAAAAACAACCTAATTTTACCGAAATAGGCTAACAATTATCACAATGGAAAGCTATGTAAACTGATAATATTAAAGAGGTTAAGACATACATATTTTGAAAAGGGCGGCCATATAAAAATTTTGCTCCGAATTTTTTATTTACGAAATTGCAAAACAAATTACTACTTAACTTTGTATGCTGACAGTATCATTAATTTTNTATGCTGTATGTCAGAAAACAATCAATCGATTTTTTTCAATTTTGGTGAAGAAGTTGTACTGTCTTAGGCTTTATTATTTGATATGTTTGTAGTACGTAAGACAATTATTTTCTGAATGACATGCAGTTGACTACAAGCTTGCATAATTTTATGAGTTTTTTTGAATTAGCATCCCGGATTAGTGACTCGTGGATTCTAATTGTATTTGTACTGTTTCACATATTTCATGTTTAATCTCTAGTTAAATGGCTGTCAATGAGATATCAACGACTACCTACAATCTAAGCATTCAATAACTTCACTGAAATTTATTTGTGTCCTTATAGAGTATAGTACACTCTTTAGTTATCACTAATTTCACTTTTAATTTTACGTTAGGTGACCAAGAACTCAGCACACAACATACCTCACACAGTATTCTGGTTCATACAAGTAAAAAAGCACGCACACATAACAATACTAAAATGCACATATTCAGAAAATCAAATATTGTTTTTAACTAAAAGTTACTAAATATTTTATGCTAACTAAGGAATGCTCTACTCACAGAAATCCATAATCTCCAGCTGTAAATTCACTTTTTGCGTGTTGTGAACTGTAGCACATATGCTCCTTCACTGTAATGTCGACATTCACAATGCCTATCGACATCAGAGGCTTCAATTTTTCTCTCGCAGCTTCATACAGATCTTTGGCAGAGCAGGATGACGGCACGCAGAAACCCCACGCGATAATAGAGTTGAACAACACTCCATACGCATCCTATACAAAAAATAATTTTTTATGTTCTTTCATAGTGGGTAATCTTGAAACCAGTGTCACACTCAAAATCAAATAAAACATTTAGCTTAACATGAGTTCTTAAATGTATCGTTCCTGTAGTTTTTTTGTTTGCTGTTAAAACAGTCCTTGTATACAGATAACGCATATGGTTTTTTCAGTAAATGTGCGGAAACGCGTTGCGTAGCGACGAAAATTGAAACCGAGCTCCGTAATTACAAAGTATGGAACCTTATCCGCATTTCTCATAGCTTTGATTTTTGCGGAACGAGTAGTGCAAGGACTTAACAAGTGTACTTCACTGATGTAACCGAAACTATAGTTTTTCGTGGCAGCTGCGTTATTCACGCAACTTAAGCCTATTCGTTCAAACATCTTAAAACAGAGCATGCCACGTATAACAGCTGGCCTCACTTCAACGTTCAAACATCTTAAAACAGAGCATGCCACGTATAACAGCTGGCCTCACTTCAACGTTCAAACATCTAAAAACAGAGCATGCCACGTATAACAGCTGGCCTCACTTCAACGTTCAAACAGTACAAAAATCTGAACATCAATAAAACATTCATATTCGATTGCAGTGCAAAATAGTGGATGGTGAGTGATTAGAGTCATCGGTTGCAAACATTCTGATTTGTGTTATAATCGTGCTGCAGAAAAAGCCAACATCCTTTACCATTAAAGTAAATCTTCCATTGCCTTGGGGGTCGTGGTGTTGCATTGGTTGGACTACCTTCCTCCCACCAAGGGTCGTGGTGTTGTATTGGTTGGACTACCCGTCTCCCACCTAGGCGGGGTCGCCCCCGGATTTGGCGCATGTGGGAATCGTTTCGGACGATGCCACTGATCGGCGGGTTTTCTCGGGGATCTCCTGTTTCCCCCGCCCTTGCATTCCGGTGCTGCTCCATTCTTACCCTGCTTCACCCTCATCGGCTCTCAAAGCCTCGATGTCAAGAGCCGCCCAAATCTCTTCACTCACTCTATCGCATTGAGACATTTCTGACTACGCCTCTGATTTACAGGTTATGGTAATTGCATAAGTCATTGCCCTAGATCAGCTATTTTTAGTATTTAATTGTGATTCATAGTACGTCAATATTAAACCCCACTCATGGCAAACTTTCATTATCTGGGCGGAAATGAATCATCTTAATGGCTGATCTGGGGCCACGACCTACATTACCATAATCTCCAAGTTTCAACATTGCCACTATTGTGATAAACATCAACTTCTAGAAGAAATGACGCAATTATCTCAGTTTTCGCGATAACTAATTAGGAAAAGTTTTCTAGGCTTTGTCTTGGAGAGATAACTTGAATATGCTAACATATGCTTGAAATTATGTAATGGGATTGCTTCATTGCTTGTAGGGAAACAGTATGTGCTGCTGCCGAAACACCATACCATTTTACTGCATAAATTCAAACCTGACGTTACTCATATAACCAATGAGCATACTTTCCTCTTCTTGGGTAAAAATAATTAGTAGTAAAGTTTTGAAAACTTTATATAGAAGATAGGCCTTGACATCTTGACAGCAATATCATTAAGAGTTGGAACCAGAAACAGACGCAACAGTGGTGAGACAAATGCAAACATGAACGGGCCTTATCCGGGAAACGAACCCTGAAAACCGCGTATCATAAACTTGTGTACCACCAACTGCTTTATGTAGTTAAGGCGCAAAGTATCAACTTCAAATATAATCAGTCTCATGTTTCGGTAGGTACAGTTAACTAACCTGAAATATTTATGGAGTTGTCATTTCGAAAATAAGTGAATGGGTGTCTTCATACATGCAAGTTTACATGGCCTACTCTACCCCAGTTGGTGTGCAAAAATCAGAAATTACTTGAATGATTCCATATATATCGTTTAATTCGTACATTTCCTCATCTGACACTATCTTAAAAAAATATCGTACAAAACAGAATCTCTGCACGCATAACGGATGCCTCTAATATATATTGTTAGCTTATTACTTTTGGTAAAATTTTTCTGAATTGTTAAATAGATAAAACTTACAAATCTAAATTATTTACATATATTTGTTGAAAATGTTAATCATTTATATTAGTGCAATTTAAAAAAAAACCCTACCTAACCTAAAACATGTAAGTTTACATGACATACCTTATCATACATTTTGTGGAAATAGGTTGATTATTACAAGATACACGACATAAAACCTCCATTATTTCAAGTGACGATCATCATAAATGGAGGACAAAAAGTTTATTAATTGGCACATTTAATTAATGTCATACATACTACCAGCATATAAAAATTGGATGATGTTTTGTGGCATGTAACACACTAAGAAAAAAATTTTCCATGGCTGTTTCTTTGAATATATATGACTAGCTCCATACAAAATATATATTTTAATTGACTACATAAGTATACATTTTGGTATGAATTTGGTGAGTATTATATAATCGTTTTGTAATATAAGACAAATGCTTAGTTTTGCATGTGGTGCTAACCTGTAATATGTTTGATGCTTGTATGGATTCTGCCAGTATTCAGAGTAATGTTGAAGTCGGTTACATGGTTTGGTAAATATAGCAATCTTAGCAAAAAAATTTACATAGCCTCTGTTATTAAAAATAAATTTTAGCCCACTTTATATACATTAATTGTTTTGTACTACCATAGTATTACTTGCTTGGAAAATTTGGCAGCAATTGTATAATTGTGCCCCGAGATATGACACAAAAACTTTATTTCTTTATGTAGCACTATCTCACAAAATGTGGGATAAAGTGGCTATGTGTATGCTTTTATGGTGCTCGTAACAAATACTTTCAAGACACAAAGTTTGGTCGAAATTAACTGAGCCATGAGATAGATATATCAAAAAACTAAAATAGTTGAATGTCCGCCATTTTTTAAATAAGTGCCTTATCCATTCGAATGGTATACATTTACATGGCCTACCACAGTATTACTTATATGCACAGTTTTGGAGAGATTCGGTATTGCGGTTTTGAAGATAAATCGTAAAAGCTTTTATTTTTTATGTAGATCTATCTTAAAAATGCCGTACAAACCACAATATCAGTGTTTAAATTTAATGATTACAAGATTCAGTGATAAATTTCAAAATGATATTTAGAAATTTAAGTTAGTACTGAGATATGACACATTATATTAAATATTTGAATGACCGCTATGTTTAAAATAAGCACCAAGCGTAGTCGAAAAATATAAAAGATAGATTTCCTCAGTAGGCACTATATGTGTACCGAGTTAGGTGAAATTCGGTTCAAGCCTTAAACAGTTTTTTGGTGATGGGTACACACACACATACAAACACGCATAGACACTCAGACAGGAAAGTGATGTCACAAGTTTTTCTTTCCTTCTGAAAGTAGATTAAGAATGACAAGAAGAATGAAGAGCATTCGAATAAAGCATTAGCTATTGATGCAAGTGATATGCATGGTGCTGTACCATCGGTTCCTGTGATATATACTCTTAATTAGTTGCCACATGAAATAAAACAAGAAATTGTTGTACAGCTATAGTAAATTTTTTTTCTAAATGATTGCAAATATTTTTTTAATAAAGCTCTTAAATGCTTTGTAGGTAGAAAGGCCTTGACGTTTCGTTGACAGCAATATCGGTAGATAAGGAACTAGAAACACAAAACAACAGCAAACTTGTAAGACAAATATAATTATCAGTGCTTTACTCGAACCAACCAAAGTCATATCATAAGCTACTGTGCACTACCGGTGTGCAAATGGATCCGGAAATTTAGTTAGTGAAGATGGAGATGAAGCCTCTATCTTCAGTTTCGTCACCGAAGAAGCTGAGGCCTTATGATGGTCTGCATGGTGCCCTCGGATGCTGGAAGCCAACAGTCACATGCCGCCGAGGGTGAACAGGTTCCACATGGTGCTGATTGGGGTAGAAATGTGATATGACCAACTTTTTCTAGAAGCTGCGGTTGTGTAGTGGTCAAACTACTCGCCTCCTACCAAGAAGAATTCGGGTTCGGTTTCCGGCTGGGTCACTCCCGGATTTTCGCAAGAGGGGATAGTGCCGGACAGTACCGTTGGTCGGCGGGTTCTATCGGGGGTCTCCAGTTTCCTCCGCCCTTGAATTACGGCGCTGATCCATACATCGCTTCATCCTCATCGGCTGTCAAGATCTCGATATTAATAGCGGCCAAAATCTCTCCACTCCATCACATATTCTGCGTAGTCATTCCTAGTTCTCACTGTTCGGCGGCTTCTTCTTTGGCGACTTCTTCCTCGAGGCTGACCTCCATGTCTGTTTTCCAGTGATCTGTTTGGTTCTGTGGAGGGGTGTAGGTGGTGACGGTGGTGGGATATGCACTTGCGACTTACGTGGCAGTTGTGACGAGGGTGGCTTCTGCTGCGTGCCTGGCATGCCTTGCACCAGCTATGGGATTGTGGAGTGCCAGGAACTGAGGTGATGCAACCTTCGAAGCAATTCCTGCACGGCTAGCAGTCGCAAATATCTTCGTTCTGATGCAGGCATCTTGGTTGTATTTTGTACATATTCCGAAATTCGTGGTAAGTGTACGTCAGCAGCAATGTTGTCTGCAGAAAGACGAATTAAATTTGTGTATCTAGGGACACAAGCGAGCATAGAATCACTTACGTGATGATCGCCGAAATAATTCTCTGTCCACTGGGACAACGTGAAAACACCTGCTGCTTGGTCATGAGAAAATTCCAGATGAAAAATATAAACTGTACACTTCCCGGCGAGCGACTCATGTAGGTAACGATGATGGTAGCAACAGGCAGGATACTGGATACTGAGGCCTATAATAAGTTGGCATATAAATGCAAATGTATGGGAAGAAAGGATATAGTGGGGGGAGGGGCTCAAAAGTTGGCAACATGAGTGCACTCGGGTTGTAGATAATGAAAACTTGTATTACTTTTGCCCTGCACTGGGCACTGCTGAGGGACTGTTGGAGGGTTGGGGTTGGTTAGAATTGGAAGGGGTGGAGAGTGTTTTACGAAGGCGATTGATTGGTCGACATATGGAGAGTAATGTTGGTGTGGTACAGCTCTCTCTCTCTCTTTTTCTCTCTCTCTCTCTCTCCTAGATTTACGACAAATTTACTGCGCACATGGCTTCGAAAACGGAAAATGTGGTCTGAAACATTGCCGACATGTATTTATCATTCAAGATTTGGAGCTCTATGATGACTTATAATTTTTTTATACCAGGTATTCCTAATATCGCAATGGACTCATGCTGCCATGTGTGCGTCGTAATGTGTATTTACAAAAAAATGTTTCCGTGCAGTGCATAATTTTTTTATTGCTGATGCATGCACCCGCCTACTATGCCTTATGTATTCCTGACTCCAAATAGACATTGGTTTTTCCTAAATGGAATCACGTACCTGCTTACAGTAATGTGTGATTCGTGACTTATATCGGTTTCCTCCCGAATAGTCTAGAATGATTTTGTTCGCCGCAACAATCATTTTACCATGTGAGTGTAACTGTGTAAAATATGAAGTCGGGTATTGGAATATAACGACCTCGAATTATGAAAATATTTCACGGTTTAAATACGAAAATGGGTAAATTAAGCTGTTGGTTATATTTTTATCGTTCTCTCGGTCTGGTACGCATAAGGGACGAATACAAAATCGTAGCTTGATATGTCTGAAAATATTTACAGAACTGATGATGCTTATTAAGTGAAAGTCACATTGATATTCGAGTAGGTGTATTTACCTATGCAGAAATTACCTAGATCATTAATTTACTAAGGTTTTAAGTACTGCGATGTTGGCTTTTTCTTCCCGAATAGTAAACGCCTCAGAATTATGATCAACAGATTCTAAGGTCGCAGTTTGGAATATTTCTTTATTAGTACATTATTTTTAAAAACCTGTATTTAAGGATTTTTTTACTCGCTTATGGTGCTAATTATTATTGAGTGTATACACTGAAGAGACAAAAAACTAGTATAGGCGTGCGTATGCAAATAACAGAGGTATGGAACCAATCAGAGTAACGCGATGTGGTCGGCAGCTAGAACGGTTACTGCTGCTACGATGGCAGGTTATCAATATTTAAGCGAGTTTGAAAGTGGTGTTATAGTTGGCGCACGGGAGATGGGACATAGCATCTCCGAGGTAGCGATAACATTTGGATGTTTGCGTACGACCATTTCACAAGTGTACCGTGAATATCGGGAATCCGGTAAAACATCACATCTTTGACATCGCTGCGGCCGGATAAATATCGTGAAAGAACGGGACAAACGACGACTGACAAGAATCATTACACGTGGCAGACGTGCAACCCTTTCTCAAATTGGCGCAGATTGGTTTTTTGGACTGGCCTGCAAGATTCATGCTGTGAATTGCCTCCTGCATACCTTCAGACATTAGGCGAGTCCATGCCACGTTGTCTTGCGGCACTCTGCGCGCTCGGGGGGCCCTACACCATATTATGCAGGTGTACCAGTTTTTTTGGTTCTTCGGTGTATAAATTTCACTGTTTTTTCTAGTGCACATTACGAGGATATAAGTTTGGTGTGTTTTTCATATTATTATGTAATTTCAAGTCATCTGTGCACTTCGAAGTGTTTCCCCTCCCCTTCTTGGTTTAAATGTTCGACCTATTAATAAGTATTTTTAATATTTTAAGCATTAATGTATTCATTAGGGTGATGTAGAGGATGATCAGAAAGTCTTTTCCTGATTAATAGCTTTATTTATATCCGCTATATGTAACATAGAAATGTGAAACCGGTGCCTAAATGTTGGCAAACTAACCAAAATTTGTTTGCAACTAGTCAGCACACCAGTGAGTCTCCACTTGAGCACCCTTGTTAGCAAGTAGCACCTCTATTAGGTATTAAACTTCTGTCCATACAATAGCCAACATGACCGTAGTGTGGAGGCAAAGCTGTTGAGCTATCACGACCGATCAATCGTCCAGGAGAAGTGTCAAGATATGCATGAACCTCCAAACCCCAACGATGTGGTACACCATCTTGTTGAAAAATGACGTCTGAGTGACACTCAAGCAACTAAGGAACAGCAAATCATTGACACATGTGTAATACACTGGAGATGTGATGATTCCCCAAGCGGAAATGAATGATCCGATAATTTTGTAATGCGAAAGATCGCACAAAACATTCCCCTTTGGGCTAAGTTTAGTACACTCTGACATTTCACCAGGGGGCTCTAAATTCCAAATATGCACTTATGCCGGGTCAATACACCACTGAAAAAAGTTCGCCTCATCAGAAAAAGTAACATGTTTGAGATAGCCATTATCGCCCTCAATACGTAAATAACATTTCAACTCCAAAGTTATACCGACGCTTGGCNAACATGTTTGAGATAGCCATTATCGCCCTCAATACGTAAATAACATTTCAACTCCAAAGTTATACCGACGCTTGGCGTCATTGGGCAACAAAGCCTGAACAATTTGCCTTTGTATGCACGAAACAATAAAGGTTTGTATAAGATATCATGAAGACNATTGGGCAACAAAGCCTGAACAATTTGCCTTTGTATGCACGAAACAATAAAGGTTTGTATAAGATATCATGAAGACCGCTTTTTGGCAACTCTAATTTACGTGAGGCCCTAAATATTGATATTTTAGACTTCGCACAAAAGACTGTTTCGCAGATTCCACCCATTTAGCTGAAGTTGATGGTCGGCCAGATCTCAGTAATTCTAGAACATATCTTGTGATCTTAAACTTGTCATACCACGAATAAATGCTTTTGCTATCGGGCGGTGTATTTAAATACATTGTATGAAGGTTCCTCTGCACTGTTATTTATGACTGAGTCTCGTGGTACCAGAAGGACACACTGAGATTTTTCCTGGTATGTGAATAGGTCCGGATTCCTCGACACTGCAACTGCTACACTACAGCCACGTTACTGAAACCTGCAAAAAAAAGTTGGTAATTTTGCCAACATTTTGGCACCAGTTTAAAATTTATATATTGCATATAGCGGTTATAAATGAAGGTTGTATTCAGGGAAAGACTTGTCGGACATTCCATATATTTATTGTTCGCATTCTTCCAGATATCATAAAGCAGTAGGATTCTTTCCCCATGTTGAAAATAAAACATCNTATATATTTATTGTTCGCATTCTTCCAGATATCATAAAGCAGTAGGATTCTTTCCCCATGTTGAAAATAAAACATCATTTTCAGCATTTCATTTTTAGATTTCCTATTTCAGGGGCAGTTTTTCGTCGGTTTGTATACACATATTTATAGCTATGTCGAGCCTGGATGGCTCAGTTGATATTTGGAAGTATTTGGACTGCGAATAAGACAGTTGATATTTGGACCGCGAAGAGGAAACATGGTCCCTACCCAAGATTGAACATTTTCCAGAAAGTCATTGGTGCTGTTATTGCGAGAAGAAATTTTGTATAAAGGCACAATGCTTAACAGCATGAAATGTATTTTTCTCTGAATGAGAAGCGCGATACTTTCGCATGTGAAAAATTCAAATAACACTTTGTTCGAAGTACCAACTTTAAAAGTACCGGTATCGATTCACTGCCCGCTAATTTGTATCTGCAACACTACATCGGAATTGTATTGGGATGGTAACTGAAACGACATGCATTAGAGAATCATCGAAGCAGAAAACTTCGGCTGTGAATTCCAGTGGCAGATTGTTACTTTCATCAAGACTTCCATGCAGTTACTACAAAGATACGTAAGCAAATGATAATGAAGCACAGATGCATGAAAAGAATACATATGTAAGTAGAACCATCCGCATGGCATATCGTTGTGAGAAGTGTTCTAACAGTAGGTGAGCACCAACCACTTAAAAAGTATTCTGAAATAGTATGAACTTGCTGCAACATCCACCATTGTTGACCGACCGGTTCATCCTTCGTCTCTTCAATTTGAACTGGGTTCAATTCCCGGCCCTGTCACTTTCAGATTTTCGCAAGTAGGAATTGTGCTGGAATAATGCCGCTGGTTAGCGGATTTTCTTGTGGATATCCAATTTCCCCCACCCTTGCATTCCGACGCTNTGTGCTGGAATAATGCCGCTGGTTAGCGGATTTTCTTGTGGATATCCAATTTCCCCCACCCTTGCATTCCGACGCTGCTCCATTCTAGCCTCATTTCACCCTCATCGGCTCTCACGACCTCGTTGTTAAGAGCTTCCCAAATCTATCAACTCAATTAACTCAAATCTTTGCGGTTTACAGCAAAGACTAGTCCCAATGCAGCTTCTACTGACGAATCCGATGCCACATCTACCAATTCGTCATATGGCCACTCATCGCTANTTGTGCTGGACAATGCCGCTGGTTAGCGGATTTTCTTGTGGATATCCAATTTCCCCCACCCTTGCATTCCGACGCTTCTCCATTCTAGCCTCATTTCACCCTCATCGGCTCTCACGACCTCGTTGTTAAGAGCTTCCCAAATCTATCAACTCAATTAACTCAAATCTTTGCGGTTTACAGCAAAGACTAGTCCCAATGCAGCTTCTACTGACGAATCCGATGCCACATCTACCAATTCGTCATATGGCCACTCATCGCTACTTAAGAAAGTATTTTTCCTAAAGGAATCGGAATTTAGGGGTATTTTGAAAACGTATATGTTATTCCGAATCTTACAACTCTGTCGAACGAAGTTTGTTCATTTCTGGAATATATAAATTTTTTTTTTTACCAATTTCTAAAGGAAGTGGAAAAATAAGGTGCTGCGAAATACAATATATGGTTGTTATGCAGCTGTTGTAAACCAGAGTCTAATGTTAATGATCCCAAAAATTAGTCATTCAAGACTTCGAATATAGTGGTCTGTAATGCATCTGAAATTGAAGCAGAGTTGAAACTAGTATAATGTTGGTATGCCGCGAGGAAGAAGAAATCGTATCGCGAAGTGTATCGACTGTACATTCGATTAAGTGGACCATCTGCAAATGAGAACTAATTGGTTCCACACACTTAAGACATAAAATATATATTGGTATCTTTGTCTTCGATGAGGATAAAAGGCGTTTTATAACATCAAAATTTTGTGATATCACATTCTATATTCAGTTTTTACTATGTGTATACAGGATAAATCTAAAGTAGACCGAAAAACTTCGGCTCCTGGTTATTCACGAAAAAGGTGAGAACTTATATAAATATATATGACTTATGATCTAAAGATAATCTTATGGACACTATGGTGTACGTGTCTTTGAAGTAGTAGCTGAAACACAAGTTTATTACACATTGAGTGGCTGGATAATGTATAACGGAACAAATATCTCCAAACACCGCAACACCTGTCTGTCACTATCATCAAATTATGTCATTATTTAGACTACATCTCCATGATTTTATAACATACTTGGGATTTAGAGAATGCATTATTAACCCACATGACAGAGTAAACTTTGCACATTATCAAATTACTCAGTACTCCATCCTCAGTATTTAAATTAAACTGGCACTTCTCGTCCAAATTTGAAGATATATATCAGGGTTTCACTTTAAGCGGTGGTTCGTATGTTTACACCTTTTATCGGGATAAACCTCCAATATGAATTTGTCGGTCTACTTTAGATACAGCCTGCATACACAATGGGGCGAGAAATGTCTATAGCCTATGGATTGGTGACGATTATGATTTTGAGGGGCCTTAAATTCCGAGAAGTTTATATTTGTTTTCCTGCAAGCTCAATCATCACTGTGGATGACAACAGTGACATAATTTTGTTCCTTAGCCCATAAGTTGCCAATGTTTATCACGAGTGCGAATGCTGCATTTAACCACTCATCACTTGGTGCAACAGAACGTTCACCATATCCTCCGACGATACACCACAACCTCCACCTGAAGTCAGGTGCAGATATATATATTACTAAGTATATGTTAAACAGCTTAAATTGTTAGTGATAAAGGGAAAGGCATATCGTGTCACCAGGTGAGAGTTACAGGTATAAATATTATGGAGATATCAATCAATGATCCAGCATAAGCAGTAGCACCATCGACCGAGGTTGGTGCAATGATATCAATTTCTTCGGTTGTGATGACTTCGCATTTTCCGATGAAGTCGACCACACATTCGCTCCGACTGGCAAAATATTTTTATTCGGATGCACCATACAGTTATTTTATCGTGACGTCTTCAGCAGAGTTTGCGTTGTCAGCTGTATCACGTCTGACATAGAAAACTTTCAGCTGCAGGTACTGCGACAAGGTAGTTTCACACCACCACATTGGATACAGCATGAAATTTACCCGTGAATGAAAAATACCAACAGCATTAATTATCTGTGCTTAAGGCGTGGGTCGCTGTTCTACTGCAACTATACTTTCTACAAACATGTAAGGTTATGCAAAATTAAACTGTGGAACTCACCGATGCTTTGGTACCAGTTCTACAAGAGAAAGAGTGCGAGAGAGAGAGAGAGAGACAGAGAGAGAGAGAGAGAGAGAGTTTCTGCGACCTCCAACAGCGATGTGATGGACTGCAGTAACATAATTTCGATCCTGTGNAGAGAGAGAGAGAGAGAGTTTCTGCGACCTCCAACAGCGATGTGATGGACTGCAGTAACATAATTTCGATCCTGTGGCCTCTCTGCCACCACAACCTATGACCAGTGTAAACAACAAGCCTTGAAACTCATCGCCGGGCCTAACATCTCTTACTAGGAAGGCACTGCAATATCCACGTTCTGTTCCTTCAGATGTTAACACGGCAGAATCATCTGGTGCTACTAATGCATCGAATCGAACAGTTTATCGGTGTCATTTCTACAGAAATGACTTCGCCTTCAAGTTCGCAGCACGGCAACACGAAGTTTTTGAGCACGATAAAACATGTTTTTGTGTTAACAAAGGACTGTGTGATGTACAGGGTCGTACAGTGTTCACGGGATAAGATTAATAGTATTTTTAAGTGTTTGTGTAGAAATATCTAAAATAAAATTAAAATACAAAATAATAACATTTAATTTTTTATTTTAACCCTATAAAGTAACCATATTCTATGAATAAAAACTGATATCGTGAAAAAAAAAACTATATTGCAAAAATTATATTTAAAATTTAGTTAATCACTAAACTTATAAAGAACCTATCAACACAGACATATTTTCTGGGAGCTATAAATGATGCCTGTAAACTGAACTTCACATGCCAGGCCCTAAAGAGTTCGTAAATTTAATTCGCCTACCAATATGTCTTTACATACTCATAGAANTGAACTTCACATGCCAGGCCCTAAAGAGTTCGTAAATTTAATTCGCCTACCAATATGTCTTTACATACTCATAGAAGTTTAGGTTTCGTAGCTACCATGCTTACAATCCGACTTCTAAAATAAACTGTCTTTGTTGGCTGCAAAGTAATCTTTAAATAATTATTTAAATGAAAAGAAAAATTTAACGTGGGTTTGGTCATAGGGATACACTCTGATTTATTATTCAGGTATCATTGAATAATACGAGCNATATTCTATGAATAAAAACTGATATCGTGAAAAAAAAAACTATATTGCAAAAATTATATTTAAAATTTAGTTAATCACTAAACTTATAAAGAACCTATCAACACAGACATATTTTCTGGGAGCTATAAATGATGCCTGTAAACTGAACTTCACATGCCAGGCCCTAAAGAGTTCGTAAATTTAATTCGCCTACCAATATGTCTTTACATACTCATAGAAATTTAGGTTTCGTAGCTACCATGCTTACAATCCGACTTCTAAAATAAACTGTCTTTGTTGGCTGCAAAGTAATCTTTAAATAATTATTTAAATGAAAAGAAAAATTTTACGTGGCTTAGGTCATAGGGATACACTCAGATTTATTATTCTGGTATCATTGAATAATACGAGATAAACAGGAAACCCCAAATTTGAAGGTCTATAATATCAAAACCAAAGAACCTACAACCTTGATTGATCAATCTAATGAACCTTGGAACCATGAATTTTGTTTACCATACATTTATAAATGTTCAATGTGGCCACCACGAGCGACCCAAACGACATCTACGCGATTATCAAACTCGCTCAACACTCTTGTTATCATGTCTGGTGTTACGGTTTCGATGGCGTTTTAAATTTGTAAAGATACGTTATTTTACGTGTTAATATAACTGTATATTAGAAACTTGTCCAGATCAATTTTCGGACATCGTAAAGTCGGAAATAATAAGAAAAAATAATTTTGAAATATATGTTCCCTTTGACGTGACTTCGTATGCTATGACACAGAACGCTTTAACCNAAATTTGAAGGTCTATAATATCAAAACCAAAGAACCTACAACCTTGATTGATCAATCTAATGAACCTTGGAACCATGAATTTTGTTTACCATACATTTATAAATGTTCAATGTGGCCACCACGAGCGGCCCAAACGACATCTACGCGATAATCAACCTCGCTCAACACTATTGTTATCATGTCCGGTGTTACGGTTTCGATGGCGTTTTAAATTTGTAAAGATACGGTATTTTACGTGTTAATATAACTTTATATTAGAAACTTGTCCAGATCGATTTTCGGACATCGTAAAGTCGGAAAAGAATAAGAAAAAATAATTTTGAAATATGTGTTTCCTTTGACGTGACTTCGTATGCTATGACACAGAACGCTTTAACAAGGATATTTTCCTCTAGTTTTAACTATTATTCATATTTTAAGGGAAAAAAGACTTACTTTTTCACAGAAGCAACTATAATATTTCAAAGATACAGCCATAAAACCGTTTTAGGTTAATTAAATTTTTAATATCTAAGTAAAAGCTGCCGCGGAGGCTGAGTGGTTAGGCTGTTAGCCTCCCACAAAGAAGAACCGGGCTCAAACCCCGGCTGGGTTATTTCCGGAATTTCGCTTGTAGTAATCGCGCCGGACGATGCCACTGGTCAGCGGGTTTTCTCTGGGGTTTCACGTTTTCCTCGCCCTTTATTTCTGGCATTACTCCTTACTCACCTCAATCACCCTCATCACCTCTCAAAACCTCGCTGTTAAGAGCCACCCAAATCTTTTTACTACCTATTAGTAAAACATTTATTATAATTTAAAATTACTAAACATTTCCTCTTAAAATACATATTTAACTAGTTAATCAAGTAGTTTCTTCATGTTTACAACCAAATTTAACGCACCTCCGCTATGAAATGACAGTTCCGTGCCTGCCTTGTTCTAAGTTGCAGTGTCACAGACCCTGTAGTTCATTTCTCTCATCGGTTCAACAAACAGTCACAAGACCTGTTTCTCTGCCACGAATATTCGCCCTGTAGCGTGAGTAGTTCACTCTACGAGTCTCTCTCTCTCTTTTAACATNGCTGTTAGCCTCCCACAAAGAAGAACCGGGCTCAAACCCCGGCTGGGTTATTTCCGGAATTTCGCTTGTAGTAATCGTGCCGGACGATGCCACTGGTCAGCGGGTTTTCTCTGGGGTTTCACGTTTTCCTCGCCCTTTATTTCTGGCATTACTCCTTACTCACCTCAATCACCCTCATCACCTCTCAAAACCTCGCTGTTAAGAGCCACCCAAATCTTTTTAATACCTATTAGTAAAACATTTATTATAATTTAAAATTACTAAACATTTCCTCTTAAAATACATATTTAACTAGTTAATCAAGTAGTTTCTTCATGTTTACAACAAATTTAACGCACCTCCGCTATGAAATGACAGTTCCGTGCCTGCCTTGTTCTAAGTTGCAGTGTCACAGGCCCTGTAGTTCATTTCTCTCATCGGTTCAACAAACCGTCACAATACCTGTTTCTCTGCCAAGAATATTCGCCCTGTAGCGTGAGTAGTTCACTCTACGAGTCTCTCTCTCTCTCACACNAACAAACAGTCACAAGACCTGTTTCTCTGCCACGAATATTCGCCCTGTAGCGTGAGTAGTTCACTCTACGAGTCTCTCTCTCTCTTTTAACATACACATGCACATTGCTGGCAGAATATGTCTCGTTACAAAACGCTATGCCCTCCTTCTACCTAGCCAGTAACACAGCCGTCGAGGTGCGATGTGAAGTTTCCGCGTGCTACTGCAGTCCGGAGGTAATCCCGAGATTACTTGCTCTCTGACCTGCATCGGCGTTGACGGCATCTTCGCGATAAGGAGGCGAGGAGTTGCATTCACGTAACAAACCCCGCCTTACCCGCAGGCGCACTGCAGTGAGATGAGTCACAGCCGACAAGCGTGTCCGCGGAAAGCAAAACGACCGAACCATCCACGAAATTATCACGTGATGCTCAGTGCAGTACCTCTAGTTGTAACTCGCGGATACTATTCTTTCTTTTTTTGTNGGCGAGGAGTTGCATTCACGTAACAAACCCCGCCTTACCCGCAGGCGCACTGCAGTGAGATGAGTCACAGCCGACAAGCGTGTCCGCGGAAAGCAAAACGACCGAGCCATCCACGAAATTATCACGTGATGCTCAGTGCAGTACCTCTAGTTGTAACTCGCGGATACTATTCTTTCTTTTTTTGTGTTTGTTTCAGTTTACCCACCAACGTTTATATTATGATCGATACGTACAAACTTTGAAAAATACTGCTACATAACTTTAACACGTCTTTGTCTTTATAACTAATATGTCTAACTTTCTGAATTATTATTTATTCCGCCGTCTCAGAATAGTCAATCAAAAACTTAGATGCTTTTAACAAACAAATTGGTAGTACGTAAGAAATTTCCCAGCAATTTTGACAGAAAACGAATAGTTCGCAATATTCAGCTACATATTTAACACTTATTTTCCTTTAGCGGTACATTTCAAAACGGCGGATAAATGAAACTGNAGTTCGCAATATACAGCTACATATTTAACACTTATTTTCCTTTAGCGGTACATTTCAAAACGGCGGATAAATGAAACTGATGATTTGTGACTTGAGTGCACATTCAGCATATAAAGCTGGGATTAAATAGACCGAATGGGTCCTTACATGTGACACATAGCGTTTAAAAATATAGGTCACTTGTATAATGAGTGACCGCTTGTTATATGTTATTATTATATATATATTTCCACAGTTCTCTTGAGGGTCTTATGTTATATAATTTAGTTAATAACTTAATGCAACAAGAGAAAAACCTTTTCCTATAATGCTTTGAAATAGTGGACCAAAATTTAAATAATTTAGAATATTTAGTGCATTCCGTAAGATGTGCCAGCAAGCAGTTTAAATTGTTTTATTGGTCACAGAATAATGACATGTTTTCTAAAGTTTTATAGGGCCGTAGTTGTGATAAAAGGTGTATAATTTATTTTAATTTCCTAAGTGCGATTTGAATTTTATTGTGCAGTTGGAGGTTAGTTTTGATTAATCATGAATTTTTATAACTTCTTATTTTCTGACTGTCCTATCTTACAAAAATGTAGACAAAATAGATTCAGCTGTAATGCTAGCAGTCGATATTGGCATCATAACGATGTTGTTTGAAATTTGATTTAACTGAATGATAGATTTATCATACTAGTGTCTAACACAAAAATTATAAATATGAAATTTTCTCAATGAGTTTATTGTTTAGGTAAATAAAAATTTACGTAGTCTTCCAAAACCCGACTTGCTTGTCAAATGTAACATGAACGGCTGTAATAAATCCAAAGACAACCGAGCCCCCTTCTTTTCCAAGTTTTGCCGTAAAAGTCTCTCCTCCTTTCTATTTAATGTAAGCTGGCGCACAGTGACTACATGTTTATTGACATTACCACTCGGAAACGGCAGATGAATTAAAATTGTGTTCCTATAGTCAAGCAATCTGAATATTTTCTTCGCTGTGAGCTGCTCTTCTAAAACGATAGGAAGGAATGAAATAATGCATTTTTTGACAGAAATATTATGGAAGTGATCTGAATTGAAATAATTAAACATGAAGTTACTCATATGAAAAATTAGCCAATTTTTCTTTACATTCATGCAAATAACTTTTTATGAAGTTCTTAAAACTGATTTGTTAGATAAGCCTTGACGTCTGGGATATTACTAGTGCNGATGCAAATAACTTTTTATGAAGTTCTTAAAACTGATTTGTTAGATAAGCCTTGACGTCTGGGATATTACTAGTGCCAGCATTTTGAATATAAGCGTCTAAGCCTCTTTAAACACGTAAGTTTACGTGGCCTACCATATCGCTACTTGTGTGAAGATTTCGGTGGAAAACAGTTATCTTGCTAATAATATATGAAAAAAAATTTTATTCTTATATTGTGCTATTTTACAGATTAGCATATAAAAAGAGTTTATGTATACGTTGGTAAACATAAATATTTTGGTTAAATTTAATTAAATTACGACTCTCAAGCCCTTGATGTTAAGAGCCGCCCAAACATCTTCACTAACTCATTGAATTAAGTGGCTTAATAGATATGACAAACTTATTAAAATATTTATATGACATTAATTTTGAAAATCAATGTTTAAACTCTTTCCGTTTACGTCGCCTTATTTAGCACTACTGGAGTGAAAGGTTTGGTGGAAATTATGTNACCAATGTTTAAACTCTTTCCGTTTACGTCGCCTTATTTAGCACTACTGGAGTGAAAGGTTTGGTGGAAATTATGTAAATTATACCGAAAATATAAAAAAAATTTCAATTTTCTCTCCTTGTGCCATTTTGAATAAAGGCCATCAAAATAGGCTATCGCTATACATAATTTCTGCTTACAATGAATATTATAAGTGTAAAAAACTCAGTTAAAGCTTGTTGAGTAGTTTAATTTATACCATACTTACNTTGCTTACAATGAATATTATAAGTGTAAAAAACTCAGTTAAAGCTTGTTGAGTAGTTTAATTTATACCATACTTACAAAAATTATTTGTGTTATCGCCATTTAAAAAATGGCCTGCCGTACCTTAATGTTTAAGTTTACATAACTTGTTGTTGAACTACTTGCCTGTAAAATTTAGAGGGAATCAGAAGATTGGTCCTTGATATATGGCAAAAAAATACCTACGTTTTTTCCATGTTGCGATCCTTATAAATTGAGGGAAAAAAGGTCAAATATTAAAACATTCAATGATTGTGATATAAACTGCAATTATACACAGAAAAGATGAAATCGGTTATATAACTCCGCAGAGATAGCCCACTAAGCTAAAATGTTTTTTATAGCTGATATTTCAAAACTTAGACTCTGGTACCCATAACACCTACAAATTTATATTACCTACTACTCTACAACATATTGTCCAAATTTCGGAGGAATCGGTTGATTCTATCCTAAAATATGACATTAAATCTTTATTTTTTCATGTGGGGCTATCTAACAAAATGGCTAAGAAATGGGAGTGTGTACGGAGAAATTTGATGGTTAGAATGGTTACTGCGAGGATTTCCAGTTAAGTTGAAATTATTTTCCGTAGTTTCGTAGATATAACATACTGAGTTATAATGTTTACATGACCGTCATCTTGAAAATCAGTTTCGGACACTCTTAACCTATCAGTTTGCGTTGCCTACTTATTAACTGCTTGTGTTACTTGTTTGCGAAATTTTGTGGATATCTGTAGTTTTTTCCTGAGATATACATAAAAAGTGTTTTATGTAAGAGAATGCTATTCTACAAAATAGCGGACAAAGAAACTTTGAGTGGACATATATGATGGTTTTAATATATGTATACTGCCAGCATACAATAAAACGTTGGTATTAACTACATGGTTTACACAATGTAGCATACTACAATGTAGCTTGTGTATGGTCGCCATTACAATTGTTTGTAATATACTTGTTTGCATTAACTATCGCAATACTTCTTCTCTGTAAAATTAGGTGGAATCGAATAATTGTTTCCCGATTAGTTACATAATATTTTTATATTAGTTAGATGCCATTGTACAAAATGGTGGGCAAAAGAGTGTACTCATTGACACATCAGATGGTTGCAATGTATACTGGCAACATACAAGGCTACGATGGAACTTATTACACGGTTTCAAAGATGTAGAAAACTAAATTGAAATATATATAAAGCAGCCCTTTCGAAAAAAAATTCTGAACTTTTTACAACATACCATTTTACATCACCTGCTGCGGTATTTCTTGTTGCCAAATTCGGGAGGAATAGAGCAAATGTTTCCGCGAGGTAAGAAATAAATACTTTATTTATTCGTGTGGCGCTATTTTAGAAGAGAGCGGACAAATGGGGATTTGTGTAGACGCATTTGATAGTTGTAAAATGTGCTTTCAATGTTCGAAGTTAAGTTAGAATTTCTTGCGCAGTTTCAACGATATAGCATGCTAAGACAAAATAGCAATACGACNCAATGTTCGAAGTTAAGTTAGAATTTCTTGCGCAGTTTCAACGATATAGCATGCTAAGACAAAATAGCAATACGACTGCCATATTGTAAATAAGTGTAATAAATTCTGAAAACAAATAAGTTTATGTAAGCTGCTATAATACTACTTCTTTGCCAAATTTATTATGTACCGGTAAATGTTTTCCAGACGTATGATATAAAAATATATTTATTTGTGTAGCGCTATTTTACGTAATTACTACAAATTGGCTATATGTTGAGTAGTTTTCGAATTATAATATAACATACTTTATTTATTCATCTGGCGCTATCTTTCGAAACCGCTGAACAACAACAATACATATATAAAAATGCAATGCTTACATGATGCACTGTCAACAAATACAATTTAGTTTAAATATGTTGAAGGCTCACGAAATGTAACATATTACTTCAAACATTAAAGGGGCTACCATCTTGAAAGTAAGTCTCTAGCGTTTTTAAAAACTTTAAAAGTCAGGTGTCCTTCCTAAGTACTATATCTGTGCCGAGTTTGGTGAAATTCAGTTTACGCGTTCAGAAGTTAAAAAGTAGGAACATACGCAAGGACACACACACACATTATCATATACACAGGCAGCAAAATTACTAAATAAGCCATTATTAACAACGGAAGGTAGGTAAAAAGCGGATTATACACTCTAGAACATTTGTGTTTCTTTTCTTTAAGTTAGTCTTAATGCATGGTCATTTCTTGAGTTTATAATGTAATTTGCTTCATAACACCCCGGAAACGTTATCAGGTAACTGACAGTTTGTGAATCTTTCTGGTCCAATTTATTACAATGATACGCATTTCTGACATTTTTAAGGGTTATTAATTTATTGCAATTTATAAAATTCTCGATTTATGGTTTTCAGCAGTGCTCTCTATAAAATGAAGAAAGCCTTTCTGTTACACCGGAAATACCCCTAGAATAAAAGCATATCAGAAGCCTCGTTGTCTACGTCTGAAGATGTTTGCTTTTGCCTTTATTTTAAAACAAACATTTAATATTGTTTATACATTTGTCTAATGATTTTAATGATAACTTATTTAATTGGTAAATAATTTTTATTGATATTTCGTTTTGAAAATTGTAGTTGAATAAATAATTGTTTTATAATTTTATATAATTTGTAATTTTATTTAGACAAAAATATTACGTTAGCTTACATTGCCATATATATCTTAGTAAAAAAATCCTTAAAACGCCCCCAAATGGCCTTTTATAACTATCGTTGATAATGAGGCTTAACTAGTAGCGATGTCCCTTGTGGCCATTTCTAAGCGATGGTCTGTATGAGCGGAAATATCGTTTAAATACGAAAACTATGGCGTTTTGTAAACTAAAGAGATTAACAGTTTTGATTATATGTTTTATTTTAGTAGTAGTTTTCATAAATATGCTAATTTTGAATTTATGCCAAAGTAAAAGTAATCTGTCTTTTAATTTTATGTTTGCATATTAACATCATAAAACTCTTACGTCTATTGGACTTGCTTGATAAACGACTACTAATATCGAAAGGGTTTTAAATCGCAAAATTATAATGTGATGAAATGGCATGATAAAAAAAATATCGTTGAACTCTAACATGCGTGCAATTGGAAGAGACACGAGGAAAACAATGGAAGTCTTATGTAGCACAGAACAAAACTTTATTTTGAAGCTTTCTTTGAGCGTACGCTTCATTAAATGGGATGGAATAAAAAGACGTCGAGTGAGTTTTTGCGGGAAACGTAACACACAGTAACTGCACAGTAGCGGCAGTGTCAAGAACTAGGTCAAACTAACTCGAACTGCTGTTCTAAGGTTATTTGGATTCGGAGTGAAAGACTCAATGGGGTGACAGAGCACGGAAATGTAAAACATGATCAATCTTCAACCGCTACAAAAAAAAAAAAGAAACAAAAAGACCTTTAAACTTAAACTTCCGAGTGAAAAAAACATAAATTTGGTTGAAGTTTTGGTGGTAATGAAACGTTAACTTACTTTCTTACTGATTGATTAAAGTTGTTTTTTATTGGCTTGTCAGAAGTACGTGACGTATTCCCCTTGTGTCATTCATATAAGTAAACAACACTGTGCATTCTTAAGTCCAAGAAGTTGTTGGAAATGGTGTTAGTAACTACAGGCAATGTCAAGTTTCTGCCCCATTCCTGATTTCTTCAGCAAACTGCTTCCTCCCGAATAACGTTGCTTTCGACGAGACGTTGCGCCCAAACTTCCTACTAATATAACAGTCTTATTTTCAGAACATAGCTATGAATAAATTAGCTTTCTTTTGTTTGCGAATTGACGAAATATATTTTAACCTAAAATATTAATATATAATTTGAAAATACAAAATAATATTAATTTTATTTATAACTGAATAATCTACGTTGGGAAGAGAAAATAACGACTTTGAAAGTATAGAAAACAAATTTTTAAGACGTAGATAAGCTAGATAAAGTAACGATCCATAAGAAAGCCCATTTCACAACAAATAACTTTACTTAATTCTCGGTATGTTNGATAAGCTAGATAAAGTAACGATCCATAAGAAAGCCCATTTCACAACAAATAACTTTACTTAATTCTCGGTATGTTAGAAAACAAATTGCATTCCCAGTGTTCGGAAGGTGAAATTGCATCCTACAAAACCATTTCCTAACACCTACTTTCCGTAATATGTGATCAGAAAATTAGTTTTATTAATTTGAAGTTGTTTGTGGGATTCATGGACCAGCATTAATGATCATGCAAGAAAGATTGAAGTATCGTCNATTTATTAATTTGAAGTTGTTTGTGGGATTCATGGACCAGCATTAATGATCATGCAAGAAAGATTGAAGTATCGTCCAAACAGGTTATCGTATGCAGTATATATAACTGCCTGGTTTAAAGTAATTTCTCGTGTCACAGCAGCAGAGAGACTGATGGTGTTGCATTAACAACTAAATAGACATAATCCTGCTTTCCATAAAACCAATATTTCTAAGAGAACACTTGCCTTTGTATGTTTGTGTACGCATGGAACTGGAAGTGACTACTACCTACCCTCACCTCTTCACAAAATAATCTCTAAAAGACAAACGACATTTTTTCACAAAACATTGTATTTATACTTATGNAACCCTCACCTCTTCACAAAATAATCTCTAAAAGACAAACGACATTTTTTCACAAAACATTGTATTTATACTTATGACCAATCCTTCGTAAAAAAGGTCACCTTTTATACTTTCTGACTATGACGGATGGTTATTTTCAGAGTGGATGGCTCTACATTAGGAGCGATTGAACATAATCGAAATAAATATGGTGTATTAACAGTGTACACTTAACTATAGAAAATCATTCACTCACAGGCCAGAATATTAAAAGATAATGACAACTGAAGTAAACAAAGCTCGTAAGTCATATATCAAGAACTACTCAAACTATTTCCACCAAATTTTTNGATAATGACAACTGAAGTAAACAAAGCTCGTAAGTCATATATCAAGAACTACTCAAACTATTTCCACCAAATTTTTCATACGAGTGGTGTACTGGTAATCAATTAAAAAAGTACGTGATTTTCATTATATTGGTGACTTTTCTGTAAAAATTTTACTTTTTGGTTCTTTATCTACCGTAAAATTTGTCAACTTTTTATTGAACACTTTTGGTTTGACACCAACTATTGGGAACATTAAATAATTTACTATGTTGCATGTTTTCACAGCTATTTNGATAATGACAACTGAAGTAAACAAAGCTCGTAAGTCATATATCAAGAACTACTCAAACTATTTCCACCAAATTTTTAATACGAGTGGTGTACTGGTAATCAATTAAAAAAGTACGTGATTTTCATTATATTGGTGACTTTTCTGTAAAAATTTTACTTTTTGGTTCTTTATCTACCGTAAAATTTGTCAACTTTTTACTGAACACTTTTGGTTTGACACCAACTATTGGGAACATTAAATAATTTACTATGTTGCATGTTTTCACAGCTATTTNCTGAACACTTTTGGTTTGACACCAACTATTGGGAACATTAAATAATTTACTATGTTGCATGTTTTCACAGCTATTTCGAACGTCAATACCACGTAAATAAAATGAAGCTCTTTCGCCATATTTGGGGCACTACACTAACTCTTATGAGCATATTTAACACACACTTAGTGATGTAAATTGTCAAACTAAAAAAACATATTTAAGTGTTTCGGAAAATATTTTGAAACTGGTGCACCACAGTAAAATAAAAATTATAAGTTGGTAGGGCATACATGCCGAACCAGTAAACCAATTACGACCAGACCGGTGTGCTAAGTGTGCTATTTTCAAGCATTTATACATTTTTTTATTGCCTCTTTCGTCTCTATAGTGCAAATAGGTGCCACTTGAAGTAATAAAGATTTATTATTATTTCTTCAAAACTGCTTAGCTGATTGTCGCAAAATATTTCTCACGAATAGTGCTATGGTGAACTACCCTAATCATAATAAATGAAGGACAAACTATCTAATTCTTAGGGAATTTATCATACAACCGGAATAATTAGATAGATCTTTACTGAATCTTTTTATACTGATAACATATAGGTGACGTATAAAATATTCTGAAGTTCTGTTCGCAAGTTTGTAAAGTAGCAGTGTCGAGTGTCCCAAAATTCACGCAAGATTTGACCTTTGCGTCATTTGTGCGGTAAAGTGTCACCAACGAAAATCACGAGACAGCGTGATAGCTAACAGTTCAAGGTTAGTAAAAATGGATCACTACACGAAAGAACAACGCGTTTTCATTGTTGTGCAATATTTTAAAAATAANGTTCAAGGTTAGTAAAAATGGATCACTACACGAAAGAACAACGCGTTTTCATTGTTGTGCAATATTTTAAAAATAATGAAGGTTTGGCAACTACAGTTCGCCATTTTCGTACAATATATGGTTGGAATAGTGATTTAACTTCATCAACTGTGAAGAGATTAATTGAAAAATTCAGGGAGACACAATCAATTAGTGATCTTTGACTCTCTGGCCGTCCTTCAACNCTGTGAAGAGATTAATTGAAAAATTCAGGGAGACACAATCAATTAGTGATCTTTGACTCTCTGGCCGTCCTTCAACAAGTCGTTCGCCACAAAACATCGAAACAGTTCGTGATAGTGTTGCTAAGAGTCCAGGAACATCAATCCGGCACCGTGGTCAAGAATTGGACATTTCGAGGAGCTCTCTACAGCGTATTATCGCGGAAGATTTGCATCTTCTTGCTTATAAAGTTCAATTGACTCAAGAACTGAAGCCTACTCTCAACGCACAAAGAAGAGAGTTGGTTGAATGGATATGGAACAACNAGTTCAATTGACTCAAGAACTGAAGCCTACTCTCAACGCACAAAGAAGAGAGTTGGTTGAATGGATATGGAACAACAAGTGGATGCTGATTTTTCAAACAAAGTCATCTTCGGCGATGAGGCTAATTTTCTTCTTGATGGCTTCGTTAATCATCAAAATTGTCGCATTTGGGGTTCAGAAAATCCACGAGTGATTGTTGAGAAACAAATGCATCCACAACGTGTCACTGTGTGGTGCGGATTTTGGGCTGGAGGTATCATCGGACCATTCTTCTTCGAAAATGCGGCTGGTCAGGCAAAAACAGTTAATGGTGCTCGCTATCGCGACATGATAATCCAGTTTTTTGTACCTAAATTGCAAGATATGGATGTGGACGACATCTGGTTTCAACAAGACGGTGCCACATGCCATACAGCCCCAGAAACAATTCAATTACTGCGTGAGTCATTTCCTGGCTGTGTAATGCCCCGTTTTGGTGATCATAATTGGCCGCCCAGATCATGCGATTTAACGCCGTTGGACTTTTTTCTTTGATGTTTTTTGAAGTCTAAGGTTTATGCCAAATAGCCCACGACCACCCACGCCTTGAAGGAGAAAATTGAGCGCTGCATAAACGACATTCAGCCACATGTATGCAAAACTGTCATGGAAAATTTCGACAAAGGTGTGCGTGTGTGCCAGAAAGCCGTGGAGACGCCATTTACCCGATATACTATTCCATGCATAACCCTATACTGTATACTTTATAAATCAATAAAACATTTACAATTTGTAATAAAAAACCTGCGTTTTCTATCAACATTACTTCTTGCGTGAATTTTGTATGATATTATCAAAAGGATTTCCGGCAAATTAATATTAAAATTTCCGAGTTAAAATCTGAAAAATTCAGTTACATTAAAGTGACATTTTTGTTCTAAATGACTCCATCTTTACAATAAGTGTTTAAAGTTATATCAGTGGAAGAGGCAAACTAACTTACCACAACCGAANGCTGCATAAACGACATTCAGTCACATGTATGCAAAACTGTCATGGAAAATTTCGACAAAGGTGTGCGTGTGTGCCAGAAAGCCGTGGAGACGCCATTTACCCGATATACTATTCCATGCATAACCCTATACTGTATACTTTATAAATCAATAAAACATTTACAATTTGTAATCAAAAACCTGCGTTTTCTATCAACATTACTTCTTGCGTGAATTTTGTATGATATTATCAAAAGGATTTCCGGCAAATTAATATTAAAATTTCCGAGTTAAAATCTGAAAAATTCAGTTACATTAAAGTGACATTTTTGTTATAAATGACTCCATCTTTACAATAAGTGTTTAAAGTTATATCAGTGGAAGAGGCAAACTAACTTACCACAACCGAANATAAATGACTCCATCTTTACAATAAGTGTTTAAAGTTATATCAGTGGAAGAGGCAAACTAACTTACCACAACCGAAACTGCTGCCATATATTTAAGTTGAGAATACATTAATTCATAAATTAATGTTAGTGTACAATGTTGAAAGTTATCGCCTCAATTAAGATCATCAAGCGTAATAGCGTAGTGACTTATCAACCAGATCCAAACAGGCTTTGCGTGAATTAGTTACCATAGAAGGTCACCGAATATTGTGTGTTGCAATGTCTTACTTTTAAATGACGTGCTGTACTTTGTGTAGTGCTGTTTGCCATATCACTGGCATCACCAAATTGATTTAACTCGAGCCTGGTGTGCTGAAATATCTACTACTTGCTTTTAATTNTGCCATATCACTGGCATCACCAAATTGATTTAACTCGAGCCTGGTGTGCTGAAATATCTACTACTTGCTTTTAATTCACGAAATCATTAGTTATCCTCATTTTGGATGTTACTGCCACAACAATTATTAACGAAGGCTTACGTCATTTCTCAGGAAATATTTGACCGATATTATAAAGTCTGGTNTTACTGCCACAACAATTATTAACGAAGGCTTACGTCATTTCTCAGGAAATATTTGACCGATATTATAAAGTCTGGTTGACGCTTCCTCCCACTTATACTTCTTCTTAAGGAACGTATTCCTACGCTTGATTTATCACTTCACCGATATTATTTTTAATGATATTTACAGTGTTTATAGGAAAGTAAACTAATTAGTTATACGAATAATTTATTTAGAGTTTTCAATGTTGTGCTACTATAACTAAGAGAAAGTTTGTTTGAGCCAATGATTTACATCTTTGTAGGCAGCCAAACAAATACGTATTTTCAGTAAAAAAAATATTTGTGACTTAAATATCTGACATGGAACAAAACAGAATTTGCTTAGCCATTAAATAATAAGATTTTTTAATTACTAAAGCGTCTAGTAAGGCAACAAAATCTGNCAAAACAGAATTTGCTTAGCCATTAAATAATAACATTTTTTAATTACTAAAGCGTCTAGTAAGGCAACAAAATCTGCGTACCACAAAATATTTGTTTCATTTAAATGTATACATTTCTTTGGTCATATACCAACAAAACATTTCTGGCACATACAAACGTTTCTCTCAGTGTAAAAGTGAAATATAAAGTAANGTTTGGTCATATACCAACAAAACATTTCTGGCACATACAAACGTTTCTCTCAGTGTAAAAGTGAAATATAAAGTAATGCGTGGTTTTATCCGTTAACAGTAATAAAAATATTAACACCCAGAATAAATTGCCTAATAGAAGCGAAAATTAGTATGCGGAATTGTCATGTATAATTCCGTAAATGATCAAAGTTTCACTGCGATTGGCCGCACAGAACTACCTCCCAGGGGCGTTAATATCGCTACAAACGTAAGGCGAAAGATCGTAGGACAAATGTGTGTGTAGGATAATGACTGTGCGTGTGGAGTTAACGTCACGAATATTCTGCTTATCTCGACGAGACATTCGACCCAGATATGAAAAAAAAAAAAAATGTACACACTCTTTACCTGAATAGCTGAGAATTTGACTGTTTCATTCTGTTAACCGCACCAGACTGGTTCAACGGTCAAGTCAGTGAATTTAACTGATGAATTAGTGAAAAAATTACACTTTAACTAATATTATTGATTCGGTGATATTTTCCACTGATTCATAAACTATTTATTTCACTGTTTTCAGTGGGTTTTTTTTTCTACTGCGTAACGAAGTATACTCCATCCCATATGTTAGCTTCTATTTTAAAGTGTGATAGTAAGACTTTGTGGCTTTTCCAGCCGTGCCTATGTACTCTTCTTGCGTTTGAATCCTGTCGGTGTGTCTGCCCCCAGCGCTTGACTGTTAACACGAGTTGCAGCGCAAAGTGTCAAGGGGACAAATGCTTGGTAGTCTGTATAAAGTGCGGCTCTGGGGGGCCGGGATGGATCTGGGCTGATGGTCGGGCAACCAACCTGTAATGGGTGTAAGGTGACGGTGAGGAGCTGAAAGTGCACATGGTAAAAGCCGGAAGCAGATATCGGTGTGTAGAGAGTGTACAGATTCAGCGCCTCGGAGTGCCTGGTTGGGTAGTAGTAACTACGGGAATGACCGTCCTAGTTCGGCCATCCTTTTGGTGGAGGCCACATAGTGGTCACCTTCTTCTTTAAGTGTAAGAGCAGATCGGCGTGAAATGGTGTAACCATCTCGCTGGACCACAGATTTAGGCACTAATGGTTTCGGTGGAGGGCTCTTCACCACGGCTGGCGAGCTCCGGTGGGGCACTCTCGAAATTTTTCTTCTGGGAAGGGTTTGTCACTGTACTGCTGCGTGGTCCAAGACCTGGTCCCTGAAATGGGACAGAGATGAGAATATATAGCCTAGCGCTGCTCAAGTCCATTTCCACCTCCTCAAAAGGTCAGGACTGGAAACACATTGGAAACGCCGTGGCTAACGAAGTGAGGACGATAATGGGCTAGTGGTGGCCCTGCCAGTTCATTGGCNGAAACACATTGGAAACGCCGTGGCTAACGAAGTGAGGACGATAATGGGCTAGTGGTGGCCCTGCCAGTTCATTGGCAATCAGCCATGGCGAGATCATGTGCAGCTTTCCAGAGGCTGCATGTGTTTTTCGCCTGCGGTGATGACCCGCGAGACGAGTGCACAACCCCAACTAAGGCCTTTGGGTAGATCTCGGGGTGGCGGAGATCCGCGGAAGGGACTGTCTGGCATCCTGGAGGTGTTGGGCTGCTTTGGGTGGAAACTTAGTGTGCTTGTAATAGTCGTGGGAACCCAGGGAATCAGCGAGAAGCCGCAGTTTTTGGCCGTGCTTATTGCGGGTCGGACTCTGGGTGGCATTGGTTGAAACTCACGCTGGGAGGAGTCCTGGATGCGGGTATTGGAGGGCGGTAACGGCGGCCCGTGCGCCCTCGATAGCTAGAGAGGGGTGCGGGGGAAAAAGGGCATTATCTCCCACCGAACCCCCGCGACACACAGTGCTGGGTTTGGTGATGGGCTCTTGTCACTCGAGTTCTTCTTGGTGAACAAAAGTGGCGTGTCGCCGGACCAGGTTTCAAAGAGTTGATGCTCACTAATGAAGGGACGCTGGTCTGATCCGCTTAGTAACAGGACTCATTAACGAAGCGCGTTCGTAGAGGTTGGATAGGCCTCGTCCCCATCAAGGTGGTGGGAGCAGATTCAACTGTGTACGATGCTGTTGACATGTGAGGTGGTAACAACGCCCACCCACCGCGATTGGAAGGAGCGAAATCTCTTTCTATTGGATTGCTATCAACTGCAGCTAATTAAAGCACTGTGGTGCTAATTATTATTGTTTGGGTGCACAGACATTATGGGACCGGCCAGTGTGCACAGCACGGATTATCTAATACCTGAAGTGTTAAAATACTATATCTGACGTGACTTTGTGGCTGACCTGAAACAATATTAGAGCTGGGTGCTCTGCACATTGTATGTTGCTCTGAATTATACTCCTGTTTTACCTATTGGACTTAGGTAGGGAGTCCCGACTGGCCACATGCTGTAGAACATATACGGAAAATAAATATAGAGTGCGCTGAAGCCGGGCCTGGGGTCTCTGGAGAAGAGGGTGTGCATGGAGAGAGTCACCGGGTAGTATAAAAGGGGTGTGGTTTAGACGATCAGGGATTAACTAGTAACTTGCAAAGGACATTACAACATGTTCTACAGACATCACGACAGTACAACACTCCAGTCGGAAGATTGGAGGGGAGCTTCACTCTCTCGCCGATAACATCTACACATAAATTTACTAAGATAGCAATAGTGGTTATCAGCTATAAATAAAGGCCCGGAGCCCAACTATAACATATACACAGCAGCCTGCTGCCGGCTCAATGATTTGACCCAAGTCTGTCGGGCTGCAATTTTGTTGCAAATCAACTTTACGAGCTATGAGAAATTCTGTTCTTGGTCTTGTGACAGCACAGTCTTCTGAGGGCTTATGAAAGATCAGCGGCAGCGGATTGTGGAGATCGTCGCTGAGTGCCCGAGAGACTCGGCTGTGTAGATGGAGAAGACTCTCGCCAACTCCGGGACTCGGGTTGCAGCTGAGGAGGTGCTGCGGGAAAGTTGGCCTACGATTCAGAAGTTAATTAAGATTTGGAACACTGTTAATTTCTCACTGGTGATGCGGGACTTAGAATATTCAGCAGATCAGTGAGTGGAACGTAATCTCTGAAAGTAGTTCGCCGCAACTTAGAATATTTCTGCGGAATAGAATGAGGGACTTAACCTCTGGCAGTGATGATTTAGAAAATATTAGGCCGTCTGAGTTAAAGAACCTTGTTTCTGCCGGAAGTTCTTGGGGACTTTGCATTCTTTTGCGGAGAACAGTGGACTTAGGTTTTGGATGCCCATTTTGGAACTTTGCCTTTAAAGTGGCGAATGCGAAATTTTAATACTGTGAAGAAAGGATTTAGTACTATGATCTGCGGACTTACTTGGCGAACTGGGACGTCGGGAATATTCATGAATATAAATGAGATTGTTTTGTATGAATGTATTTGTTGAGGATATTCATGAGCACTACTTACACACCCTATGGGTGAACCGGTGATGAGAATACCCTCAGGCTCAGATGTTTTGTGGTTTCGTGAGAAGATTATTGTGTATGTAAAAGGGAATAATTTTGGATAGCGGTTGGGATCCTTTTATTCATGATACGAAAAGCCTCGGTGATTGTTTCAATGCGAATTTTTGTTGTGTTTTAATACTATATGTGTTCAGTAATAATTTTTTTTTCTGGAAAAATTGCTGAATGATTTAAATATGTTTTATGGAATCTTCAATGTAATTTTTGAATGAATTTGGAAATCCAATTGTAGTATGTGCTTAATAAAATTGCAATCTATATATTGTAAATTGAAAGAAAGCATTCAAAGGAAAAGCATATGAGACCAAAATTAAAATAAACAAAAAACTAAATGGTGTTTTGGACATTTGTGTGTACTCCCACCCATTCTGGTCAGCAAGATAGAGTAAACCTTAATTACTCTGCTCTTGAAAGGTTTTGGTGATATATATTCCTCCCATCCCCGTTCTTTTCCTGGATAGTCCTTGTGGAGGTATTGAAAACCCGTCAAAACTGATGGACTAGTTTAACAATACGTTAAAAAAGGCCATCGAAGAACATGTATCAAATGAAATAACAATGAACAAACTATTAAAAAAACCAATAACAAATATTTCCAAGAATGTAAGTAATGTCTTTTATAACACCATTTTACGAGTTAACATGTACATTCAATTTTTTATTCAGTTTATAACGTAATTGATTTCGTTCTCACACAATAATTATAGCGCTTGGTTTGAAGTTTTAAACTGCATTTAATTTTGTGAAGTGAGTATAATCATGCATACTATTTGATTTAACAATACTGACGCATCCCGCGTCCCTAAAGATATTTATTCGTCAGAAGACACACACTGGCGAAACTCGCAGGCGGACGACTGCAATAAATACTAAGGGTTCGGCAAGAGTGCTGGAATAATAGCGGCACGATATCCGGAGGCAGGAGAACCACAGGCACCCACCAAGAGGCCGCCAAGTGTTCCGCCACGTGCGAGAACCGAAGCGCCGAACACGTGTTTTACGACCCAGGGGACGCGGCGAGCAGTGCGGCCACGTGCAGAGATGAGGCGAGCGACGTGATAGCCGGAAGCAGCGGAAGAAACACGTGCGAGAACCGAAGCGCCGAACACGTGTTTTACGACCCAGGGGACGCTGTGATCACTGCGGCCACGTGCAGAGATGAGGCGACCGAGGCGATAGCCGGAGGCAGCGGAAGAAACACGTGCGAGAACCGAAGCCCCGAACACGTGTTTTACGACCCAGGGTACGCGGCGAGCCGTGCGGCCACGTGCAGAGATGAGGCGAGCGACGTGATAGCCGGAAGCAGCGGAAGAAACACGTGCGAGAACCGAAGCGCCGAACACGTGTTTTACGACCCAGGGGACACGGCGAGCAGCCCGGCCACGTGCGGAGATGATGCCAGTTTAATATGGCGAACGAGCATACAAAACCACGACAGAGAGGAAGGAATGGGGCAGTCGGCCAATGGGAATCGAGGAGTTCGGATCGAAGTCAGGAGGAACGAGTTCGAGAAGGCGTCGAGACGCGAACACCGATCGGGAGGACCTGTCGCAGCCCAGACGTCCCAGTCTGCTTCCGAGTGACGAAGCGGTCCAGAGGTCGCCGGCCGAGAGAAGACCAGCGTCTCGAGTCGGATAAGTAGAGTCATACAGGAAGTGTAAAGAATCTTGCTCCCCACGACGCTAATCGCCGCATCGAGCCATATGTAGCCCATGTAGAAAAAGGGGAGGAGAGAGTTGTCTCATGCGTCCATGTAAAAGTGACCCTGTTAAGCATAAATAAAACTGGCATATGTTAACTCGCAAAGAAGGTGAATTTATTTGGTAAATTGAACCTAGGGATAGTAGTGTCAACATATTCCTACGCTATAACACTGAGGGCTAGCATCCATTGCTGGCGCCTTACGCAGAGAGCAGAGACGATACCTACTTATAAACCATAGTATTGGGCAGGTATCAATACTAACCACGAAAATTTAACTAAAAACGAAAAGAAAGGGCATACCATTTAAAACAACATATGTTCTATGAATAAGGATAAGACATATATTCATCCTTTCCTTGTCAACGTTGGCATGATAGCTTCTTTGCCCTCATAGCTCAAGGGCAGAGCGACCGACTTGCAGATTGGTAACTCCCCCTATTTTGTGGTCAGAATAAGGACGAGTAATGAAACAATGAAAACATATCTTATGCAAATAAGTTATTCCGTGAACGTGATGTTTTAAAATACCACCGTAATAAATAAGTGAAGCGAATTTACATGAATGAAAAACATTTACGTCTACATAATAAATATGTTTCATTCATTAACACTACATGTTGAACGGAAATAAAATTACTACTTTTCGTCAAAAATGGTTTTCCAAATTTTGAGTTAAAATTGTGTAGTTTTTTAAAATTGAATTTCTTGAGTACGGAAGAAAATATCAGTGATAAATTTCGTTGGCATGTTTGCAGTCGTTTGAGAAACAAGAAAGCTCAAACCAATGGGATAAAATAATTATTTGTTGAAAAAAATATAAATTCGTGGGAAAATTGGAAGCAGAGGCAATGGAGCTTGTCTTAAACCAAATAACAATTACGAAGAGAGAAAATTCATATGAGTTGCTTCAGAATTTCTTAAATACTTTGGAAGGAATTATAAACGTTATTGCATGTTTTCTGCCATCTTATAATAAACTGGATTTTTTTTTATTTCACTCATGAAAACTTTGTACACTGACAAAACTTTGGAACAGTACAGAATTATAAGAAACCACTAAAAACCGTGAAGTCAAAGTTACAAACTATTATATTCTGTGATAATTATTTCACGTAAAGCAAGTGAATGTGTGTAAGAAAGGCATATTATTGAACAGTTACCATTGAATTATAGGGGAATTAAATACTCTTTCCTGTTTCAAAAAATTCAATTGCCTTTTATTTTAATTTTCCAGGAAATATCAGCTCGTGCTATAACCCTACTGTGTGCATAAACCCTTCTCGCTTATTTTTGCAACCAACCAAATAGACTGTAATGGTAATTTGTTGGTTTTAACGCCATTAAACTGTCATCCCGCAGTAAAGTTCCTAAAAAAACTTTATCTACAAATATGAAACGCAAACTCTACAACAATTCATTCCATCAGCACAATAAATGTCCTTCTTAAATGCAGGAATTGCCTAAATTACTAACCTCAATACTCAGTACCGAGTGAAATGATTTTATTCTTGCCAAAATTAATTTATTACTATTGTTGAATTAAACCAAACCACTGTATGGCGAATGGCTCGCGTTTTAATACGAAGGATGCGGGTTTGGGTCTCGGTGCATGCAAGTACATTTTAACTGAATACAGCTCAAACTTTTCCTCGTATATTAATTAAGTGTTCATTGAAATAGTTCTAGAGAGCATTGTAAAATATTTTTGTTTCTACTGCCCGATAGTGTACGATGAAATTAATGCCATAATGTGTCATATTACAAATATTTTTACTGCAGTTTTTATAAGAGAAATTATGTATTGGTACAAATAATTTATGTTAAGTATTTTTTTAAAGTTTCAAAAGCATTTAACAGTGCAAGCTGGGAGTTAATTTTCATGTGCCGTAGGCTGAAAGGCCGGGCATGCACGGACCTGTTTAGCTGACGTGCTGTGACCCATCTTAAGCACTGCTCTGCCAAAGTGTCGGGGAAACATTTTCCATCACGGGATTTAATTTTTATCGGGGTGGCTAGCAACGTGAAGAACCACCCAGGAGGAGATGGTGTCACTTACAATAGCCGCCCTCGTACCTCCGGGAAGGAAGGTCTAGCTAGGCTTCTCTGCTGAATGTGAGTGGCGTGCCTGACTTGAGGGGACTTGGGAGGAGGAGGATGTCTGGCGGCGAGTGTGATTGTTGGATTGTTAGCGACTGCGGTGGATAGCCAGGGTCATTGAGGTGTCAGTCCAGCGATGGGTGAGTGCAGTGCGACTTAGTGAAGCACACGGGGTGCTCACACGATAGTGCTCGAGGGAGGAGACTGCGATAAACCTGTACCGCATTGCGGAGGAGGTACTGGTTTGCTTATAGTAAACCAAATATATCACACTTTTTTTTAGAGAAAATTATGTAAAATATTTTCTATTAACTGAGGCGTTGGATAGCAATATAACGAGTGTAAATTTTTTTTTGCGGTTTTTGGGCTTAAATTTATTTTACTAGCGTAACTATATTGTGAAAATATATATAGTAGTTACAACGAAGGACTAACTGATGTGTGTATTACTTGGTTTTGAATTACAAGTAGTCTTAATAACGCTTTAATTTAATTTAATAAATATTTACTTTCCGTCTTAAACCTGGTTACGTCCAGATAAATGCAACAATAGTAACAATTTTATATATTGATGGCAAATCCGGACGGATATATGTTGGCAATATCACGATCAAAATTTATGGCTATGGATGAAGTAGTAAGGTAGAATTGTTGTTACCTTTGCCTGAAGAAATGGACAGAGACTAATCCTGAACATTTACGTAAGCCTTACAGTCTTCACGTTCGCATTTAACTTTGGTCGGTGATATCTCTAAATAAATGGAACAAGCATTTCCGAAACCAAATAAACACTGTAGTTATCAACTTTATAGAAGTAAACCAAATTTTAAGTGTTCTTCAAAATCTTATTTGGCGTGACCATGATGTGCCAAAGTAGAAACATTGAGATTTATTGACAAAGGAATAACATGTAGGACAGAATTACACAGTATTACGGTAAATACGAAATATATTAATTTGAATCAGTAAAAGAAATAAAAGATACAATAATATTTTTAAAATAAAATTTATTTGTGTTATAAAAAATCTAACAGTGATTTTCAGATACCTATATACATTAATTAATGATTCCGTCAACATTTATGTCAAGCTGATGCAGTTAATTGTACTATTTTCATAAACTAATGAACCTAACTCTAGTTTACAAAACATTTGCAGGAAGTATCGCATAATACAATACTGATATAAAATTATGGGTTAAAAGTTTAACGCCTGTGAATACAAATTTTAATTGTTAGGTTATTTTACAGCAGTTCATTTTTGTGGAAAAGTTTGTAAAATTTAAAGTTATCTTAGCGAAAGTGATCGAGATTTTAGCCCAAATTATATATTAGTTTTACACTTTTTCTAAATATATTTTCTAGGTTTAACAGTTGTCTATATTAGGAAATAGATGTTAATCTGTTGTAAATAAAAAATATTTTTGTGAGTATAGCAGAAATAACTTTTGCTCTGAACCAAATATTTTATTTTCAATTTTGTGGCATATTTTATATTACTTTACGTCCTCTTAAAATCACTTAATTATTCTCGTATACGTTTTTAAAAGTACAGCCATTTTAAATTTAAAATTTACTCTATTGTAAATACTAGAGTTTTGAAATAGTAAAGTAAGGGTGAGCTCCAAATAAGCTGAATACAAGCAATTAAGATTGTGATGTTGTATTTGATTTGCCCCAAGGTAATGTTGACAAAATATATATTTGCTGACAAAATGTAGACTAAACATTTAGGGTAAAAATTTTTATAAATACTACAAACATAACGTTAAAATTTGTAACAAATTAATAGATCCGTTTTGCTTTATACGAAGTTAATGTTTCTAAATAAGAGCAGATTTTCATAACTGGGCATTTGCAACAAAGAAAGTATACTTTAAATTCAAAACTGAGTATTTTCTTCAAATTAAAATATACAGACTTCTCACTGTCGTGGCTGGTAATACGCGATTCTTCTATTAATTGTAAATCTCAAAGAGTAAATGTTTTTACATTTGGGAGAACATTTACCTGGACTTGTAACGTTTTCCCAGTAATTTCATTAGTTAATCAATTGACACCAGCCAATATTTTTCTGTAACTACGCATTAACTAACCTTGCTTATAAACTTACAAGTAACAGGAAAATAAATTTTTTGGTTCTGCTATCGACACTGTTAAAAAGGTTTTCAGGTTCGTATACAAAATTTTTAATTTTGTGCTGAATTATTCTTGTGGTAATTACTATTTATTAATTGTGAACTGAGTAAAAATATTGAACATCTTATATATCATATATTTGACAATTTTGCCGTCGTTTTGAAGAAAATTCTAGAAAATATGGCGTTTAGTCATAGCTTGTTTGTTGGCTTCTTCTGCACGTGCCAATGCGTCATTCATTGTACTTTATAGAAATTTTTAATATACACATATATTGAATGTAAGAATTGATATTATTACATGCCAATACTATGACCACCATCATTTGTGTTGTTTCCTTTATAGTCCGTTGGGAAAGAAACAGACATAAAACGTCACTTGCTTGCCTGTCATGGGGCTATGTTGAACTGCCGTCGCAAAATAAGTCCGATGTTGGAACATTACGTCAATTCNTACTTTATAGAAATTTTTAATATACACATATATTGAATGTAAGAATTGATATTATTACATGCCAATACTATGACCAGCATCATTTGTGTTGTTTCCTTTATAGTCCGTTGGGAAAGAAACAGACATAAAACGTCTCTTGCTTGCCTGTCATGGGGCTATGTTGAACTGCCGTCGCAAAATAAGTCCGATGTTGGAACATTACGTCAATTCAAAAGAAATGTAATCAAGGCATTTGAATCAAAGGTAAAAGCTTTATTCTAATTACCAAATTATGAATGTTTTTTTTAACTACCGAGAAGGAATTTGAAGGATTATTATTATTATCATCCAATATGAGTTTTGAAATAAAACGTTTAATTTTTTGTACTAATAGTTAAAGGTCTGTAACCCTATAGCTATGTGTGTATCCGAAGACTATGTATTCTATTAAATCAAATGGGGAAACTGTTTTCAACTTGGATGGTATTGTGGAGGCGGAAAATATTAATATCTCTATGATTTTATTAAACACTTATATTCTAAGTATGATACCAAAATATATTAAGCCATAAAATAAATATATACTAAGCAGAGGCGTTATATTTCAGTTGTATGCAAAAGAAACATATAAATGTTATGAAATAAGGTTTAAGTAACAGGCAATGGTGCAATATTTATGCAAATGTGCTATACTTCGTATTTTCCAGGAAATCTTCCTTCTGTTTGCCACCAAATTAAACCAGAGGAGCACATATAAAATTCATAAAACCATTGAAAATAACGTTTCACCAAATGCATAAATACAAAACTAAGGAGCTAAAAATTATGTGTTTTTTTTATTTAATGAATGGTACCGTTAGCTNCACCAAATGCATAAATACAAAACTAAGGAGCTAAAAATTATGTGTTTTTTTTATTTAATGAATGGTACCGTTAGCTGAAATGGTTTTACTCACATCCCCAAGAATATCAGTCAGGAACGTCTTCTTATCCTCCACGAGGTTACACAAAGTGCAGTTTTCACTCAGGGAAAGTTTGATGTTGACTGTACAGTGCTGGCCAACGAAGCCCTTCTCTTCATCTGGCTTCACCAGCAGACACTGGTCGAAACCGCCGTAGTTGAAAACGTCACCAGTCAACACGCCTGACTGTAGTTTGGCGGACGAATCATACACTGGAACAATGGAACATAATTTGTTGTATTGTTTCTCTATGAATGCTTTTAGATGATAATTGATTATGCTAGTTAAGTGGTCAAAGCTGAAACATTAATATACTGCTGGACACTCGCAAAGTTTGTTATCATGATATTTTAAATGAACATTGGGATTTATTTACAGGCGTCTTTCAAGGGATGTCCCAATGTGCAAGGTAGGTATTAACAAGCTGTTCCATTAGAAAAACGAAAGCTTTTTAAGTGTTTCTGATGATATATATAATAGGTCGTCAGTTAACAGGCTCTACTGATTATGATATTTCGACTTACTACCTGGATGAGCATATTCGTCGTAATTTGCTAGCGATGATGTTGCTGTTGGGTTGTATATACAGCTGACAGTGACAGATTAAAAACATTTGTATGAAAAACTGGTAATTAAATAATTGCTAACTTAAAGAAATAAGCAACCAATATTTGTCACTTTTTATATAAATTTCTTATAACAGATATATTTGGCATGTAGATAGAAATCAACTTAACTATGACAAATTTAAAAGGAATTTATTTGTAGTATATGCCTAAATGCTCTCAACTCTTTTTCTTTCGGCCTGTTTAGTAGCACGACAAATAAGCAGATGTCACTAACTATAGGCTGTTAACGGTAAAATGAGCACTTTTGAAAGCCATGCTTAAGATCTTCTTGTATACCAGTGGTTTACTCCTCCAACTTATATATAACTAACATTTCCGTAGGCCTCATCACTTTAGTTATGCGTCAGTCAAATGAAACACTTAAATTATTGAGAAAGCATATACTTTAAAAATCTTCTTATTTTTACACTTCGATGCGTTAAAAAAACATAAAGTGAAATAAATAATTTGAAGGATTAAAAAATGGTTGCCTTACATTTTTTATTCAATGTTAAAACATTTAACTAATCTCCATCCATCTTTACCAAATTAACTGGGTGCATGTTANCTTACATTTTTTATTCAATGTTAAAACATTTAACTAATCTCCATCCATCTTTACCAAATTAACTGGGTGCATGTTATTCAGTGAGCCCATTAAAATGTATCCATGCAGGGGCAGTGAATTTTCGAAAGGTTAATTTCTAAAGTGCTCACTTAATTGTGAACGGCCGTTACTAGAAGTACAATTTTGCGACGTGGCCAATACCCGGTATACATTTGATACATAGAAACAAAGAAATTAATGTTTCCTTTACCAAGAAAAAGAAAATTGTGAAAAAAAAAAAATGTTTCTAGTAAGCTTGGAAAACTTTAGCTGTATCTTTCATTTCATGAGAGTTCTGGGGTTAAGTGTAAGCGAAATTAACACTTAATAATATAAAAATAAAATATTGGTATTTGCATTCTTTATGTTTGGACTACAGGAAATCTTGTAAACAAATTGCTTCCACGGATGATCATGAATGCACTTATATAATATTTTATTTTTAACTTCAGCCCAAGCATTCCTTATAAATATGACGAATTATCACATTTTACAATGAAAATTCTGCGATTTTATTACTAGTATTGCTTATTTAGGCATCGATTAACCGAGCAGATATATCTAAAATAACTTTTAAATCTAAATATTTAAACTGTATCAAAATACTTCTTAATCTAGCAGTAGCGTGCGAATATAAATGGAGACCCTAATTTATAAGACACAAACATTTTATTTATTGGTCATAAGGACACATTCGTATACGGAAAATGTTTTCAAATGTTCACTGACTTACAAAAATAATCACTATCTAGAAGGAGTGACGGAAATGAAAAGAAACTGCAAGGGTAAAAAATCATATGACTTTATCACAAATGTTACAATCTCGAATGAAATGGGCAACAGAGTACGCAGTGTGGGTATTTTGCCTGTCTGATGTCAGTAGGAAGTGCCGTTGGTCAGTGGGATTTCTCGGGGTTATTCTGTTTTCCTTATCATTGTATCTCATCGCCGCAATGACGCAGTTCTTTATTTCATTTATCCTTCAGGTATAACGGAGACTAAGGTCGCTATAATGAAAGCCGGTCAACAGGTTGCTGTTATCCCCATCCAATGTGCGATCCGCTAACGGCACTAATTTTATAAAATGACAAGAAGTTACTGATATAACTAACGAGCCTACTCTCCTTGACATGGATGGAGTTAATTTTTTAATAATTTTATAAAAACTTAGTTGATAGGTAGGACTTGTCCCGTTGAAAGCATTATCATTAGATACGAAACCAGAAACAAATGCAACAGTATTGAGGAATCTTCATATACACACGTACATTACCTGGGTCTCGAACCCAGAAATCCTCGTACCATAAGCTAGTGTGCAATCAACTGCATTACAGAGGTTGGATTCCAGCATCATTTTAGAATAGAATTAGTCAAATTTGTTCGAATGATAGGATTTACAAACCATATATATTTACATGGCTTTTATTTTGAAAATAACAGACTGATCCACTAATAGCATGTAAGTGAAAATTTCCTACTATAGAGCTGCATGTGAAACGAATATGGTGAAAATCGGTTAATTGGTCCCTGTGATATGGTTTAAAACATAAGTATCATGGGACACTCTTTATAAATGGAATAGAGAATAGTTATGTATTAGCATATTAGATGGTTGAATACTGCAATTATACAAAGTCATGCTAAAATTGATTACGAAGTTTCGTAGATGTAGCACGCAAAGCAAAATGTAATTAATAGCAACCATCCTAAAACTATGTGTCTGTCACATGGCCTGCCACAGTACAATTTTTTCGCCGAATTTGGTAAGAAAGGGTTGATGGTTTCCACACATATGACATAAAAAATTGAGTTACAATGTGGGTCTAACCTAAAAAATTGCAGAGATGAAGCTCTGTATAAACAAATTGGAAGGTTGTAATAGATACAGCCAGAAAAAAAAGTAAGGTTAAAATTGTTTATGTTAATAAAAGGTACTGAGCATGAATATTTATATAGCCACCATCTTGAAAATAAGTGCGTGACCTACTAAACATATAGCAGTTTACACCACCTACTGCAGTGCAAATAGTTTGCAAAATTTTAAAGCATTTTCTGAATTATTTTCTAATATATGACAATAATTTATTCATATGTTACTATCTTACAAAATTACGGACAAAATATGCTGCGTGTAGATACATTTGATGGTTGTAATATCTACTAAAAACATACAATTGTTTGTTGGAATCGATAACACGGTCTCGACGATATTGCATTCTAGGCTAACATGGCTGTATGTACGCAATTATAAAGATGAATGACTGACTTACATAATCTGACGGACTATTACATTTGTGTCAAATTAGATAGGATTAGGCCAATTGTTTTCCATGAAAAGGCATAACAATTTTTTTATTCATGTGGTGTTATCTTAAAACATGGCGGGAAAAAGATGCTTTTTGAAGATACATTTTATAGTTGTGCCATCTACTGCCAGCACACAAATTTAAATTATAATTGATTAGATGGTTACAATTATATATAATTCTAAGATACCTAGGATGCCACCATTTTGAAAATAAGAGCCTAACCTTCTTGAAACATGCCATGCTTCATTGTCTGCAGCAGTACTACTGGCTTAAAAAGTTTTGTACCAATTGGTTAATGGTAAACATAAAATTATTCATTTATTGATGTGACACTATCTTACATAATTGTGGGCAAAATATGCTTCATGTATACACAGTTGATACTTGTAAAAACTACTGACAGCATTAAAAGTTAAGTTGGAATTGATTACATCGTTCGAATATATATCATTTAAAACAAAAAGTAGTTAATTGACCGCCATTTTGAAAATAAGTTATGATGTTCTTAAAAAATGCAGTCTTGCGTAATCTGCGGCAGTCCTACTTGTTTGCCAAATTTGTTACGAATTTGTCAATAGTTTCTGGAGATATTATACAAAAATACTATTTATTCTCTTGGTGCTATCTACTAAAATAAAAAATTCTGAGCTGAAAATACTATATAGATGGCATTTTGAAAATAAGTGTATGACATACTTAAAATATAAATTAGTTAATATAATCTAAATCAGTACTACTTGTATACAAATTTGGTAGAAATCGTTTAATATTTCACTGAACTACGACACATTAACATTATTTAATCGTTTGGCACTATTTTCCAAAATGGCTGACGAAAGTGGTTTTGTGATGGTGTATATGGTGCTTGACATATGCTCTCAGTGTATATAATTTGGTCGGAATGGTTTAAATGGTATCATATATATACTAAATAAACCTATATGATTTATATGGCCACCTTTATGAAAATAAGTGCATATAATCATTCCAATACTTAAGTTTCCTTGGCCTGTCATAGTTTTACTTCTCTGAAAAATTGGGTGAGAAATGTTGCCACAGTTTTAGAAATATAATCTAACATATTTATATCTTCATTTGGTGCTATCTTGCAAAATAGTGGAGCAACAACAATATCCATTTAAAAATTAAATTCTTACTTCATGCGGGGACACAGGATACAAAATTTGGTTTAAATCGGTCCAATGGTTTCCAGGATATAACATATCACCCCAAATTTTTAAATTACCGCCATTTTGAAAGTAAGTACCTGACGTGATCGAAAAATATAAGTCAGGTTTACTATCTATGTTTTATATGAGTACCAAATATTATGGAATTCGGTTAACGCGTTCAAAAATTTCAAGGGGCGAAACACACACAGCTCAGACACGCATNATACAAAATTTGGTTTAAATCGGTCCAATGGTTTCCAGGATATAACATATCACCCCAAATTTTTAAATTACCGCCATTTTGAAAGTAAGTACCTGACGTGATCGAAAAATATAAGTCAGGTTTACTAACTATGTTTTATATGGGTACCAAATATTATGGAATTCGGTTAACGCGTTCAAAAATTTCAAGGGGCGAAACACACACAGCTCAGACACGCANAGTACCAAATATTATGGAATTCGGTTAACGCGTTCAAAAATTTCAAGGGGCGAAACACACACAGCTCAGACACGCATTAACACTCATACACAATACACACACGTACTCAAACAGGAAAGTGATCTCATAAGCTTTCATTCCTTAGTAAATTAGGCAAAAAACCGAATGCTTTAAGTCATTTTCATTTGAGTTGATTATCAAAGAAAAGAAAGATTTTCTTTTTTTTTCTTTTTTCTCCTTTTCCTAATTGTAGCTATAATTCCTCAATATCTTCTACATTTATTTCCCTCCAGAACAAAAAAACACCACTGTTACGAAATACCACAACATACTGCGTCACTGACAAAAAAAATTCCATCCGAAGTATATTCTAACGTTACTATACTCAGAAAGTTTTGGTATTTTATGTTGACTGTAAAACAATTTCAGGTAAACTCCCTAAACTATTATGGAAATGTTTAACCTATAAGTGTTATGAAAATAATACCAACCATGTATCAGGCTGCAAATATAGAACGTTGAGCGTCGCTACTCTACACATTTGGAACGTCCCTAAGCATTTCACTGTTTCGTGAGAAAATGTAGAAAAGTTATTATGGATGTATGGGAAAAAACTTATACCATTTACGCTTTCTTATTATAGGTATACGCTGATATGGTCAATTTGCGATTAATATCTTAGATTATAGAGTTATAACTGTGTTAGAGCCTCCAGTGTGGTTATATTTTTTTTCAAATTGTAAATGTCGCATTCGATATATGCTATGTGCCAAAGATATCCACGTGGAAATCACTGAACATTTACTGTCTTCTATAAAAAAAGTTTCATACTGAATCTGGGCGTATAGTGCTCATGCATTAATGCTTACGTCAGTGCAAATCCGAAGCAGGCGTTGAAACAGTTTTTAAAACCAACAAATTTTTATTGTGGTCCAGATTTCCAGATGAAAAGTGGAAGTGTGGCGTTAAACACTTCTTAAGTATACATTAATTTTTATTAAACACACCTCCTATACAGAAATAATATGAGTAGTTTCATAATGGGAATTAGAAGGTGTACGTAAAATACGAACATAATTAAAAACAAACCATATTTTAAGTGAAGTTCTAGGCATAACATAACTATCGTTGGCTAGACCAACTGAAAGTTACATTTGAGTATTGTGCGCACTGCAGTATTGAATCCCAGAGACTTAAAAACTGAAGATAATGTCTCAGTGATTTTACCAGCAGTATTTGCCAGCAGGAAATAATTATTGTTTACCGTTGAGTTTTAGCTAGCGAATTAGAGGTTTCCATTCCCTTTGGATTTCTCTTTTAATATATTTTTACACAGCCGTGCTATTTTTGTTACTTAATTCTATATGAAGGCGATTCTAGTAGAGGGATTATGGGGCCTTTGGCACATCGGGTCCTGGGTTTGGAGCATCGGAGCAGTCCGTGCTCTGTCATTCTGGTCAGCTGGCAGTCAGCTTGGATCCAGGTTACCTTGACCCTGACCATGGCACCGGTTAGATTTGACCTTGAATTTCCAAAAAAATGCTAATATTTTAAAAATAAAAAAAAATCTACAAAGTTATTCTTTTTTTAAATATTACACAACTATTTAAAAATTATTAAAAAACTTTATTTAAAANAAAAAAATCTACAAAGTTATTCTTTTTTTAAATATTACACAACTATTTAAAAATTATTAAAAAACTTTATTTAAAACAAGTTTCGAGGTCCTTCACACACCCATACTCCAATACTAGTTAGATAATCATAGTGGGTGCAGTTCACCATCTTGACAGGCGTCAAAGCCACCGGCAATTTTGGAAGGTACAGCCGTCCGCCATCTTGTTCGGTGCAGTCCNGAAGGTACAGCCGTCCGCCATCTTGTTCGGTGCAGTCCGCAATTTTGGTAGGCGTCACAGCAACCGTCTGCCATCTTGGTTTTTTCGTTTATCATTTGTTCATACTTACTAGAGTTCGTCTCTCACCTTCGTTCAACCGACATATTGTATCAAATATGTTTTCATCATTTAGGTGGCGCAAGCACATTAATTTACCCAACCATGCGAGTAGTTGACTTAGCCAGAAGGAGGTAGCCATATTTCTTATACTTTTAAAGTATAGGTAGCGCTGTCGGTGCGTCCATATTGAATTCTATTTTCAAAACCTAGGTGGCGGTATTTTCTCGATTTCGTCACCAGGCGAGTTGCCCATTTATCCACCAGGCGGGAGTCATATTTAATTATGTTTTTTAAAGAATAGGTGGTGCTGTGGCCACCCTCCATGTCGGATTCTATTTTCATTAAATAGGTGGAATTAATTTCTTGATTTCACTGCCAGACGAGCTGCCGGTGCCCTCACATTCTGACAATTTACCCGCAAAGTGAGTTGTCGGCACTGGTATTGTAGTCATAGGAAAATCTGTAATTTTTTATTTCTATATTTAAATAATAAAATTTTTCTATTCAGCAGTAAACATACAGGCATTAATAAAGTAATTGCTTAATATATGCTTAATAAATTACAAATAAAATTGAGTATATATTCTTTTACCCTACTCCACGCCACTTTAGTCCGAACAATTAGTTACCATCGCCTTATCCCTTATAGATACCGATTTTTTTTTCAGAATTGTCAGCCAGATCGTACTAGTGAGTGAAGAGTATTTTATGAGAACAATGTCGACCCTCAGCACAGTTTCTCGTATGATGCCAGAAGTGACATATCACTCTCTCACCCGTCGTCTTTTATCATTCTGCCTCGTAAACTCAGATATATCAAGAAGCAGGATATAAATAACCGTACAATGTAAAACGCATATTTATTCCCGCAAAAATAAGAATCCTCTCAAATTTGGAGTATCAGTTTTGGCCGGCTAGATTCTGGAGGAACATTAACCTCATACAATACTGTAGTAGGTATTATATTTTTAATTTCGTACATTTACCATCGATAATGTACAACAACGTTACCGCATTATCCGTGCCGCTACTGTAAATCTTCGTTTTTATTCACCAAATGTGCTCGAAGACATGAAAACTATGAATGTTCGAATAATGCAGATAGAGTGGCATGTAATTGCGAAAACTTTGGCATAACATTTGCTAGGAAAGATAACTAGCAGATACATGCAAAAAACCTACGAAGCTGTAGGACCATCACCTACCAAAATCCGTCGTGTACAGTCTCCTTCACCTCAGCGTACGAGTGTAATTCCCACAAAACGAAGGGTTCAGGATGTGTATCTACCATCGTGCCAGCGACCAACACGTCCAACAATCGTGGCACGGTCTAGGTTGGTTAATGACAATGGTTTCATGGAGGTCCTAAATGCATTCTAACAAAGTCTAACGAGAGCAGGTATTCGAAGGATCTTTGCACATTTTTAATTCGAATGGGGCAAAAAATCGCTTTTGGCTCTCCAAATAAAAAAGTCACCAACAAAATTTAATGTATGGCCAGAATGCAGCATTGCAAAACCGAGCCAATACAACGAAACAAAGGCATTCTAATCGAAAGGCAAGATATAAAAAAGTACTGTAAAACGTCATAATATACATAAATGTCAGGAGAAGGAGGCACACGAAAGGCGTTTTTCGGATAAATATTAAAGAAAAAACCAAAAACTAGTGCCTCTTCCCCACTTAACAACACGCTTGCATCCTCAGCAATACAATTGTCTAAATTCATGTTTAAAAAAAACCATGTGTCGTGTACAGATGCGTTATGCAGCTTTCAATAATGTAATCATTACTCTAAAAATCCAAAAACAGAGTGAAAACCACTTCGCTACCTCCGTGGTATTCGATATACACAGGGAAGTAGCCAGTGCATTCCCACTCACGATGGCATAGACTCTCATCATAAATTACTTTTCCGTCAAAGTTTAAAATCAGTAGGTACATTATAAAAATTACGCAGCGGAGAAAAAAACCACCATGGTTACTCCACGTGCGGCGATTTTTCTAGCCCCCATTGTCAGCATGTAAATTTTTTAAAAAGCATCAATGAAGGTCGTATAGTAAGTTTTTCAGGGAAAAATTTAAATACCGTGAAGAGGCGCTAGCGTAAATGTACACCCACCATCAAGTACAAAATAACAAAAAAAAATTAAAAATTCTTACCTTCACCAGACAAAAATTCAGTTTTTTCATACATTCGTGTTCATTCGCTCCATTAATAGATATGTCTGATCCGCAGTAAACCCAACCCCCTACCCTACCAAACCATCCGCCTTTCAATAATACATAGCCATCCAGCTTCACAAGCACAAGGTACGTTACTTTAACAAATGAAATGTGACATGTGTACATGTGTATGTAAATGTGTGTGGCCTGTACACTATCAGATTTAAAAAGTTCTCACTCTTTATGAATTACGCCAACTAAAACATAGTTTTATTCCGAGATGCTTGTAAATCCTGCAAATTTATACCACAGTACGAATTCCAGCAAAGACACGCCCATACAGCTCTCATTCACCAACCTTCAATCTCGTCGAGACATATAAAGAAATATTTCAAAAGTGCATATCAATTAGAGCGTATTGCCGCAAGTGCATTTTGGAGACTATAAAATGTAAGATATTTGTAATTTTTTTAAATGTATAAAATTAAATATGTGTACAATTTTTTTGTACATAAATTTTGGTTCAAACCAGGTTGTTCTTTTTTTTTGTATAAAAAATCNTTTGTAATTTTTTTAAATGTATAAAATTAAATATGTGTACAATTTTTTTGTACATAAATTTTGGTTCAAACCAGGTTCTTCTTTTTTTTGTATAAAAAATATAACGTGAAAGTTTGTATTAAGTCCGCCTAAACCACAGATGTATTGTGATACTGTGAAACTAAGAAAAAGGGGGATNTAACGTGAAAGTTTGTATTAAGTCCGCCTAAACCACAGATGTATTGTGATACTGTGAAACTAAGAAAAAGGGGGATAAAACGGTCACTCTCCACTTGCTCATTCGTCAGGCACACACACGCAAAAAAACTAATCTCCACACTCAACCACACAGATCCCGAAATATCACAATTGCAGGCGAGACTGATAGACGAATTAAAAACTATTAAGAGAAAAGCGTAGGTAAAGACGTGTATACGTCCTAATACGGAAACAAACGAGACACACGTCGTAATCTGAGCTCTCACACGTCCATCCTCGCTGCATCAGGTGTTGAATAGGACTTTGCCCTAGCACACTGATCGCCGGAGAACTGAGGATGAGCCGCGAGGGGGCTTGTGGCTCCAACAGCATGTTTTATTTCTCACACACGCCAACTTTAATTCATACTACTATAAACACAGATGATATCTGCACACACAAGTCAACACCAGGGGTGACCCATGTTCCGAGGGACCCGGGTAAGATTCTTGACTTTTAAGGCCGAATTTATTTATTTTTTAATTCATTTCAGTTGAATGCCGGGAGGATGGTTTATTGCCCGAGTCTTTACTCTATACCGTTTGCGCAAATATTTTGTTTCGTCTAAAAAGACTGTAACATTTAGATTTTTATTATAATTTTATCTTGTTCACCACCTAAAAACTGACAAGTCACGCTACTATTTTACGTTTGTCAAATAGGTGAACACTAACATGTGACGAAGCCCAAAAACGTTTTTGAAAACCAAGTAAACTGGAAAAATAATTAGTTGGTTTGTCTAAAAAAACATAATCCAATGCACCTCCCATGTTCAATTGCCTCACTAAATAAGGAAATTAAAATAAAAACAGTACACCAGTTAACAAAGAATTAATCTTCTCAGGAACTCATACGTAAGCAAAAAGTTATCATATAAAAAAAATTTGAAAATNCCAGTTAACAAAGAATTAATCTTCTCAGGAACTCATACGTAAGCAAAAAGTTATCATATAAAAAAAATTTGAAAATGCGTAATGGTAATTTTAAAAAAATTCGAGCACCAGAGACCACGAGAAAATACAGAGTGGATTTCACACTGTTTTTGGATTTTTAGAGTAATGATTACATTATTGTAAGCTGCATAACGCATCTGTACACGACACATGGTTTTTTTTAAACATGAATTTAGACAATTGTATTGCTGAGGATGCAAGCGTGTTGTTAAGTGGGGAAGAGGCACTAGTTTTGGGTTTTTTCTTTAATATTTATCCGAAAAACGCCTTTCGTGTGCCTCCTTCTCCTGACATTTATGTATATTATGACGTTTTACAGTACTTTTTTATATCTTGCCTTTCGATTAGAATGCCTTTGTTTCGTTGTATTGGCTCGGTTTTGCAATGCTGCATTCTGGCCATACATTAAATTTTGTTGGTGACGTTTTTATGTGGAGAGCCAAAAGCGATTTTTTGTCCCATTCGAATTAAAAATGTGCAAAGATCGTTCGAATACCTGCTCTCGTTAGACTTTGTTAGAATGCATTTAGGACCTCCATGAAACCATTGTCATTAACCAACCTAGACCGTGCCACGATTGTTGGACGTGTTGGTCGCTGGCACGATGGTAGATACACATCCTGAACCCTTCGTTTTGTGGGAATTACACTCGTACGCTGAGGTGAAGGAGACTGTACACGACGGATTTTGGTAGGTGATGGTCCTACAGCTTCGTAGGTTTTTTGCATGTATCTGCTAGTTATCTTTCCTAGCAAATGTTATGCCAAAGTTTTCGCAATTACATGCCACTCTATCTGCATTATTCGAACATTCATAGTTTTCATGTCTTCGAGCACATTTGGTGAATAAAAACGAAGATTTACAGTATGCGGCACGGATAATGAGGTAACGTTGTTGTACATTATCGATGGTAAATGTACGAAATTAAAAATATAATACCTACTACAGTATTGTATGAGGTTAATGTTCCTCCAGAATCTAGCCGGCCAAAACTGATACTCCAAATTTGAGAGGATTCTTATTTTTGCGGGAATAAATATGCGTTTTACATTGTACGGTTATTTATATCCTGCTTCTTGATATATCTGAGTTTACGAGGCAGAATGATAAAAGACGATGGGTGAGAGAGTGATATGTCACTTCTGGCATCATACGAGAAACTCTGCCGAGTGTCGACATTGAATTACTTTCCCCACACTAGCTTGCTCTGGCTGACAATGCTGAAAANTACGAGAAACTCTGCCGAGTGTCGACATTGAATTACTTTCCCCACACTAGCTTGCTCTGGCTGACAATGCTGAAAAAAAGAGCGGTAGTGATATAGTATTATGTGATGGTGAATAATTGTTCGGACTCAAGTGGTGTGGTGAGGTGTAACAGAACAAATACTCAATTTAAATTGTAATTTAATTAGTATTAAATCCTATATGCTTCCGGTCAGTCATAAATAAAGATTTAATACAAAAAATATTAGTTATTAATTTATGCTAGTATGTATACTATTACATGGAAATATATATATATATATATATATGTATTTAAATAAAAATTAAAAGTTTTATAGTTTTCTATCACTACAACAATAAAAGTGCCGACTGCTCACTTTACGGTTAAATGGCTAGGATGAACGGGTACCGGCAGATGGTCTGACATTGAAATCAAGAAAGCAACGCCACCTGTTAGTGGAAAATAGATTCTAACATGGAGAGTGGCGACAGCACTACCTATACTTAAAAAAAACACACTCAAGTATGACTCCTGCCAGGTAGCTAAATCGGCAGCTCTCCTGGTGAACAAATCGAGAAAGTAGCGCCAACTGGGTGTTGATATTAGAATCCAATATGGAGGGTACCGACAACGCAACCTATACATTAAAAATATAAACAAATATGGCTGCCGCCTGGTAGTAAACTAGAAAACTTGTTTTGTGTGTAAATTAATAAACTATCCCCACCTTGGTGATAAAAACATTTGAAATCCAATATGACGGTACAATAAAGGTGAGATACAAATTGCAGTAACCAATAAACAATTAATGAACGAAAAAAACTATATAACGGATAGTGGCTGTGACGCCTACCAAGATGTGGTACTGCACCTACAAAGATGGTGGAATGAGTTTTAAGGAGGGGGTGTGGGGAACCTCAGTTAATTGATGTTTCTTATAAATACATTTTTAACGCATGTTTTGATAACTATTAAATTATTATTAAGAAAATGTTTCATATTTTTTAAATTAATTATTTAGATTATTTGGATTTTTTTCGACTTTCAAGGTCAATGTACATTGGAGCCAAGGTCAGGGTCAAGGTCACCGCTGGTTGACCGGAACGACAGAGCACGAACAGCTGTGATGATCTGGTTCCAGGTCTCGATGTGCCAAAGTCTTCTTAATCTCTCTACTGATTCTCCCATTAAAAAATAGAATTGTTACAAGATTGTAAGTTTTTTCCTGCTGTCTGGGTAGGTAATGGCATTGCACGTTAGTAGTTAAGACATGCCGAAGTGGTGGAAACGGAATCCGGGATAGGAGGCAGGAGTTTGCCGCCATCTTGGACGATGTGACAAGCGCGGCCTGCGGCTACGTTCATTTCCCTTCTCGCTGCTTCCACACGTAGCTAGCCATTCCAGTTACGCTTAACTTAAAAAATATTATTAATGCAAATGTTTTTAAAAATTATTTTATTAATATATTCTTTTATAAAAAACGTTTTAATAAATGCTTCTTTAAAACGTCGATTTATGATTTGTATGTGTATTTCCTAGAATAAAGCATTCATTTGCATAGAAACCCCCACTTGCACGACCCATGCTCGAGTGCGCGAATCACCGGTGTGTATATTTATTTACAAATTTTAAGAGATGTCACTTTTCATAGACGTAAAGTTATATAGAAATAATTTAAAAAACAATTAAATTCTTTCCATCTTCATAATTTTTCACGAATACAAACGTACAGTAATTAGAATTTTAACTTATAAAATCATTTCTTATATTAAAAAAGTATAAACTGTACAATTCAGCTAGAAGCGCGTAAAATAATATTCAATGTTTAATGCGGTTTTCGTGAATCTATTAAATCGATTAAAAAAAAATTATTAATTTAATTTTTTCTTACTGTTATACGAAAAAAAAGTTAAAAAAAAAAATTTAGAGTGCCATCTAGACTTCTAATGACGCACGCAGCGACAGGCGCGCGAGACACACATACGTCAGAACAGGCGTGTGCGGCAGGCGATGTCGTTATGGCACCATGAGAGAAGGGGACCCCAGTGTAAATGTCCCCGAGACAAGTGCGTGCGAACTGACCTTCATCGCACATCAGCTACTGTGAGGCCTTAGTGCCGTGTATCATTGGGATATCAAAACGCGTGTTTAAGAAAACTAAAGATGTTTGATTTATTCACATGCCGAAGATAACAGATGTTAATGCACATTGGAACATATTTTCGTTATAAGTCGATCGTTACTGTTCTCTCGTATAAATGAGCGATACGAATTTAATTTACCTGGCTGATTAAAATTCGCCAATGTTTAAGTATAATTAATATGTTAATACAGTACATATCTTAAATAGTTTCTTGATTGAAGGTAATACATAATAATCTGATCAGTTATATTTGTTTATCTTATATTTCATAATCGAAGTGCAAAGTACCGTATATTTTCCGCCGACCGTCTTNATGATCAGTTATATTTGTTTATCTTATATTTCATAATCGAAGTGCAAAGTACCGTATATTTTCCGCCGACCGTCTTGTGACCCTTAGGCACTTGGTGGTAGTGTAGACCGCAATATTGTCTCGCAAGGGCTGGGCTGTCACACCACCGCTGCTAACGTGAAACTGCTCAAGGGGCCGCCAGTTCGCGGGCAACAGTACGGGAAAGGTACTAGTTCTTGTGTTGTCCGTCTGCCGCACTGCGCTCAGGAGAGATACAGCAGTGCAAGACAGTGACGCCGAATCCAAGCTTGCCGGCAATGCCACGCATTACACATTATAATGTATTGTTCTTGCATGTTTTATCCCACAACAACTAACAAATGTTGCTTATGCACGGACTCGCGTATGTTGAAGGAAACAAAGGCGTTTAGTAATTGTTATTCACTCATGTAAAATAGGTGTCAAAGCCCGCGGCTCTGAATGCACAGACACGCGTGTTCACCATTATTGACACGCACGAGCGCACTACACCTCGTTTTAAGATAGGCATACAATATTCACCCAATATTTGATTGCAGTTAGGTAGCTAGCTACGAAAAATTAATTCCGTGACAACATATATTTTTAATTTTACTACCGTTTTTCCTCTCTCTGAGCAAGATCGCTTANAAATTAATTCCGTGACAACATATATTTTTAATTTTACTACCGTTTTTCCTCTCTCTGAGCAAGATCGCTTATATGGGAGCAGACACGTACATATCACTCAGTTACCTGTAACGGATTTCCATTTTCTCAGGTACAAAAATATATATAAACTAATATGTTATTATATATCTTACACGCTACTAACAAACCCACTGAAAAATGCAATCCTAATGTTAACGATCAACATCAGGGATCGTTGAGAAACTTAATTATCTGTCAATATTTTCGCAATAACGAAATACTCGAAAAGTAACAGTAATTGTGTTTAAAAATAAATACTACATTTAATTCATTTCCCCAAGCTCATTCAGTAACACGAGTCCCTTATAAATTAAGGGATAGGTTAANATAAATACTACATTTAATTCATTTCCCCAAGCTCATTCAGTAACACGAGTCCCTTATAAATTAAGGGATAGGTTAACAAAAGTAAAGGATCAGTTGAAAACAATTAATATTTCAGAGGCAACAGAATTGTTTGTAATTCTTTCTACCGAATTACTGNAAAACAATTAATATTTCATAGGCAAGAGAATTGTTTGTAATTCTTTCTACCGAATTACTGTTCACATAATGTTTGCATTACTGCAGGACACATTATTTATAATTTTTGTGCAGAATACCACCAAAAATAATTGTAGGGAACGCGCTGCTCTCAAAAAGCATGTTTCTGGAAAAACGTTATGTGTTTCATAATAATTGAGAATGAGATAAATATTATTACTGTGGCCTATATGCTATCAAGAAATGCATATTACATGAGCAGATTACCGTAAAAACTATTTTGTCGAAAGCTGAGTAGATAATTTGAATAATAGTTCATTAATCGTTATTTGTCAATAGTGGAATTCACTCTACCACGTGCGTCATTTTATTTTAAACGATACATTTGATGTCGTATAGTAGCCCTTGGCAGCATCGACTTGACTCCCGTCCTCAGCGTACAGGGAACATGATTCCCGACGGGGTCATCGTGGATATTTGTCTGTGCTTGATGAGTTTTCTTGGGGTCCTTGATTTCTTTAATGAACTTTTTGCTGTAATATAGCAGTGTATGTAACTTTTTTCCATTGCTATGCTTTACCCACCATTTATTTTGATGACGAGAGACTCTTCCAATCCTGGAGTATAGTTAATATATTCCTATATTTTTTAAGGTCAATATTTTTAAAAAAATAATTAAAACTGAACAAGTTTTTTTTTTTAAATTTAAAATGCCATCAGAAAACACATAAAACCCTGGAATAAAAGTCTTTATAAAATCGACCCCTTCAATGGCGAGTTCACCTCTCGATGTCACTTCCCCAGGAATTGTAGCAGGTAGGGAAACACTACCACTTGATGTACGTACTTCCATTACGACGTTTAAGCACTTTTTCCCCCAAATACATATGTGGAAACTTTGTTGTCTGGATCTCTTCGGTGTACAAACCACCATCGATGGGAACGTTGTTCAGATCTTACAGGTAGTAGGTCCTCGGAGCGTAGTTTGGTATATATCGCACACGGAACAGTTCGGGGCTCCAATTCGCTGTGAAAACCTTCCCGACGACGCCTTTCTGTTTGGAAATGCGCACCAGGTCGCCGATTTTGACTTTAGGCTGGCGTTGGTCCTTCCTCTTTGGAATGACATACACGGTCCGAACTATGGAGTCATATTTGCCATCTTCGGGTCTCATGCAAGTGGTCGATTGTACTATAGAATTATACTCGCGGATGAGTTTCCATATTAGCTTAAGCCACTTGTAGCAGCAATTCGCCGCGAAATGCTTCCACATCTTGCCCTTCAGAGTTCTGTTAAACCGGTTGACGATAGAAGCTTTGAGATTTCTGTAAGTGGAATCATGATTTATGTCGTCACTTTTCATAAGGGCTTTCAAATTTACTATGTAGAATTCTTTGCCCTGGTGACCTGGTCGGTTTGAAAATTGGTCGGGAAGCATCCTACGCGAAACACATCTGCCATGGCTTCGGTGATGTAACGCGCGTTCTTCGACTTGACTGTCCTGGCCCAGGCGAATTTGTTATAGGCATCGATGACTGTCAACATGTATTTGTAGCCCTTGTTGATGTGAGAGTACGGCATCATCTTGACGAGTTTGGCTTGAAACAGGTTGTTCATTCCACAAGCCATGACCTTGCGATGACAGTAGTTGGGCCTGGCGGCCGCATGCAGTTCGGGGTTGATTCCCATCTGACTCATCGTATGTAGCTTCCCTCCTTAAGTTCTTCGACGATGAATATTATCTCGTTGGTGTGCCAGTAATTTTCAACCCTTTGCGAAGCGACCAGTAGTCTTAGTCTATCCACCAATTCGTTTGGGTCGTCCCAAAACATGTAGTCGATATTCTTGTCCCTATCTATTTTCTTCACACCGTCACTTATCGTTCTCGAAATACATTAATGATTCTGCTGGTGTGCGCATATAATTTACGGCTTTGCAGAGAGCAGGAGAGTTGTCGCACGTAAACCTGGTATCTTAAATGAGTTATGACTAACGTGTCGTTTAGGCATTGTTTATTAACTGCGTGCAGGTGAGTTGTGTGGTTTTCTCATGTGCAAAATATGGAAAAAAGCAATGTAATAATTAAATAAAATGTGTTACATTTCTTGCAGCATCCAGTAGAATACATACGGCGAGGCTATTTAGNATTATATAAAATGTGTTAAATTTCTTGCAGCATCCAGTAGAATACATAGGGCGAGGCTATTTACATAGATTAACAAAAAATACCAACTTAAAAAATAAGTTGATGTATTACAGAAGATTCATGCAAGGAAACAAATGGTTTATTCTATTGCCTCTCTAAAGGAAACTTAATAAATGCAATTCAATGAACTTCTAATGCTGAAGTGGAGCTATCAGAATTACGCGTCAAATTTAAAGTATAGAAATGTCGAGGCGCTATTAGGAAAATATAGCAGGGCACTATGGACGAAAGTGAATAAAGTATATTTTGGTTGAAACAAGTGTAATATTAAAACATTGTGTACAGGACAACTGTAAAAAGATTTATATACACCGAAACCAAATTACTTTTATGGCTTATTAAAAAAAAACTTTAAGAGTCTGTGCGAGTTGTTCTTCCGTCTCTTCATTACAAAATTAGTTTACAGGCATGTGCCACAGATGAATTACTTCCTTCCTTTAGCTCCAACGCACTTTTATGGTACCATATATCACAGTTTTGGCAGCGAATCCAATTACCTCGTAGGGTAGATGGCGACAACTAATCCATTAGGGAGATTTTCTGTGAATTCCGGACGCTGACATATTCCCTTGAAAATAACCAGTGGCGGGATGTATGACCCGGCAGCGTTGCGCCATGCTATGCTACGACGGTAACGTTTTCTCCCTCTCGATACTTATCAGACACACTATTTCCTTTGCCCTCTCTGTGCTATTATTTTTGGTGGCCGATTGTTTAAGGAAAGCCCACTTTCATCCATAATTTATATATACACACTTATATATATATATGCGTGGGCTTATTATGAAGAGAGAACTGAATTATATTACAGTCAAATAAGGTGAAAAAAGGGATATACCGCAGAATGATAGTTAGAAAACTGAAAATTTGCATAATTTTTTAATTTGAAATTCTAAAGGTTAGCTCAAAAGTCTCATAGAATCTTGTGTCTGCGAGTCAAGATATTCAAGGTCAAAGGTCGCGAAAACAGTTTTTTTGTAGATATCTTCTTTCCTATGCTTCAAATGATGTTTTAAGTTATTACAAAACTTGTAGAGCATACAATTCTCAACATATGTGTTTGTAGGCAATATTTTATATTATTAACCGTTCTCGGGATAGAGCGCGAAGAGTGGGAAGCTCCTATCCGTATGTCGGATAACGTTATGTCAACTGCAGAATCCAATGCATAGTACAATTTATAAAATTTATTATTTACTAAAAATACTATAATTAATTGAGAAACTTAAATTATTTACTTGCTTGTAAATAATAATTATAATTATTATTTATAAAACGAGCCAGAGATGATGCTGATGTTATCATCGAAACAGCCATTGCAGAATCTGAACATCAAAAGACTGTCGTCATAGTTGGAGAAGATATTGATCAGCTTGTTCTATAAATAGGTTGAACCCAATCACATCAGCAAAAAATGTTATAAAAAAAAAATTGAAAAGGTCAATGTGGAGACATAGATGTATTCGTCTAAAAGCTTTGACAAATATCCTCGTTCTAAAAGGTATATTTTATTTTTGCACGACTTCAGTGGATGTGACACAACATCTGCGCTGTTAAAAAGGAAAACTGCCAATTACAAAAATGTTCGAGAAATAATTCCGATTTGTACCCATCAGCTCAATTATTTCAGCAGGATAACTTCCCTCCAAAGACATTGTTTGAACATGGAGTATGTGTCTTTTTAGCACTGTATTTAGGTACACACAATTCATCAAATCAACAAAACTCAACAAACCGGTATAATTATCATCTCTTCCTCCTACAAATTCAACAGCTCGACAGCATATCTATCGTGTCTACTACCAGATCCACACTTGGTTAGGGAAATATTTACAACCCAAGGAATGTGGGTGGCTATTGCAAAACGAAATCCTGGAACCCACAACAACATTATTACCAACACCACCAGAAGAACTACTCAGTACGATCTTCTGCAATTGCAAGAAAGGCTGTGGTGTGAGTTGTGGATGTAGAAAAGCAGGGTTGCAATGCTCCTCAGTTTGTGGCCAATGTGACGGACAAGCATACCTCAACGCTTAATCATATCAAAATGATCTTGATGAAGAAAATGAATATGTACCTGAGGTCCATGAAGCCTTAGATCCAACTATAACTGAAAAGGAGGATGATGATAACGAAGCGGAAATTCAATTTNACCTGAGGTCCATGAAGCCTTAGATCCAACTATAACTGAAAAGGAGGATGATGATAACGAAGCGGAAATTCAATTTGGTCGACCAGAAGAGGGAGACGATGACGAACAAGAGGAATATTAAGATGCATGCTTGCTATTGATAATCAGAGTAACAAAATTAAATCCGCATTACATTTCAACTTAATTAAATTGTTGTAGATTTACGATAAACCTATAATATATAAAAATGTAATTACAGTGTATATAAACTATTTAATTTGAATATCTTTTTATTAACGTAAATTAACTAAATGTTATCAAATGGACGTCTTATTTATGAATAATATTAATAAATGTTATTTATAAATATGTGTATAATATAAGTTCCTCAATAATTATAACGTTTTTAGTAAATAATCAATTTTATAAAATTTGCTATGCATTGAACACCACATTTGACATAAAGTTATCCAATAGACGGGTAGGCGCTTCCCACATTTCGCACTTTATTTCGAGAACGGTTAATAATAAAAAATATAACGTAAAAACATATTTGTAGAGAATGTTATGCTCTACAAGTATTATAATGGCTTAAAACATAATTTTAAGCATAAGAAATACGATATTTACAAAAAACCGATTTTCGCGCCATTTAACCTTGAATATCTTGGCTCGCGGACACGCGATTCTATAAGACATTTGAGCTAACTTTTAGAATTGCAAAACACATATTTATGCAAATTATAAACTTTCTAACTTTTATTCCAAGGTGGAATTCCTATTTGACTGAACTATTAGTACACTGTCCAGCAATTCTAAATAGGAATTAACAACCTCTTTGTTGACACCAGCTGCTCTTGCTTCAGACAGACCTTCAGGATTCCTCAAACCAATACCTCTACTCCCGNACCTGAGGTCCATGAAGCCTTAGATCCAACTATAACTGAAAAGGAGGATGATGATAACGAAGCGGAAATTCAATTTTGTCGACCAGAAGAGGGAGACGATGACGAACAAGAGGAATATTAAGATGCATGATTGCTATTGATGATCAGAGTAACAAAATTAAATCAGGATTACATTTCAACTTAAATAAATTGTTGTAGATTTACGTTAAACCTATAATATATAAAAATGTAATTACAGTGTATATAAACTATTTAATTTCAATATCTTTTTACTAACGTAAATTAACTAAATGTTATCAAATGGACGTCTTATTTATGAATAATATTAATATATATTATTTTATAAATATGTAAATAATATAAGTTCCTCAATAATTATAACGTTTTTAGTAAATAATCAATTTTATAAAATTTGCTATGCATTGAACACCACATTTGACATAAAGTTATCCAATAGACGGGTAGGCGCTTCCCACATTTCGCACTTTATTTCGAGAACGGTTAATAATAAAAAATGTCACGTAAAAACATATTTGTAGAGAATGTTATGCTCTACAAGTATTATAATGGCTTAAAACATAATTTTAAGCATAAGAAATACGATATTTACAAAAAANGAATGTTATGCTCTACAAGTATTATAATGGCTTAAAACATAATTTTAAGCATAAGAAATACGATATTTACAAAAAAACAGATTTTCGCGCCATTTAACCTTGAATATCTTGGATCGCGGACACGCGATTCTATAAGACATTTGAGCTAACTTTTAGAATTGCAAAACACATATTTATGCAAATTTTAAACTTTCTAACTTTTATTCCAAGGTGGAATTCCTATTTGACTGAACTATTAGTACACTGTCCAGCAATTCTAAATAGGAATTAACAACCTCTTTGTTGACACCAGCTGCTCTTGCTTCAGACAGACCTTCAGGATTCCTCAAACCAATACCTCTACTCCCGCAAAACCCAAGCCACCAATATTTCCCTGCCATGTTGTTCTAATTCCAAGTATGTGGCACCTCAATGTCACATTCCCGGGCATAAGAAAATGTCGTTAGACGATGTTCTTTCTGAGTCAGGCAGAGTACACGCCTTTCTAAAATTTTAACACGATCAGCAAGGGTCTTGTCAATTTCGTTTGTGAAAACCGAAGAATGTTCTAAAGATGCTCCCATCCTTGGTGCAGATGCAATATATTGCAAGACATGAAACTCATTTCTTTAAGCCTGAATGGATGCACAAAATGATGTATATGATACTTTCAATCATTGTCTTTCTTCCAGTAATGACATATTCCCCTCCACTACAGACGTTACTGCCNAGAGTACACGCCTTTCTAAAATTTTAACACGATCAGCAAGGGTCTTGTCAATTTCGTTTGTGAAAACCGAAGAATGGTCTAAAGATGCTCCCATCCTTGGTGCAGATGCAATATATTGCAAGCCATGAAACTCATTTCTTTAAGCCTGAATGGATGCACAAAAGGATGTATATGATACTTTCAATCATTGTCTTTCTTCCAGTAATGACATATTCCCCTCCACTACAGACGTTACTGCCNTGATGTATATGATACTTTCAATCATTGTCTTTCTTCCAGTAATGACATATTCCCCTCCACTACAGACGTTACTGCCCGTTCCATTGCTTCATTCTCCCACTGCAGCTGTCATTTCTCATTTTATACTGGAGAGTCATAAAAAATTGGTATAGGCGTGCGTATGCAAATAACAGAGTAACACGATGTGGTCGGCACCGCCTATAGAAGACAACAATCGTTTGGCAAAGTTGCTAGATCAGTTACTGCAGCTACAATGGCAGGTTATCAGGATTTAAGTGAGTTTAAACGTGGTTTTATAGTCAGCGCACGAGAGACGGGACATAGCATCTCCGAGGTAGCGATACAATATGCATTTTTGCGTACGACCATTTCAAGAGTGTACCGTGAATATCGGGAATACAGAAAATCATCAAATCTTCGACATCGCTGCTTCCGGAAAAAGATCGTGAACGAGCGGGACAAACGACGACTGACGAGAATCATTAAACGTGACAGGCGTGCAACCCTTTCTCAAATTGGCACAGATTTCAATGCTGGGGCATCAACAAGTGCCAGCGTGCGAACTATTCAACGTACCATCTTTGATATGGGCTTTCGCAGCTGAAGACCCACTCGTGCACCGTTGTTGACTGCACGACACAAAGCTTTATGCCTCGCCTGGGCCCACCAACACCGCCATTGGACAGTTGATGACTGGAAACCCGCTGCCTGGTCTGACGATCCTCGTTTCGAATGGTATTGGGTAAATGGAAGTGTACGGGAATGGAGACATCCTCATGAATCTATCGAGCCTACATGTCAACAGGGGAATGTTCAAGCTAGTGCAGGCTTTGTCATGGTATGGGACGTGTGCAGTTGGCCTGAAATGGGACCCCTGATACGTCTAGATACGACTCTGACAGGTGACAAATACCTAAGCATCCTGTCCGATCACCTGCACCCGTTCATGTTCATTATATATTCCGACGGACGTGGACAATTCCAGCAGTACAATACGACACCCCACACGTCAATAGTTGCTACCAAGTGGCTCGANATTCCGACGGACGTGGACAATTCCAGCAGTACAATACGACACCCCACACGTCAATAGTTGCTACCAAGTGGCTCGACGAACACTCTTCTGACTTTAGACACTTCCATTGGCCACCTAAATCACCAGACATGAACATTATTGAGTATATCTAGNTTCTGACTTTAGACACTTCCATTGGCCACCTAAATCACCAGACATGAACATTATTGAGTATATCTAGGATGCCTTGTAACGTGCTGTTCAGAATAGATCTCCACCGCCTCGCACTCCTATGTATTTATGGACTGCCCTGCAGGATTCATGGTATGAATTACCTCCTGCATACTTTCAGACTTTAGTCTAGTCGATGACACGTCGTCTTGCAGCACTTCTGCGTGCTCGCGGGGGCCCCGCACGATATTAGGCAGGTGTACCAGTTTTTTTTTTGCTCTTCAATGTATAATATCGACTCCTTCNCGCGGGGGCCCCGCACGATATTAGGCAGGTGTACCAGTTTTTTTTTTGCTCTTCAATGTATAATATCGACTCCTTCACCTGAGTCATTCCAAAAATCGCGTATACACAGGAGTAAGTTAGTGTACACATGAGTGTTCATTTTTCTACGACAGTAATATTTTGTGATATGTGAGCAGTCAGTAACAAATTTTTCTGTTAACGTAATATTATGTTTAGCTATTAATTAATAATGTAACATTAAGTACTATTGTAACATCGTTGCCTCCGTACTGTTCTGTCAATATTAAGGCGGTGTTTATGTTGCGGCAAAACAAATTTTGTCTTAANTAACATCGTTGCCTCCGTACTGTTCTGTCAATATTAAGGCGGTGTTTATGTTGCGGCAAAACAAATTTTGTCTTAAACTGATGTTAACACATGTGATAAAATTTTTATTGTATTTTATTTGCTTGAAAGAGCCATTCCGATGTAAAATAAATAAATAAGTATTGTTTTGCAACAAAGAATTATCACCAACAAAAAAAAAAGACTAGTTAGGAAATCGAACCCACGACCTGACTGATTGACGTTCTCAACTTACCAGAACACGGCGTCATACCCACTGCGCTATCTTACCATTTCCAAGTGAATTTCATATTGTTGGTATTTAGTAGTATATAACAACAAACAAACTCTCTATCGTTACGTGGAAATACTTTATGCTCTATAAATATATGCATAACTCGAACACGTGAACTGCTTTGCATGTTTTGAGAGCTGGTCTAAGCCATTTTTGTTCTCAAATAATGCCCTAAATTTTAAATGCAGTGGTTTCATTTTACGACGTTATCGTTCTTCCCTACCATCCGCCATTTTACAAGTCGGTGTATAACCTTGTGTTGGTTAAACATTTCCTTAATGTCGCAGTAACAAAAAGATTTGTTCTTCCTGTTATTATAAGCTTAAAACAAAATTGCATTGCTTATTGCGGTAACATTATTTAAAGGATTTATTAACATTAACACTTCAACAGTATATTTGCATTATAGCAACATAAGACTTTGCAAATAGTTAACTTTATTAACTTTGTAACAACATTGTAAATGTTACTTTAACATACACGTTTAAATAAATGCCTCAATAGCAATTTTATGTAACAACAACATTATACATTTTTCTGTGTAGCATCTCCAGTACTGCCATCGTCATATCACTGTTGCTATTCCCGTAATGTCACATTTATGCTCACCATATGATCCAAGATATATACCAAATTTTGGTCAAACATTGGTTGCACACTTTTGATTTTATGTTTATAATATACATAATACTTTTTAATTCGAATAATCATTCATTTCAAACTTGCATATCGCAAAAAAAATTAATTTATGAACATTGTGATACTCTTGTAGCGAAAATACGAGAAACTGATATAAACACAAATAAGTTTAAAGAAAACACATTAACATTTCAATAATTTATTCCAATTTTGGGATTTTAGTGAGTTTTATTATTATAAAATTTCATACTAACACGAGACAAATATTTTGTAGCCTTTTTACGAGATTCAGAAATGAGAAATGAGGGTAAATATAACTTAGCTAAAAAAAATTCTGTACTTACTGTTCAAAGCCCATTGCTTGTAGTTCTTCAACGCGTGTAAATAATACTCACTGTGAGCTCTACAAGGCTCGGATATTGATCCATTTATAGAGACGAGAGCGAACGGTTGGCCTAAAAGGGGTTGCAGAATACTGTCGATGCTGGAGCTATTGAGATCCGCAGTCGCCAAGACAGCAATAGATATGCACAGAAAAAAACGCACATTGTTATCCATGAATGTGCCTTGCACAATGTGTTGTGCACATACGACTGTGTGGGTTAAAATAGTTCTTACCTTTGTATCTTAGTATAAGTAGGTGCCGTGGCATGATACAAAAACCGGCTCCTTAAGAACGTTGCTTATCAGCGCAGCTGTAAGGTTATTTCTAATTGGCCGTCTGGTATCTACGACCAAAACAAGTTGCATATGCGACAGATACGGAAGCGACCTTATTATAGCTTCAGAGCCACGTGTTATATTTCAAAAGTAAAATACTTGAAAACGTTTATATTATAAAAGATGAACTAATGCTGTTATAATATCCTGTAAACCGCACTCAATATGCAATAGGATGAATATGCAGACGTTATTAGTTGAATAAAATGAGAGTTTTTATTTTACTTTATGAAGGTGTTTCACTTTCTTTGGTCTTAACAACAATTATTGACCAAGTTTTTTCCCTTTTTTTTTACCTATGGTAGTCAAAGTGGGGTATTTCGCAACCATTTTGAACTGAGAAAAATCTTTTGTTGAATGAAACAAAGTTTTATTTGGCGCACCCAATTAATTGTTTGCATAGGAATATTAAATATTTCATNATCTTTTGTTGAATGAAACAAAGTTTTATTTGGCGCACCCAATTAATTGTTTGCATAGGAATATTAAATATTTCATTGTTGAAACCAAGTAACTGCGTCTCTTCTTATATGGCTGCTCCAATACTGTAAGGTTTGGTTGGCGCCACTGTAGAATTGTTGCGCTCTACGTAAATTAATATAATTTCTTTATTACAAAAAAAATTTAAGCAAAACTGAGTTTCATACCCAGACCATTTGCACCCGAAAGCTATGCCCTAGCAACGTCAGCCATAGTGACTACAGACGAAAATGAAATTTTTTAAGTACATACTCAAGTTACGAATGTCAGTTGGCCCATTTTGTGCAAATCTGCTTGTACACGAGCAGCCCACAAACTGTTTCCACAAACAGTCAACCCCTGTTCTGCAATCGCAGATGCACGTTGCCCACATAATGGCTCTTGAATGTTGTGCGCAGTTGGCCACATCTGGACCACTGTTCAGATAACTTCCATGTAGCAACTACATTTTGCCTATAAGCGACCCAATTCTGCATAGCCAACTTTACCCGAAGCAGGCAAGCGCCATCAGTGGGCCATGGGCGGCAGCAGTGGCCTACTGGCTTACTGCTTCTGGTCTGCCACAAGTTAACCAATTGTCGTCAGCCAACTGTTGGCGAGCCACTTGTAGCCCAGCTATTGACCACTTGTAGCCAGTTAATTGCCATTTACAACGCAGCTATTTGCTTGTTGTGACCCACTTAAAGCAGTTAGCTATGCGTTTTCAAAACAAAAAAATTATTCCGTTTCACCCAACAAGCATAATATCTTTACCACCTCCGTACAATTTATCTTAAGCACTGTTTCATAATCGCTAAATTTCTTTAGAAATCCATGGAATCGAACTCATGACCCTGGAAATCATAGTCTAAAATGCTATAAACTGCTCTAACTTCTATCCAGGTAACAATGTGTAAGTAAATCTGAATACTTGTCATTCATAAAAAATTTTACTATTTGATTTGCTACAGACACAATTAAAGTTCGTATTACTAGTCAATACTGGGATTTGTGTATTTGTTTAAAATACTATTATTTTAGTTTCGGGCTATTTCCAGGTAGTATTTAAAATTAAAAATTAAATAAAATTTTACTTTTCATGATTTGCAAGTTTCCAGTTTAGAAACAGTTTTTTTTTTTTATTTCTAGTCATATTACACGATAATTTTACTTCAGCTTATAGTCGAACTTCTAAGCTACTCGGGTATCATAATTGAACTTCACTTCATAGTTAAACTTCTAAGCTACTTGGATACTATATTTGTACTTCAGCTCATAGTCCAACTTCTAAGCAACTCGGGTACCAAAATGTTAGTTCAGTTCATAGTCCATTTTCTAAGCAACTCGGGTATCATAATTTTACTTCAGTTCATAGTCCAACTTCTAAGCAACTCGGGTACCATAATTTTACTTCAGTTCATAGTACTACTTCTAAGTAACTCGGGTACTATAATTTTACTTCAGCTCATAGTCCAAACTCTAAGCAACTCTTGTACTATAATTTTATGAATCATTTGTGCCACACTGAGCTTTCCTACTAACACATTTTGACCGACTGCCTTCAGTTCTACGCAATTGTGGCTGATAACTCTAGGGGCGACAAAGCGAACGCGGTAAACTGGCAGGAGCTTCCTCATAGCAATGTCTGCTTGACTGTCAGCATTGTAGGCTCTGAGAAGGACTAGATTTTATGACTGTAAACAATGCTCCTTAATTTTCTTTCTTTTGTGCCTCTGTTCCATCTTCCGCTGCTATGCACAGACGTAATTTTACCTGGCGGCAAATCTCTTGCCGCGGTGATTCTCTGTCGGCTTCTACAGTCCCTTGATCACCGTGATTGGATGGACGATAATTTCAGATCAGTCGTTTGGGCATGGTATAGGCACCTCGGACAGCACCACTTCCTCTGCGTGGTTTGGGACTCTGTTTAATTATGCTCCACCGATCAAAGGCCGAGTGCCGACAGCCTTGACCGAGTTAAGTCTGACACTTCATAACTATTCTGTGGTAGTGCATGTTTACAGTGAGGCTGACATTGGCAAGTATGTTCTTCTGCGAGTTTTAAAGGGTGAGTCGATGGACTGAACTCAGCCTCTCCAGACTTTCTTGACACCNGAACTCAGCCTCTCCAGACTTTCTTGACACCCGGTGTAGGACTTCGTTCACTGCGCCGATAACAGCTATGTTTGGACGATGCACGGTGCGTCCTTAACAAATTCGTGTTTCCTTCTACTGTGACCGAGAGTTTTTTCATTCCTAAAGCCCCTTTCCTGATGTTGCCAAGGTGGTGAATTCGGGAACTCAACGAGTTCCGTTCCGCGATTTTCACCCACCAAATCATTTTCAGCACCTGGATTGTTTCATTTTCTCGCACGACACATATACGGTTTTCCACTGTAACCCTAGGTGTTACAGTTTTCGTCTTCGACGGCAAATCGTTTGAGCCCTTACTCACGTGGTGACTGTCCAGCATTAGAGCCCTTCCGATAAGTCGAAATGGAACTGCGAGGTTAAGAAGATGAAATGATAGGGACAGCGTTGGAGAAACTGGAATTTACCCTAGTCGCGACCTCAAGTTGGGCGAACTGGAAAATTTTCTCACGAAATTGTTAAAGGGATGTATGACTTGAGCACAATGGCGATCCTCATCTGACACAGGTGATTCCACATGTCTGGTACGCTCATACGAATTCGTCAAGTGCTCCTCAAGCGAGTTCGTATAGTTTGGGTAAAAGCGATCGCTGTCGAACTGAGCACGCAATTAGCCCTGTACCATTCTGAACCATTACTATTCTCAAATGTGTTTTAAAACACCTCAAACGAGTGCACTCAAACGCACTCTAATTCCCACTATTTGGATGCACATTCTTAGAGGTGAGATCCACAATAATGTGGGGTCTCGATAGCTACAACTTNTCTAATTACCACTATTTGGATGCACATTCTTAGAGGTGAGATCCACAATAATGTGGGGTCTCGATAGCTACAACTTGACATATTTCAAAATATATCTCTAAGTTCTGCAGAAACGTGATTGGAAATTTTATTTCACGTTACTTGAAAGTAGGTAAATCGTCAACAAGTAATCGGGCTGCGCTTCGAATGATCCGATATTGTATTTGGGGAAACTGCACCACAACGACATAAGTACTATCCATTGACTGGTGCACCTCGCATTCAAATTCAAGAGAATTCAGACACTTTGATAACTACTGCACGCGGTTATTGATAGTCTTAATCGCTTGACGTTCCGGTAGATTATAGCAAGAAGTTGAAGTGCCCATTATCAGCTCACTCTTTATTTGTTCACGCAAATCATTAATCTCTGCTTCAGAATGCTCGCCTCTACTCTGACATTTCTCATTAGCTTCCGTTACTTCACAAGACACCTGCTCGATTTGTGGAATGACCATGTCCAACACTTATGCAATGGCATCTTCACAAAATGAAGATAATTGAGTCTGGAATTCTCGCCTAACAGAGTGTAACTCGCGCTGTAATGACGAATGACTCACCTGAAACTCATTGCGTACTGCGGGCAGTTCTGTCGCAATGATGTTTGAGTACACCATAATTTCTTCTTCAGTGAAATTTTTGTTGACTTAAACTCATTCTGCAAGGAGGCTTGCATGGCATTTAACTCACACTGCAAATATCTCGGTGTCACTTTCAATTCGTTCTTCATGGATGTCTGTATGATTTTTAGGACTCCATATACACAGGAGACAAAAAAAACTGGTATAGGCGTGCGCATGAAAACAACAGAGGTATGGAACCAATCAGACTAACGCGATGCGGTCGGAACCGCCTATATAATACAAGTGTTTGACAAATTTGCTAGATCGGTTACTGCTGCTACAATGGCAAGTTATCAAGATTTAAGTACTTTTAAACGAGGTGTTATAGTCGGCGTAGGAGAGATGGAACATAGCATCTCTGCGGTAGCGATACAATTTGGATTTTCGCGTTCGACCATTTCACGAGTGTACCGTGAATATCGGGAATACGGTAAATCATCAAATCTTCGGCATTGCTGATTCCGGAAAAAGATCGTGAACAAACTGGATAAACAACGACTGACGAGAATCATGAAACGTGACAGACGTGCAACCCTTTCTCAAATTGGCGCAGATTTCAATGCTGGGGCATCAACAAGTGCCAGCGTGTGAACTATTCAACGGACCATCATTGATTTGTGCTTTCGGAGCCGAAGGCCCACTCGCGTACCGTTGTTTACAGCATGACGCAAAGCTTTACGCCTCGCCTGTTGATGACTGGAAACACGTTGCTTGGTCTGACATGTCTCGTTTCCAATTGTAACGGGCGAATGGACCTGTACGGGTATGGAGACATCCTTATTAATCCATTGACCCTATATGTCAACAGGGGACTGTTCAAGCTGGTGGTGGCTCTGTCATCGTATGGGGCGTGCTCAGTTGGCGTGAAATGGGACCCCTGATACGTCTAGATACGACTCTGGCAGGTGACAGATACGTAAGCATCCTTTCCGATCACCTGCACCCATTCATATCCACTGTGCATTCCGACGGACGTGGACAATTCCAGTAGGACAATGATACACCCCACACGTCGAGAGTGGCTACCGAGTGGCTCGAGGAACACTCTTCTGACTTTAGACACTTTCATTGGCCACCTAAATCACCAGACATTAACAATATCGAGCATATTTAGGATGCCTTGCAACGTGCTGTTCAGAAGAGATCTCCACCGCCTTGCACTCCTATGAATTTGTAGACTGCCCTGCTTGATTCGCGGTTTGAATTGCCACCTGCATGCCTCGTTTTGCGGCACTTCTGCGTGCTCGCGAGGGTCCTATACGATATTAGGCAGGTGTATCAGTTTTTTTGGCTTTTCAGTTTACTTTTCTTAAATAGACTAGCATAGTTGCTTTAAAAAATTGTCATTATTACATTCACAAGATCGTATTGTAACATATATTTCATTACATTCGCTATTAAAAGTGATTGATGATTACTACCTTTTTGCTAGGTCTAATTACTCCCAAGTGCTGTGAAGCAGGATGGAACTGTTACGTAAGGTACGTTGATTCTTTCATCTAGCTTACTGAATTAACTATAGTTGAAGTGTGCGTGGCTTCTTCATCCATGCTTTCAGAATACGCCTTCGCTTCTCCCTCATTGATCTTTTCAAAGCTTTGTTCATCCATAACTACTAAGCGGAAAAAAAGTTTTGATTCTACTGTAGAAATTATTTACTAAGCATACACTGCAATAGTTTTTCCCTGTGTTGTTTACTTTAGATACATTCTGTATACAGTCATGTTAGCTAATATTTCGTTGGCAGTTTATCCTTTTCCAACATAAAGGTTTTGATTATTAAATTTTGTATTTGTTTAAATTAATGAAATAAAATTGTTGCTTTTCTACTATAGTTTACTCAATAAATCATTTGTTTTGATAACAAATATATGTTTGGCAATATTCAAAAAGGTATTTTAGTTTGGCTTTAACAAACCGTTCTGACAGTGTGAATAAAAAAAAATTTCGTTCTAAGTTACGTTCCAGTTGTTTTAACGAAATGTTTCGCACGGCACAGCCAAATTAATAGTTTCTCAAACTTTAAAATTTTGTTATAAATTTACTGCTTTACATTTCTTTTTCAACCAGTATGTGCTGGAAATAATTAAATGCTTTTTTCTTACGATCGATTACAACAGTAAAATTAGCCACACCAGACGTACAATACCGTAATCAGGAAATGTATAAAGAAATGTCCTGTGTCCTTTCGTTTCGTAAAATTAATACAAAATCCGTAATGGAAGTTGTAGCGAATATCCTACAAATCCAATATGGAGATAGTGATACAATTTAACGAATAATAATATGAAAATTTTAAATTTGTTTTAAAATTAGATGCCTCCAAAACATTAATCTCGCATCTCAGCCACAGAACCTACAATTTACAAGCAACATCATGAGCGAAATTCATTCTTACAACCTTTGACGACGACGCAGCCGGTCTGGCAATGTGCGGGAAGATGAACTTGTATTCATTCAACAAGACAAAATGTCCAGGGTGGTTCAGAGATTTGCTTATCTGCCACCACACTTTGTTTTTGACTAATCAACTACCCTCCTGTTCAGTCCTGGAGAAAATAGTATCAAACACTGTAATGCGATTACGCTTTCTTTGTAATAAATGTTTTCTTCATAGTACTCTTTCTGCAATCGAAAGGCATGGTTAGGTCTCAAATTCTCCAGATAATTGTAACAGAGTTTCTTTGCTTAAAAATTATGATGTGCATATTTTATTTTGGTTTGTATGTAATTTAAAACTTATCAAAATTGTCATTTTAAAATCCCAAATGTTATTTATTTTACCAGACCCTTAATGACAAATGGCAATTATATCATGGAGTCAAGATGAATAAATGAAAGTTCACAAAAATATGATTTCACTAAATTCATCATTATTATCGAAAGATAAACTATTTTTATTGTTACCCTTGCACTCAAAATTTGTTTTCGCTTTTGCACGTAACGGGGAAAATTTTTATATTAAACATTTTTTAAAAATTTCTCAATATGTGTATGTGTGTACATAAATAAACATACACACTCTCATGCACACACACACCAACCTACACAGATATACGTACGCGGAAACACAGACAGGAAAGTGATATCATAAGCCTTTCTTTCCTTCGGAAAGTAGGCTAAAAACACATATATTAAAGAATCATACAACATTAGTAGTAGAAAAATGGGAAGTCGTGGCCAAGAACGTGGGTTTCGGAGTGTCGGAGATGTTCATGCTCTATTGTTCCAGTCGGCCGGCGGCCATATTGTCGGCCATTTTTTATGCTCATAACTTTGACCTTGATTTTTGACCTTCATCAAGATTAAAAAACCAAAAAATGTAATTAAAAAAAATACAAAAATTAAAAAAAATATTCAAAATTAAAAAAAATATATAAAACATTTTTAAGTCGAATTTAAAAATTACAAAATGAAGTTTTTGAATGTTTTTGTTGTGAGGGGACCGGTAACCGGAGCCGACCANGAGTCGAATTTAAAAATTACAAAATGAAGTTTTTGAATGTTTTTGTTGTGAGGGGACCGGTAACCGGAGCCGACCAGCCACTATGTTATGACGACACCCTACCATCATATTGAATCCATTGACATTGACCTTGACCCCTTGTCCCTGACTTTGAGAGGCACTAAAGCGAAAATATCATACAATTCTCTAAAATAATTTAAAAAATTTATAAAAATTCAAAACAACTGTAAAAAGTTTATAAGAAACAAAAATTTATTTTAAAATTTTTTTTAAAATTTAAATTTATATTATTTGGGCTTAGATGGGACGAGGAACTGGTGCCAACCAGCAACCATGTTGTGTCTTTCTCAACTAACGTATTGGATTCAGGTGACCTTGAACTTAACATTTGACCTTGACCCTGTACCCTTGACCTTAAACCCAAAAAGTCGCACAATTCTCGAAAACAAATTTCTAAATCTAAAAACTCCCATAAATTTATTTTATAAACTCTTAAACATTTTAAATACAAAAATATTTTACTATACATAAATAGAAATTCCAGCATTTGTATATGATTCATGCATATATGGGTGGCAAACAAGGAGACATATAAGTCTATCCTGTCATGTTCCCCCGATGCGGAAAATTCGTAAAGTTACTTAGAAACTATTACTCTATTTGATATATGCTTAAGTTTTTGAGTACAGCATTTGAAAGAAATAAAACTTTTCTTTTATAACTCTGCACATCCTATTTTTTGTTGTTTTAAGCTAAAGCTTTAAACTTGTGTAGTTACTGTGGAGTAAATTTCAAGAAATAATACCTTGTATTTGTATTTGGAGTATAAAGGAGCGCTTCATTTTACTAGCAATGCGGTGCTAAATATGTGGACTCCAGATTCTAAAGCCATGCGACATCCGTCTGGTAGTGGAAATGCGTAGTAATTTAGTATGTCGTCATATATATTAAATGTAGTTATAAAGATTCAACATAATAATTTGCTGTGAATTTGTTTTAAAAATGAAGAACTATTTTATTTAATATTTTTTGTCTGGACACACAGTACCGTTCCCAAATGTAATTCGCAACACACATACACACACACAGAAATGCCAGCGGATAACTATCAAACCTAGTAGGTTTCTTACTGTGGAATTTTCTTACATTTAATGAGCATTTCAGTGCATTAAAAATACAATGAAAGTTAATTATAAACGCATTCATTAAAATACATTTTTCATGTTGTTAAAAAATTTTCAAGTACTAATATAAAATATTAAGAATAAATTGCACAATAACCTGTATCTGATGTTACCATCAAATTATGATGAAATTATGCACTGAAGAAAGTTCCTGGTAACTCTAAGCAATTTTTGTAATTTGTGGCAGTTAGAAATTAATAACTGGTTTCTGCGTTAACCTAGCCTGAACTTAAGTTTTAAGGTGTAGTACAAACCGAAGTTTTTGTTCCGTGCTTTTATTAATCAGACACGGCAATATTTACGTTATCACAGCCACTGAGCGGTAGTCATTGGGACAGGTTTTTTGTAATATAAACAATTTTATCCTAGAACAGTATTATTGTTTATAGACTNTGAGCGGTAGTCATTGGGACAGGTTTTTTGTAATATAAACAATTTTATCCTAGAACAGTATTATTGTTTATAGACTCTTCGCTGTAAGCTAAACACTTTTTAAAGCCCTACATAATATATACTTTTATGCACATATTTATACCTAACAATTTCACAGGACTTATCAATTCATTACTTGTTGGTAAAGTGGAAAAGCAAAATTATTATAAAAGTAAATATTTAGCAATTTACTAATTCTGACACTTATATATATTTCAACCAGAAAGCAAAACAAGTCATGCCAGTAATCACAAATGTTTATATAACAATTTCAGTTGAACGTTTAAACGTGTAACTACTTTCCCTCAGTCATTACCAACTTGACTAGGCTCATCCCAGTCAGTGTGATCGTTAAGATACATACAGTTATGGGCAGTGACATTTTTCAAAGGTTGATTGCAAAAGTTTGTAACTGACTGTGAGCAGCGTATACGAATCAATTACCCAAGAATGGGTTTAATATGTGGTGTGTGGTTACAAACAACGAAATGACATTGGTAAAGATAGGTTCGTTATATTTCATAACTTCGGTAGAGGGTTTGGTAATTTTCTCAAAAGTTGCGTGAATATGAAACGATGGTTTCTCTGCTTCACTAAAANAACTTCGGTAGAGGGTTTGGTAATTTTCTCAAAAGTTGCGTGAATATGAAACGATGGTTTCTCTGCTTCACTAAAAGTTGTTGAAATTGGAAGTTGGAACGGGCATAAATGGTGATCAGCGTAATGAGAAAACAATGATGTCATTGTGAAATTCTCCTCGAAAATCTGTGGAGTATGAAACGCCGCTGAATAGCTTCCTGAATAGGTATACAGCCACCAATACTCGGGGCTGTCCGACAATACCACAGACAAATTGTAGTGACTAAAATTTTTAATTACTTTCTTCAACTAGTTGCTGTTAAATAATGCTCTAGTTGGGAGAAAGCAAATTCATGGTTAATTGACCAAAATGTTGGTTTAACATCATCTCAAACACCAGAAAGGATATTTTAAACTGCAATGCGTGCGAGAATTCGTTAGTGTTTCCCACTAGAAAGTAAGGCATTGAAACGTTAATAAATAACTGAAGGTCTCTTACGGCCAATATAAAACACCTTAAGGTTAAGCGGAAGCAATTTAACTCAAAACAAATTTACGGTAGGCAGGGTAGTTAGAGAACATTTTAAATAACCTTGCCGTTTTATTTTCTAAACTAAGGCACATGTTTTATTCACAATTTGTTTTGAAATTGCTTATTAAATTATTATATGTACGCGTTTCTGTAAGTGCCTCACATGCCATAAAACACGACAGTTTTTATAAGCGTACATGTAGGCTACGTAGGCATTCCGCTTGGAGTAAAATAATTCCGGCACGTATTTGAAAATTTACTGATTATTTAATACGTCAGTGGCGAGCAACAGCAGTTAGCCGTTGGAGACTTGTAATGCGCATTATAAGATATACGAAATGTTTAACGTAGTGGAATGCTGGAATACGAAAATGAGCAGCGCTAGAACGACTAAACCAATAGTTATCAGCGTGATGCAAAAAGCATACTGTCTTGGTGAACAAGCTCAAAAAAATAATAAATCGATTGCAAATATTTTTAAAATATAAAGTTCACAAAAGCAACTATTTTCTTTAATAACATTAAGAACTCTGCGTATGATTTTAATGTAATGACAGTGCTATGTTTTATTTAAATGTATAGTGTCTTACTTTGCGGTACATTGAAAATTTACCAAATTTTCTTACATGACTCAACGGCAGATATATATATATACGGCTGGGAGAGGAAAACAATGTTTTATATTTATATTCAATTTTTCGGAGTTATTATCCCACACATTAAAAATTTACCAAATATTCTTACATGACCTATTGGCAGAACAAAACGTACGCAGGTAGCAGAGAAAGATAGCACAATCATAGTATTACGAAAGCAATGTTCTATTTCAGTTTGTGACAGTTTGATATTTATTCAAAGAAATTTGAACACCCTTTCAACAAATAAGAAAAAAACGCAGCATGTAGAATTGTAAATTTTTAATTAAACATGAAGCTTCCGACTGACAGACTGACTGACTTACTCATTTACTCCTTAACGCACAGCCCAAACTGCTGGAAGAAAAAACTTTCCATTCGAGGTGCAGGCTTCCAGTAAGAAAAGATTTTTCATAATTCGACCCCTAACACAGAGAAAAGGAGTAATTTCTTAGAGTACTCATCAACAGTTCATTAGCTCAATGATATATAGTTTTGATATTTTCTTCAAAAGGTTGCCTATGAAAAAAACTAAAAACTAATTTTAGGGCATTTTTTATTCTACTGCAAAGAGGTTAAAAGGGGTAAAATATTTTTTAGGACTCTTCAAACTGCTAAACCCCATAATAAATCGTAATGCTCTTTACATTAAAAGGATACAATTATATTTTGCATAAAACCAATTGTAGGATTTCTTTCATTCAATACCTAAAAGGAGGAAAATGTGAAAAATATTTTTCTCGTTGTTACGAGTACACACACACACACACACACACACACATTGCATGTGCAAATAACAGAGGTATGGAACCAATCAGAGTAACGCGATGCGGTCAGCAGCTAGATCGGTTACTGATTCTACAATGGCAGGTTATAAAGATTTAAAAGAGTTTGACCGTGGTGTTATAGTCGGCGAACGAGAGATGGGACATAGCATCTCCGAGGTAGCGATAACATTTGGATGTTCGCGTACTACCGTTTCACGAGTGTACCGTGAATATCGGGAATCCAGTAAAACATCACATCTTCGACATTGCTGTGGCCGGAAAAAGATAGTGAAAGAACGGGACAAACGACGACTGACGAGAATCATTAAACGTGACAGACATGCGACCCTTTCTCAAATTGGCGCAGATTTTATTTGTGGTCTGCCCTGCAGGATTCATGGTGTGAAATGCTTCCTGAATACCTTCAGACATTAGTCGAGTCCATACCATGTCATCTTGTGGCACTTCTGCGTGCTCGTGATGGGGGGAGGGGGGGGCTACACGATATTAGCAGGTGTACCAGTTTCTTTGACTCTTCAGTGTATTTATATTTTTTCTTGTTGCACGTTTACTTCGAAGAACATTGGTTTAAGTTCGGGAGACTAGGGTGGGGTAATGAGTGATTGGCGGTTGTGTAGTTGTAACCAAATACGGATAACTACTGTTGTGTGCTTAGGGTCATTAGCCTGCTGAAAGTAACAATAATTTCCCAACACGTGAACACTCGTTCGCGAATTTCTCTTCACTGTGTCCAAATGTAAAAATCGGTCTATTTTTATCTCAGTAAATTCTAGTTCCCTCACTCTTGAGGCTGATATGCACCCCTTTACCATAACTTCACCACAACCATGTTTCTTAGTAGTCTGAAGGTTCTGGAGTTCTACCTAAATTTCGGGCATCCTCTACACCAACTTTCTACCATCATTATGGAATTTTGTAAACGCTCTTTCACCTCTGAAAAGCACTTTGTCCCAGAAGTCGGCACCATTGTTTATATAGTCCTTAGAAAATTTTAATATCTTCTTTTGATACGTTTTTTCCAAACATGACTTCTTTATAGGTACCCTGGTTCTATAAATTGCTCGGTTTGAAAGCCTACGGATCGTTCTTGAGGAAGCCCGTTTCCCGTTGTGTGTCTGCACCTACTCATATATTTCTGAGTTTACTGTAGGGTTTCCCGTAGTTAGTATAAATAGTATCCTCTCTCTCTATCTCTCTCTCTGGTGGAATGATTATGACGACGACTAGATCTTCCCTTGTTTTTTGTATGACGTTTGATGATACCTGTATAGCGTGACGACTTCTCCTAACTATATCCGGCATTTGGAAATATGACTTTCTGTTGTAGTATTGTGATGTCATAATTTGTTTTCTCCTCTGCTGTTGTTTCTTTACATTTTGGGCCCATGTTGGTAGTCTGTAGTGCAACGAAACCCACACCAGATACAGCGTCCACACCACTGCCAGCATAGTAACCGCTTTCATGTGATTTATGCTGCACAATGTCGTTTCGCGTCTTATTTCGCTGTAGATTCACTTGCATATGTTACTTATGAAGATCCATAAATCATGTTACAATTTTACTAAATTACAATTGCAATTTCTAGTCTTAATAGATGTGTTTCTTGCTTTCAACATGGTTTTTCAGTCCCTATCGATTAAAATGCCGAATAATTATGGAAATCAGAAATCAATGGTGAATTTTGTATACCAAATGTATTGTTAGGGAATATGTATTTTTGAACACATGTATATTAATAAAGTACCGGACTATAACAAGGTATCATTCTTAATACTTAAAAAAAAAACATTTGAAAGAAATAATTGGCTAAAATATTGTACACGTATAGATAATCATGACACTTATAAATTTTAAGGCCGGGTTTCATAAAATATTTGACAAAATGTGTTTCTACTCACCTCAACCCACGTCCAAATGAAATGGTTTTCATTGCAGTCGTAGGTATCAACGTTTTTTGTTATACAATTTCGGGCAAATTAATTTGGCTCTCTTCAATAACACGAAATAAATAACAACGCTAGAAGTAAAAACAATATATAGGAATCCTAGGACTTCTCTATGTCTACAACATATATTTAAAAATGCCTCCGGCGATATCTGAGTTTGCAGAAATGTAAAGATAGCAAAAGTTTTCTGTAAAGTTAAAATACCTCAACAATCGCGGTAACGAAAGGCAGGATATGTGTGTTCCTGATAAACAGTAAAGTTCTTCAAGAAAAAAAGACCGCGATCAAAATTTTTACTAACAAATAGCCTTGAAACCGATTCATCCTCATTTGCCGTAAACTTCAATTCCTGTACACAACAAAATTAACATTTGCAACTAAGGCGTCATAATGAAAACGGAAGAATTGTTTAAGTAGCTTAAAAATTTAAGAGTTTTAATTAATTTTTGTTTTTTCTTGCATTGGGTTTACATGGACGAAGCAAACACAGCTAAACGAACTTGTTTTGTAGGAAAAATTATGGCAATTACTACTTACTCGTGTCCATTCGATTAAGCAATTATGTTTATTTCAAGGAAAACAACATTACCTGACGAGCTCCGCATATTGTGTTCGTAATCTTGCATTAGTGAAAATCAATCACTCGACCAAACAATAATTATCGTCCTTGCCAATCACCATAATAAATTAGGTTTTCTTTGTGAAGGCCCTATTTTCTTTTAGTAGGGCGTAGAACTTAGATGCTTCTGCTGATTTGGGTCCATTTGGCTGTGCCTGGGCGTTTCTGANTGGGTCCATTTGGCTGTGCCTGGGCGTTTCTGATGGTGTGTCAGACACTACGATGGCAAGACTTTACGCATAATCGTCTACTTCCGCAATCAGAGGGCCACGTTTGTATTATAGGTAAATTATATCCCAAATTTAAAATCGATACTCTTCATACGAATTCAAATATAATTTACTTTATCAAGAAATCACCAACGTGTGGAAAATATTTGAGTAAGTTTACGTAAAATATTTGCCAAATCGATATCTTTACTTAACCCATTATGACCCAATGTAAACAACTGTGTACATTACGCTCATGTAAGTAATTTTTGGTCTGTACTGCATAATGCGAAACTCATTGACCAATGATCCTACATGTGGATAAATGATTTGCAAACCGTCTTACTGGTCTTGGTCGTTATTGGTTAATATTATTGTAACGAAATATTAAGCCTGCGGCTCATTAGCTGTGGCAATGAAACGAGTGTTGGGTGGATTAAGTACAGCACGCATCATACAAATTTTTGTATGTAAATCTTGGAAGAGTACATTAATGTGCTTATGAAAGGGTAAGTTATTCAACGTCACTTGATTAAAATGAAAACTTTATTTATTGGCGAAATGTTATGCGGAATTCTACAAACTCTTAAATTTTCTTTTTCGAGGTAAAAAATTGTAAAATCAATAAAGTCAATGAAAAACTTCAGGTTCGTTAGGTTTTAAACATGATTTGGTCACCTAATGGAGTAATCATACGTCTTGTATAACATGAAGAAATTCTATATTATTTCTGCCTTCGTTTATATCTCCAATAAAATCAATATATTTTTTCTTCAAGACAGAACCGTGGACACTCATACATCACTGTTATTTACCTTGGAGAGTTTAATTACTATAATAAAAATTTTCTTATTCTTACTTAATTCACATAGTAGATTACAATTGCGAAGCACAGCATAGTATTTAATTATGCTTCAGTGTCAGGACCACCGAGAAGAGACAGAAAATACCTAGAGGCACTTCAGTGTGAAAGATGTAAATAGAACTCCTTGTTATGTTTACCTGCACTGGCTATTATTGTAATTACACAGACAGAAAATACAGGAGACAGTAAAAAAGCAAAAGATTTAACAGGGAAATAGTTATTCCAGAACACCTCAAAATAACATCAAACAGGCCTCAATGTACCTCATAATCCTCGAACCGGCTACTGAATAAATTACATGAAGACATTTTGGACATCAAAATATCTGTAACAAAACTCAAACAGGCATCACTTAACCTCAAATGGGCCCCAAAAAGGTATCAAACTGAATTTTAAGAGATGTCAGACAGATCGTATGTGACATCAAACAAGTCAGAGATGGATCTCAAACGAGCCCTTCAGAAACCTTAAACATACATAGGTTTCGAGGGCGATTACGTGAAAGAGAAGGTGAATCGACCATATGTTTATATACATTTTCCCTTCACAAATAGAACATAATGTCCACATTTAATAAATCGGTTAATTTGTTTTTTTTAAACGATTTTTATTGTATTGAATTGACCTATTCGCCATGATTTACACATGGCATTATTTGTAATGAATGTTACACATACCCTTATTACAGGAAAAAATCATATATAAATATATATTTTTTAAACGAAAGAATAATTTTTCTNATTTGTAATGAATGTTACACATACCCTTATTACAGGAAAAAATCATATATAAATATATATTTTTTAAACGAAAGAATTATTTTTACAGAAACGATGCTAACAGTCAAAGGTGTAATATAAAGTTAACACCAAAAATTTAATAAAATATTTATTATCTTGAAATTTTTTTATAGCTGTTTATGGAAAACATTTACCTTCATTTAATATGTAATTTAAAATTATATCTATGCTGGTTTACTATTGGTTCAGTAAGCTCCAATATATTATTGTTGTTTTCAGAAAACAGATAATTGAATTCTTAGAAGTTTATTCAGGTATCAATGTCTGGTTTGTGTAATTATTGAAATATATAATTCAAGGCTGATAAATGTTTCGATTACACTATGAACTTCAAATTTAAATTTTCAATTTAGGTTTATTTTTAATTATTTATTTTTAATGATTCAGGAAAATTTAAATATAAATAAAATATTTATCAAACTGAAAAACATTATTTAAGCCAGGAATATATATATATATACATATATAGATAAGAGCTAATAATTTTTTTACTGATAAACATAGTCCTTTAACGTTTGTCATCATTTCTAGAAAAATACTATTGTAAAACTGAAATTTAATCAAAAGTAACTGTTTAATTGTATGTCACGGTAAAGGAAGACTATTTTCTGTGTTACCATAGAATATAAAACAAATGCTAAACAAAAATAATAAAAACAATGGTTTTTGGGATGTATGACATTATTTTAAAGGTATAACATTTTGTTGTGAGCTAATAAATTATACTTAAATTTTGTATACAATTTTTTTTATAATGTTGTAAAAAGAAATGTTATAGTTATGAAACCATTTAATATTTAGAAAGAATATTATCTGTTTATGTATTCTTTTTAAACAAACTTAAACATAGTTGAGGTTATTTATTAACATTAATAAATACAATAATATATCTGGAAAAATTTAATTTCAGAATTAAATTTTAGCTTTTCTTAACTTTGAAATATTCTATATTTGCAAAACTAAATTAATAACTTCTTAAAGCATAAACATTTTTAAGAAATATTTTTAAAGCTTTATACTCTATTAATCCATCGTAAGTCAAGTTCCTCAACTAATATAATACATTTGGCAAATGTGAATTTTTTATCTTTATTTTAAGCCTACATTCACAAGGAAAGAGCGTATACTGAGATCACTCTCCTGTATAGTATCTGTGCTTGAATGTGTGAGTATGGGAGTGTCTACGTGTGTATGGGGGTGTCTGCGTGTGAATAGGCGTGTGTTTTTGTACGGTTACCCGAATTTCAACAAACCCACTAAAAATATAGTACTATATAACTACATCTGATTTTTATAGTATTTGATTTCGCTGGAAGTTTACTTTCAAGATGGCGGCCGTTTTAAACTTTGTGGTCCTATGTTTTGTATCGGGAACTTTTCAACAGATTTAGACCAAATTTTTATATGTTCACAGAATGTCATATACGCACTGAATACTTAAACGGATATTGTTGTGGGTCCTCCACTTTGTAAATTAACACAACATAAACAATTACAAATTTTTTTATATCTTTAAAACTACAGAACCAATTCTTCCTGAATTGGCACGTAAGTAATAATAACGTAAGATAGCGCTACATAAAAAAATATATTTTAATACCTCAGGAATCAATTGACCTAATTCTACACCAATTTAGCTGACACTAAGGTTAATGATAAAATTGTATGATTTAAGTTGGTATGGCACTTGTTTTCAAAATGGTGATCAAAGATAGATTTTGGTTTAATATTCTATATTGTCGAAGCCATGTAATCCATTCCAACTTGACTGAGTAAGTTGGCAGCATATTCTACAACAGTCAAATGTGTCTACAGAAAGTCTTTTTGTATGTCAGTTTTTAAGAAAGCATATGATGAAAAGTAAAACTTTTATGCCATATTTCCGAAAAAAAAAAAAACAACACGGATGTACCATACTTGGCAAATACGTAGCACATCGCTAGATGAGATAAATTAATGTTTGAAATGGGTCAGATACTTATTTATAAAATGGCGGCCATATGATAATTTAAGCTTAGTATGTTGTATCTACGAAAGTGCGAAACATATTTCAACTTACCATTGTATACTGGCAGTATATATAACAACCGTATAATGTATCTATAGGCTAACTAATTTTACTCTTACTATCTAAAAACATAATTTAAAAAACTTAAAATTTACACCACTTCACGAAGAGATATCAGCATACACCGGTAAAATAAAATTAAAATTAATTTTTTATAATTTGGTAAGGTAAACTCCATTAAATGAATGTTTTGTATTATCTCAGTGGATTATTTTAGTTCGCTATGACGCAATGTAATTTAAATGGCAAAAAGGCCGAAATGGCTTGCCTCTTCAGGATTGTTCGCAAATTTTCGGATATTCCCGCATATGGCTTGTGTGTGAGCATTCGGTAGCGTGACCGCTTGTTTTCTTCACTAACAAGACAAGGAGTGCTCGATATGTTCCCTCAAGTCCGTTATCAGCTAGGCTGAACTGGTTATTCAGGGTCGAACGCATAAAAGCATTATCAATTCAGCGATGAGAATTTCTCTTTCTTTCCTTCTCGCTTCGACTCTTATGGGTTTTTTTTTTCTCTTTGGATTTTTGTAGTGTTTGAGTCATGCTCATTACATTTATAATTATCATGTTTTTGATTGAAAAAATTTTCTAGTAGTCTTGATCTCAACTTTGCAATTTCTGTACGCAATTAAATAGATGGTTTTCATTGCCGAAAATAAGGGTGAAAAAATGTAAACATTAAAAAAAAACAGAAACGACCAATTGCAGTTATGAATGGAACCTAAAGAAATAATATCAGAAGGCACGGTGTGAGAATGAAAAGGAAAACTAACATTATAATTAGTATGGAACTACACTATTACAACGAACATAAAACTCAAATAATTATTTTCCTGTCTATATTTATTGAAAAAATTAAAAAAATGTAAACACGACGAAAGCACAGGAAAGTGAAAACTGCAATACTAAAAACCAATGTCAAAGGACACAATAAAACGAAAACTAAGAAAACTCGTTACAGGTAATGAAACAAGACTTCACCAATAGACATGACTGTACAATAACGAAAACGCAATAAAGTTAAAGTAAGCAGGATATCATGTCAATTTGGAGCCTGGTATCTGTCGCTTTCCTCAAGTGAGTCACTGGATGCATTACACAGTCGCAGTAGACTTTGTATTAGTGATTGATGTTCATCTTTTTTCTGTGTTTTTTCTTGTTTGCATACTTCCAGACTTATTTTCAGTAATGACTACAGACCATTTAAATGTTCTCAGCAATCCTGCAGTACCATTGCCATTAAAGTTGAAAGCTATTAGGCCACTCATATCACACATTTGCATGTGAGCACATGAGTAATCATAATGTCATGTACACATATTGCTTAATGGTTCCAATAATAGTAGAGTACATCGGACAAGTNAGTAATGACTACAGACCATTTAAATGTTCTCAGCAATCCTGCAGTACCATTGCCATTAAAGTTGAAAGCTATTAGGCTACTCATATCACACATTTGCATGTGAGCACATGAGTAATCATAATGTCATGTACACATATTGCTTAATGGTTCCAATAATAGTAGAGTACATCGGACAAGTAACCAAACTATGGACCACACTTCTCTTTTCATCGTCTACAACTTGTCTCTGGTGTATCAAAAATCATACACTTAAAGAGAACTTTATTCTTGAATTTTTCCTTGGTATTTTCTAAGGCATTTATTGCATAGTAATTTCTACAATGGATTCGCTTGGGACAATTTTCAGTGACTGGATTTTGGAGTTGAGAAAAAAATTTTACCTTGAGATTGTCCTTGATCTTGGAGAGTGACGGCCCTTAAGGGGTTAGCATTATGAAACCTCCAACAAGAGCATTTAAAGGAAATTGGGAAAATAATTAAATTAACTATTTTTCCTACTTCTTAATGTTTGTCTAGAGGCTATCGCAAAGCAATTCAACTCCCCTTTGACATTGTTCTATGAGTTGCGGATTGCAGTGCTGCTAATGCAATATGGAAGAACATTGCTACAGGCCCTGCACGCACTAATGCGAGTAGGCCTAAAAGTATATATAGAATATTGGAAATGTAAGTGCACGGTATGCTACTACAAATATCCAAGGAAAATTTTCCTTTTCCTTGGACAAAGGTCTAATGGTGTTCTTTTCTCATTTGCGGCTTATGCGGTTTGTACTAAAGTAACTAATAAACAGTAAGAAAATCAAATAAAAATCTTTGCTCGAATACATGCTTCCCTTCTTACACATTTAAGGTATGAATTAGAATATAATACATGTGTAATGACACATTACTGCGGAAGTAATTCTAATTTAATTGATGCTCCACCAGATTTGATGAAAGATTAACCATCGAACAGATTTTATACCGGTTGGGTAAGTACCGATGTTACAGGATGGGGGACAAAAACCGTGCTACGTTATGAACATTCAACTCAGACCCGAAAATCATATAAACACACGCCCATGAATAGTTGTATATCACACTTGCCGTAATGGCGAAATTACACTATGGTCGCCCCAACAAATGGAGTTGTGCCCAGCCACGCATGACCGTCTGTCTGAGTAACAGTTGAGTAAAGACTAGAGTAGAAACAAAATCTCAAGTAATTTGACTTTTGCGAGATTGTTCAGACCAGATTTCTGTGGCTATACATCTCCGAAGTCGTGCATGCACAGGTTATTCCACGGGCCGAAGAAATTAGAAAATATGGTGTGTAAATGGATCCAGGTAAAACCATCACCGCCAAGTATAACTGCAGTAGCGACCAACGTAAATATGACTGGGGTCACAGTCGGCTAGCTCGGATAGACAGGCCACATATCAGAAAATCACTTGTCAATTCAATTCTGGTTCACTATATCCTGTAGATAGCCGTACCATACAGAACTATCTCCTCGCTATTGGGTACAGAAGCCGCCGCCCTAGTGGTGTACATCTGCTCACCACATATCACAAGTTATAATGATTTACGAGGACGAGAAGAACCTGGCCATTGGACCTTCAACGAATTGGAAAGGGTCGTTTGGACAGATGAGTCAAGGAACAGGTAAGTAGACGCCGATGACAGGGTACGAGACCATAACTAACAACATGGAAGCGATGGAACCCTCATATCAGAGAGGTACAGTTCTGGCCACTAATCATAGTATCCTCGTATGGGGACAGTTTACGTGGGAAGAAATTGGGATTCATGTTACTCGTACCATCGTCCCTCACCGGCGAACAATGCACGAACAATACGTACATCCATTTGTGCTCCTACAGCACCTCGTAGGAGACCTGTTCGCACAGCAAGACGATTCATCATCCTCCTGCACCCTAATTGCTACCGAGTGGTTTGATGAACACTCCACGGACTTGAGATCCTTTTCCTGGCACCGATGTCGCCCGAGACGCTGTCAAGAGGGATATGCGCACCATGGATCTTGCTCCAACCGATCCCAAGGCATTGTGGGAAGTTGTGCAGCGGTCAGGGTTCAGTATGACTCCCGACCACTTCTGGTGCCTTTGTAGCGTCCACGATACTCCGCAACACCACCTTCATTTGGGTGAAAGGAGGTGCTACATATTACTAGGTAGGTATCTCTTATTCAACTACTCATGATTGTATTATCGTGACAATGTTTTTATTCCAACATATTCATTCTTCGTGTTAATTGCGCGTTAACGATATTTCTAAGTTACGTGCAAAAACGAAATAAAATGAATTTGATATTGTATCAAATATTACGCTGTCGTATAGACGTGCGGGGCTTTAATGCACACAGTTCATAAACATTAAATTTAACTTGCCACTTGCTCTCACAAAAGGTAGGGTTATGTCAATTGACGTTGTTATACAGTATTTGCAATAAATATTTTTTCCAACCAAAATTAATATTTTGATTTAAAAGATATTCCAGTAATGTGATAGTGCAGTCAAACTAAATACGTTGTTGGAGTATCATTGCATCAGGATAATGTTCCGCTCTACTGAGGCACAGCAGAAAACCACATTTAGTACGTTATCGGACGGACTTAATAATGAATTCCTGAATGGAATCAACCAACAGTCCAATGCCATCAAAAACATATTAATTCACAGATATTTTCAGTAATGCTTAAAAACACGCAATCCTTCGACATGAACGGAACTCTTATCTAATCTTATCCAAAATTGGTTTATGTGTGGCAAATCAGGTGAACGGGCAGGGTTGTGTGTAGACGAGTATTTCGGTGGAAACTGAATTTTAGAGACTCGATGAGAAAGTCAGAAATCTGGGCCACAGTGTATCTTCGGCATACTGCGGTTCGTATAATGACTTTCGTATAGACATCAGTGACGGGGTAAGATCATTCTCTATTGCATGCACTGTTCAACAGGCTTACTTATGCTCTTCACGGTAAACTGGGCATTTTTGAAGGCCCTGCTTAAGAGCTAAGTGTGTGCACATTATGCTTTATTCAACCATATTCAAAATTAATAGTTCAATGAGCCTCATCACTGAATTCACGCGTCGTTAAGAAAAGCTGTAAAGTTATTAAGAAGTAAATATTTTAAATTGTACTAAAACTTAGTCTTTTATGCATAAAAAATATACCAAAAAAATCTCAGAAATCACAAATACTTAACTTACACTTTTAATTCAAGGTTAAGGCGTGGAATTTCTGTACTCCCTCTCCATCATTGCCATATTTCCTGGCAGAATGCTACTCAGTGTGCCTGTTAAAACAAATGCAGTTATGAGCAGTTACATTTTTCAGAGGTTGATTTCAAAAGTTCTATATTTACCATGAATAGCCATCAGTAGGATATACCATCGTAGATTGAGGCACAGATTGTAGCACTCAACTGCAATGATCCACACTCTGACAATATTCGCAAATGGGAACGTGATTCGTTGCTAGAGACAATATGTCGTACTGCACTACAATCCACAGTAATAACCTGTGACACCACTTCAATCAAAGCCAACAGACGTTGAGAGGTTTAACTGCAGAATTAATCAATGTTTTCGGGATCGCATATTTCCCTCAATTATGTATCTAAATAAATCTGGAAGGTATATTTTTCTGCAGAAAATCCGTGAAATGCCGCTAGATGGTAGCTTATATAAACTATGGCCCAGTTCATACCCGTTCAACAATCTTGTTTTAATTGTTTATATACCGCCCAGAAAATAACAAATAAAAGCAATCCACGTGCATTTCATAACATAGTGATCATGGTTGAGANGGGATCGCATATTTCCCTCAATTATGTATCTAAATAAATCTGGAAGGTATATTTTTCTGCAGAAAATCCGTGAAATGTCGCTAGATGGTAGCTTATATAAACTATGGCCCAGTTCATACCCGTTCAACAATCTTGTTTTAATTGTTTATATACCGCCCAGAAAATAACAAATAAAAGTAATCCACGTGCATTTCATAACATAGTGATCATGGTTGAGAGCGCCGCTTTGACATTCTTTCTCGGTGGTGAAATCACATGCTTCCACTCCTTCGAAGGCAGTTTGGTTTCTGGCAAAGGGTACACGCTTGTTTTATTGCTGATTTTACATGGTTTTCATGTAGGTGTTTCCGTCTCCATTAAAGTAGTGTGGACATGTTACTGAAGAGAAAAACTAAAACGCTTCCTACTTCTGTGTTAAACATTTTGGCACCCAACATGCACTGACTCGCGATAGTGGAGTTCGTTACAATGATTTCGTGAGTAATCTCATATAATTGGCGTATGTTCCTAGCGATCTCTCGTTTTATATTATTTCTAACACTACTGATGGCCGCGTTGGCGACAACTGGTTTACCGCTGCGATGCTCATCGTTAACATCTATCCCCCGCCGGGCAACTTTTTCATGCCATTCTCTCACATGGGCCACGCTGATTGCTAGCTCGCCATAAAGCTTTTTAATTTACCATTATATTTAGATGAGTAACGCATGTTCAGCCTATAAAAACTGAATCACAGGTTGATTTTCCGCTCACGATCACCTTGAAGAATGTGTCGCGATCAGATAGCTTACTTAGAGGGCCTTAGTCGTTCTGTCAGTACGTGTTGCACAATTGGTAGTGTTTATACACGTCAAATACATATCATCTATTCAATAACAAGGTGGCATTACCGCAGGAACATTACTTACAGATCCACCATAGGAACATTACTATTTCTTACAACTTTATAATTTTTGTTACGAAAGTGTTAATGATGAACGAAACTTTCTTGTTGAAGTATGTGTGGAGTCTTTCGGTTTGTATGTCGAACACTTAGGTATATCTCTATAGCGTATTTATTGTGTATGAAAATATACGTTTTATAATTTAAATTTGTTGTTAAATGCAATTTTTGTATATATTTACATCACCGCATAATTTTTAAGCAATTTTTTTCTTTTTGTCATTTTTGAAGGCTTTTTAGAATTGCAGCATTTAGATTATGGTATGTAGTTCGCTATAAACTACCTAAACACTTTTGAAAAAATGCTTAAAATCTAATTTATTGCCCATTACTCTTCCACTATATCGTCGTTACTGCAAAAAATCGTATGTTAAAAAAATTCAATTTTATATTATTGGTTCCATGGCATGTTTTTAATGCCTCCGACATGATGACAAATAGTCGTCAGTTAGCAACTGTATAAAAAAGAGATACAAACCAGTATCCAACAAGACTTAACTTCTGTGATCATATGAAACTGGAAAAGTCGTTCCTGTGTCTGAAGTGAGTTGTTTGGAAAACACGCATGTGTTTTGTGATCAATTAATTTGCTTCTTTTGTGTAATATAGTGTGCCATAAAGGTGCAGTTATAATGATATTTGGAAATTGTGAATTGTTTTGGATATTGAAATATATAATGGAATGCTAAGCTATCGATACATTTAAACAGTTAAAAAAGTTCATCTGGTAAAATAATCATAATTCTAGATATACTAACATTTCTACGTCTCTATTGCAGTTCATGTGTTCAGTATTTAAAAAAACAGTCGTGTCAATGACGAAATAAGCATGCTTTTAATCCTGAATTCTTTTAAGTTATTTGAAAAGTTTGAAATATAGATATTGAAAATGGTTGTTAGTATTGGTATTTGTAAGTCACCCCAGATACATTAAATCATTAGATGTAAATAACTATTGCCTATGAATTTAATAATATTTCTGCAATCCCTGAAATTTTGCGTGCGTTTAATGTGAATACAGTCACAGCAACAGTATTTCAACACCGAACAGCAAAATAATGTATTATATATTTAGTTAGTATCCTTACAGCATTTCTGTGGTGGGTTTATTGATGGTGGACCGTATTACATCACTGCAGCGAAATTTTTCTAAAATTATATGCATTTATGTTTTACTTGTTGCTGTTTTCATTTATATGTCCATGGATTCTCGCCCATCTGATGTGTCCTTTGTAAATAAGCGATTACCTAACTTTTCGTTGTTCAGTATTCTTAGCAGCAATCATTTTGCAGAAAAATGTTGTATGGTAAAGTTTGTGGATGGTTTCAGGGCTTAAGCCTAACTAGAAATTTGTTTTTCAAATAAAATATTTTCAAGATATATGCTAATGACACATGCTAACTGGTGTCCAAGAGAGAAACGATAAAATAAATAGAGAAGTTAATCTGCATTATGAAAAGGACGGTGGACACGATGAACAGATGCCTTCCCTGCGTGTTGGAGCACTAGAAGAAGTAAAACCCGGTAATTGTATAACTACTACTCTAAGTTGAGAAGGAGTTGGCGCACGTGCAGTAACTATAATTCGCGTGGCCTCCGCAACAACTTCTTTTACTTATATCCTACCGGTAGACCGATGTTGCGGTTGCAGGTCCAGTTGAACCACGAATACCACAGCAATTAATCATTAAAACATGCAAGAAACTTCTCAGAATGAGTCTGAAATTATCAATTCAGGTTCTCATAAATATGAAACAACATCAACATCTTCAAGTGACGAGAACAGAAAATTAAAAGCAAAAAAGTATATAAAGAGACACACCATAACCTGCTAAAAACTTATATTTCAGATAATATTTCAGTCATAAATGTGTCAAAAGGTAAACATAAAATATTAGTCACATCGCATGTTAGAGATGGTGATATTTCTGGTCCACTTTTATGACCAGTTTTGCTAGTTACTAATATAGTAATTTAGTCTTTGATGCATCATAAGCAACATTTGCAGAGAAGCATAAAAATAAAAAAAACGCTAAGTGGTAGGAAAACCTTAAAAATGGGGAAGAGCAACCAAGCAAAAAATATCAAAGAATGGAGAATAATATTTGGGGGTAAACAAAGATGAATATGGAAAAAACCTCCTCTACAATACGTAGAATAAAGTTTTAAAACATATTCTCATTTACAATTATGTAATATAATTATGAAGTCAAACATTTATAGTTAAATAAATAGTTGCTATTTCTCTTCCAAAAATATATATTTTTACAATAGTGTTAACTTATTACTTCAGACTTAAGATAACAGGCTGTCGAACAATAAACCGTTATAAATACTTTGCCTTGCAATGTGTATAAAAGTAAGTGTAAACACCGCGCGATATTATTCTTTGTATTTCTTTGCCATTTTTTAGTCAAATTACTTTGACCTGATACCTTTATACTTCATTCTTATTTGCATACAAATTTGTTTGTGAAAATCGTCGTATGTCATTTAATATTTCATTCATACAACACCGAAGCAAAAGTTTGTATGTCAAATGCAGAATGCCTTATGTATTTTTAAAGCGGAATGTCAAAATTCTAAAAGTCATATGTACCAATAAGTATTTACTTTCACATATTTTTTCTGAAAGTTAATTGCTACATTAGATGCAATATATCTTTAAGCATACGCATCTACACAAATTGATACAATTCTNTTTTCTGAAAGTTAATTGCTACATTAGATGCAATATATCTTTAAGCATACGCATCTACACAAATTGATACAATTCTACTGAAACCCTGACCACTAAAACGGTGGTTTTACTCTCCTGACAAGTGAGGTATTTGGCATAGGCTACGACATTTTGCAGTAACAGCGACTATACGTAAAGTTAACACTGCTATCGAACCAATCAAGTTATCCATGCACTACCAGAGAGAAATTGCGGAAATATTGAAAATATAAAAATATTTTTACTACGTCTTCTATATATGTGCAAAACGGAAAAATTAATTGAAACAAATTGAATGTCTCCAAATTTAAGAACAATTAAAACATAAGTGTTTCTAACACGACGTAAGAACTGTCAACTGCTTGTCGGACATCACTGCCGACGTCACTGGCATCTCGCTAGACAATCTGACATCAATATCCATGCGCATTATTGACCGGGACAGATTATAACAAAGTTTGATTTTAAAAATATCAAATTAACCGTGAAATGTCATTCGTTTACTATCCACAATAGATAAATATATAATCCTTGTTCAAGGAATTGTAGAATAATAAGAGGCATTATTGGTTCTACTTGTACGATATTAAAAATACTCCAAAGAAACAGTGTCGGAGAATTGGATTTTACGTTATTTTTCATGTTTTTTCCTTTGATGTTTAGCGGTTTTTTATATAAAGAATTATTTGTTTGCAGAAATATTCCTAGAAAATAATTATTACTTTCCATGTACTAACAATTTTCCGTATGTTCTATATAGCTACTACTTATATGTTACACATGCGATATAAAATTTTATATTAGATTGAGATAATTCATAACTAATGATTTCTGGGTCTTAACTAAATTATACTTTCCGTAAGTTTCTCTGATTATTCATGCAATGGAATTTGTAGAATTTAAGTGCTATGATAGTGCTATTGAGTGTGTTTTGTGTGAGGTATATTTCATCGTAAAGGCATAATAAGGAGTGCTTTATTAAATGTGTTAGATAAGTTTATAATTAATTCACGCTCTCAGCCTGTTTCATCCCGTGTCAGTGAAGCACAGTGACGTGTGTGTGATACTTATACTGGACAAAATTTGCTAGTTTCCCGGGAAAAAAATATATTTTATTTTCACTGAGAATTATCCTTTTGATTCGTTATTATTTAATACGCGTTTCCTCTTTTAAATCTACACAACCTGTTATGTTCACCCTAAAACTCGTGAAATCGAAACACATTCCCTTAAAAAAACAATTTTCTTAGCTAGCATGATTCTAATCAGTAATAAATTTAATAGAACCTTCTTCCAAGAGTTTCCAAATAATACATAAAAATTAATAACAAGTAATTGTTATAGGTATATAGGTTCATTATAATAATTAATTAATTTAAACCGCAATATCCACGCAATAATAGTTGCTTTATACTGCAGACAATAGCACCACTTCTCATCTACGACTGTGCAAACTGTGATAATTAATTTGATACTGATCTGCTACACTATTTCCTTTTTCACACAAGTTCTTTTCTCTTACGAGGAAAAATCCTAAATATAGTATAGAACCCAAAAAAAAAAATCTAAAAAAAGCGATTGTTTTAACCGTTTATGCGTTAAAAATACGCTGTGTGTTCTTTGTACGCAATGTGGGGGGAAATGAGTGGACAGTAACGAATACCATCTTAAATCACTCGTGCACGGAATATTAGTCCACGTTTCTTCACTACTATCGCACGAACATGGGAAACGATGTTTTTAACGCTACCAACGCTTTTTTTTATGAACTTTTGCAGAACCTTTTCCGACCGCGGCAAGGAAAGTACACCCCCCTCCCCTACGAAGTTCTTCTTTTTCATAGGCAAATATTTTCCTTGTTTTGCCGTTATGAAATCTGCACGTTTTCCTCGCGAAGCCCGGTCCGTAGTTTGGCGTGAATTCGCGCGTGAACTGCCGTAGCGCTCTCCTGCGTGGAAATGTGGCAGGCTATTGGTGCCATTTCCAGCCCCTTACCTTCATACTCCTCGCCCTTCTGTGCCGGGAGCCATGCCCCTGGGGCGCCAACTTAACGCCTACGTTTACCATTACGTTACGTTAGTGGGAAGTCTGCAGTCATTCCCCTCGCCATCCTCGCGCAAACACACACACACGAGGCGCACGTAAACTGGGACAAAGTGTAATGGAAATGTTTTGGCGCCGGAACCCCCTTCTACACACTACTGGAGCAGCCCGGAGTTTACAGCAAAGTTGAGTGCCTGCGCGAGCGAGCTATGGCCGGCGCGCCTGTCGGCAGATACATGAACCAACTATTCCCAACCGGACTTTCTGCCAGCAAACGGCTTATTGCGCGAACTTCGCCCTTCCGTCGTCGTCCCTCGTTGCTCACATGTTTCTTGCCTCTCTCACGCCAATTTCACCTCGAGGCGTTCAAGTATTTGCCATCACATTCCAGCCGTTCTTTTAATCATCCATCTCGACGGTATGAAAATACTTCCTAAATGCCAATATCCGCCTTACGCGGTTACTCCCAACTTTTCTGAAGCCATGCTGAAGTTAAACTTTCAGGATATTGCTCCGCCTCATGCAAACAAATCTTAACCAACTATAGAAAATTACATCAAAGCGATAGCGCACCTGATTCGTGGGCACTAAGTTTAATATTATTTTGCTTAAGAACTAATTCTTACCAGGCATTACCAACATACCTATTTACTCGCTGTTTTTGTAGATATTAATTATAAATAAAATATTTTAATTTAGAGATAAAACATTTGTCAATGTTTTAATTTAAAACCAAAGATAAAGTACTTTTACGTTAACACAAGTATAAAACGCTTGTGATGCACGGCATATTTAGTAAACATGCGTTCACGTCATTCATTCAAACTAAATACCGTCTTTTGAAAACTCGAAATATTCAGAAAATATAAATAGTCGATAACACGATTATCTTTATAAATATATTTCACAGTGTTTTGTAATTTATGCTATTCCCATGCAAATAATTTTAATGAATATCATTTACACAATTACATAAGATGACCATGCAAATACACATTTAACAATAATATCACATACTTGGTTGGGGTTTTTCAATTGCTATTTTCATATCACCTTGCATTTTAGTTCTATGTCATGAAACCACAATATCACATGATAGTGGTTTGTAATAACAGCGTCATTGTTTTTGTACTAATTTTCGCAAAATTATAATTCAATTGAGATGTATTTCATGACAGTAGCACCATAAGAGACAAATTTAGTTTAAAGTATTAAAAGTGAACCTGTAAATGAAATATATTAAAGTTCAATTCCATGTAACAAGAGGAGCATTAATTTAAAAATTGGACGTTACTGAAAGCGTAATTTTTTAAACACTATAATAAATCATCGCCTTTTGAGTATGACTTGTCCATGTTGGTTATAAACATTCAAGTCAGTAACAATTTATGTGATAATTAAATCCAGCATTTCATATTCACCAGTATTTTAACCATATATACGGATAATTATATTTAATGACAGAAATACAATTATTCATGCGTTTTCCTTAAAGAAAATGTTATATAAGATGCGATAGTTAATATTGTTACACAAATTATACAACTCATGTTTGGTGTCAAGTCAACCGTAGGTCTTCAATGAACTATAATTCGGGAATTTTCAGCAGCTGTAATTACAAAATATTTATAATTTATAAAACTTTAAGAGGCGAGAAAGGGTAGCAAATTTTATTATCAAATTATTTTATAACTCTATTCTCGGTGTTTCAAATCATACTGACTACAAGAATGACTCTGCTGAGCAATGGTTTCTACAGTCAGAGTTATCTACACCATTAGAAACTTCTGTATAATTACTGAAATTTTAAGGAGATGTAGAGTTAGTTTACAGAAAGGCACTCCGTAATGACGAATAACGGAAATGAGCTCCGTAAATATAAAAACGGAAGCTCTTCGTATTCTTATAACTTCGACNTCCGTAAATATAAAAACGGAAGCTCTTCGTATTCTTATAACTTCGACTTTGAAACACGAACAAAGCCGATGATTCCTGAAGAGTATAAAACTCCATCTTCGCAATACTACTTTGTGTAAAAGAGAAGTAGGTGAGTGGCAACTCACTCATGGAGTGCCAATTCTAAGATTATATTTNATTACTGAAATTTTAAGGAGATGTAGAGTTAGTTTACAGAAAGGCACTCCGTAATGACGAATAACGGAAATGAGCTGCGTAAATATAAAAACGGAAGCTCTTCGTATTCTTATAACTTCGACTTTGAAACACGAACAAAGCCGATGATTCCTGAAGAGTATAAAACTCCATCTTCGCAATACTACTTTGTGTAAAAGAGAAGTAGGTGAGTGGCAACTCACTCATGGAGTGCCAATTCTAAGATTATATTTCAAATTCCGCTACAGGACAAAACCTTCTGCATGCACAGTGAAATACGCATACAACGAAAATAGAAATATTTATTCGTTACCTGGTTTCATAATCCAAAATCAAACAAAATGGTTAGCGCTGTAACACGACTTAAAATTAAGAGAGGCGCGTTCGTCATTTTTGTGTAAAATCAATATTTGCGTAATACAGTACTTCGGGTAAAGGTGTGGTAGGTGAGTGCCCACATAGAACACAGATATCCAAAGAGTATCTAATGGATGTCCCCACAGACTTTCTGGATATCCAGGGACATCCAGGAATAGCAAAGCTACATCTAAAAGACTGCCAAATGTTATCCAAATGTCCACCTGATTTACCAATAAGGATACATATATACCGAATATTCTATTGCTATCTTTAGATTTAGACACATATCATAAGTACTAGCCATTGGAGGTATTACAACATCTAATGGATATCCAGGAAGTGGTACGAACTGATACATACTACTAGATATTCAACAGATATTCTGAAGAGATTCACTTCAGGACTTAGATGACTTTAATATATTGTGGATGTAATTAGGATTTCCAATGGATATCCTGTGCTATGTGGGTAGTTTCAGTTATTGAGTGTTAATTTGACGAATTATGTCAGTAAAACACCCACATTGCGAATGTTGTACTTTTTTTGTTACCGCTTTTCATAAAGAGCAGATTTAAAAAACTAAGTTGCACGTTTATGGACACATGTTTCGTGAATGCACGGAGATTTATGTGAAATTTATAGAGAGAACGTTAATGTAAATAATGAATGGTCCATAATTTCAGGAAGATGTCTGGATAATTTGTAACTAGTCCTTTCCGTAATTTTACGGACATTTGTTCTAACAGGCCTATAGTTTTCTTAGAAATAAGATTTATGAAATTTTATACATTCTTTCCTTACAATATAAGAAAATTATTAAAGTTTGATGGTGTGTTATCCACCTTACCGGTTGTAGTAGAGAAATTTCGTAGAAACATGAGGACAATAGCTGTAACAATGTAACTTTTAATTACACCATATCTTCTGGAGTACGAATATACAAAACGTAGAGCCTTAGTGAGGAAGTACAATATGAACTTTGAGACAATAAATCAATCCACCTTTAGAGATTTATTTCAGTTTAATGTGCAAAGAATCTCCGCGTGTGATTACGTAAATAATCACTAAAGTCATTTACTCCCATGGTAGTAATATATCAAGATGTATTATGTAATACATGCAATGTTAGTGGTGCACAATAATATTAATGATTAACACCGAACTATATTAATTGTCATCTAAAAAGCATTATTTTATGTACCTTGCTAAGTGAATGAAATAATAAACTCTCTAGTCCCATACTGTAATTCTTGGATGTAACAGTAATCTATAGGAGTCCTTGCAGTGGTACAGTGGCAGTTCACTTGCTTTCAAAGACAGATGCAACACAGATTTTGAATTTTACTCGTTTGAGCAACGGTTTCATATTTGTCCTTATGAGAGAAGACAACTAGATTGATGTACTGGTGGCACGCTTGTCCGGAAAGATGTGTGCAATACTGATGTGGAATTAACCTGGTGGAGTGGTGGCAGCACGCTAGCCCTGAAACATCGATATAATATTTATGTCGAGTGCCCGTCGTGGCGAAGTGGAGGAAGTACAGTCGCCCTGAAACACGGATATCGTGGATTTCATTACCACGAGGAANGTGCCCGTCGTGGCGAAGTGGAGGAAGTACAGTCGCCCTGAAACACGGATATCGTGGATTTCATTACCACGAGGAAAACACTTTAAATAAAAACAATTTTATCTAATACAAATTTGGCAACAAAAATTAAGAGAATCGAAACAATGAAAATAAAGAATCGTGGTGTCTTCCTTTGTTGGCGTACAAAACATTTTCAGAGAGCTTTTAATTCAAACATTGATAACAATTTTTTCTTTATAGCTCAGAGTTTCTGTAACATATTTTACTTGAGACGAACCTACAAATTTTATTTTCGTATCTTTTAACAAAAANTATAGCTCAGAGTTTCTGTAACATATTTTACTTGAGACGAACCTACAAATTTTATTTTCGTATCTTTTAACAAAAATTAGTTTTTCGCAACTATCATTTTAATTTGACAATAATTTCTGAGTGCATCAAACATATTATTTCACTCCACCCCACTGTTAAAAATCGTGAGTTGTAGTCCACAAGAGGAGAAATAATCCTTTGTATGATCCCATATGCGCGTTTGCGTGTACTTTACCCAAATTTGTAATAGATAATTTACTTCTTTTCAAAACTACATCCACTCCAAGCCTATATATTTTGAAAACTTTGGACATCTAACAGCCTATTATGTGTTCTAGAGGTAAGCTAATGAGATCCAATAAAAAGTTAAAGTGTCCTAATACAAATTAATGTGATTTTTATTAGTGTGTATAATTACGAAGTTGTAACTTTTTTCCAAGGGACAAAGACACACATGTAAAAAAAAATAGCACCAAAATTTAAAGAGGAACAGCTGACACGAGACATGGAACTATTACTCATAAACCTGAAGGGGTTTAGCGTCACCTCAAATTTGCCATGAGAATGTCACAGACGAAATTGTGGATGGTTTTGTGAGTTTCGAACTCACTGGGGTGGGAAATTAATTTTAAAGCTCTATCTTGTTCCATTGTGCCACTTATTAATGGGCACTGAACATATAATGATAATTTGCTTAAGATTTTCATTTTTAAGTCGTCACATAAAATTGCAAGCAACCATTTAAAATGAAAGCATAAAATAAATCTATTCATAATAAATAGAATTGTAAATTTATTGACTAAAATAAAATATTAATAATAATCTTGCATAACTTAAAAAAAATTAAGGTTAACATTGTTTTAAGACAAAGCTCGTAATGACATTGAAAATTCTTCACTTTCTACATTTCACTATATGCGTAACTGTATTGGTACATTTGGTAAACACATAGACTTCTGTGAGCGTGTTATTATTCTTAATGTGTGCTATAGAGAAGAGAAGGCTTATTCTCAACTTCTAATCACCCTGGTAATTGCTGTTTTATTTAAATATAAATTAACGAAATAAGTTTTATTATAAATCAACAAGATTTAAATCACGAGTTAACTCTGTAAAACAGATTTTAATTACATTGGGTCAGTCCTTTTCAATGGCAGTAATATAAAAATCTATTTTTTTTCATACCGTAGGCCATCATGCAAGCGCGGAAACCACTATATAAGGAAAATATTTCCTATCTACTTAAAATTTTATAACAGGTTTTTTCCATCGTTTATAGTGCAATGCAATATTTAAAACCACTTATACAGCCCGTAACAATGTTTTGTTGTTCGTTATAATTAATAATGGAATTTGACAAATCAAAGCAGTTATTAGTTTGGTTAATAATCGAATGTGACAAACTTCTAGACAACGAACAAAAATGGCTATTTGTTTCAAAATATAATTGGTTGAAGGAAAATTAAAATTCTGCTAATAGAATGTGTGGCATACTAAGGAATTTAGCTAGATGACAGAATATTACAATATTCCAACGTACANATCACCCTGGTAATTGCTGTTTTATTTAAATATAAATTAACGAAATAAGTTTTATTATAAATCAACAAGATTTAAATCACGAGTTAACTCTGTAAAACAGATTTTAATTACATTGGGTCAGTCCTTTTCAATGGCAGTAATATAAAAATCTATTTTTTTTCATACCGTAGGCCATCATGCAAGCGCGGAAACCACTATATAAGGAAAATATTTCCTATCTACTTAAAATTTTATAACAGGTTTTTTCCATCGTTTATAGTGCAATGCAATATTTAAAACCACTTATACAGCCCGTAACAATGTTTTGTTGTTCGTTATAATTAATAATGGAATTTGACAAATGAAAGCAGTTATTAGTTTGGTTAATAATCGAATGTGACAAACTTCTAGACAACGAACAAAAATGGCTATTTGTTTCAAAATATAATTGGTTGAGGGAAAATTAAAATTCTGCTAATAGAATGTGTGGCATACTAAGGAATTTAGCTAGATGATAGAATATTACAATATTCCAACATACACAGCTGCGTACAACCAAGGGATTTATTACTGTAAAACACTTAACAAGTTACAACATTTAAATAATCGTAATAATTAAAATGTAAAATTTCACCGTTGGTCCTGGAGCAATACCGCTGTCCTTTTTTGAAAATTACAAATTCAATTGCAACTGTACCTGAAAAAATAAAAATTATGTACGATATGGAATTTTGGTATTTTCGAGAATGGAAATTTTTGTTACATCTAATATAACGCTTGTTGATGAACAGACATCACTTAGTAATGGGAAACTTTATATAGGCATCAGCCTTCTCACCTTGCTGACATAACAACATATAAAAAAATATTGACGTTTGACGGCGCTATCGCTTGCAAAAACTGTTGAATAAGAAAAGTCAGCTGGACAAAATCTTTTGATGAAACTGCAGGCCTTTAGAGTGAAGAGGCACACATAAGCACTTTTTCGTATAAATAAATCATGATGCTTTGAAAACTGTTGCATAATAAAAATAATGAACACGTTAATATGAAGAAAAGGATAAAACTTAAATTGGGTTTCCCTTACTTACGCCAGCTTTATATATATATATATATATATAGACACAAACACGAGAGCTGATTCAAGTCATGGCAACTATTGGTTAACTCCCGAAAATAACCCAACACAGAAAATGTACTATATACAGTTCAAAGTGTACGACATATACGTTTAAAAGGTGACACCACATGGGGTATGGATGCAGGAATGACCGACAAGTAGCATAGACAATCATGGCTGCTTTAAATTATATTTTAATTGATATATACTCGTACAAACTGTATACACTAATGTGAACGGGTACGTATCGTACATGTACGAGTTGTTTAACATTCTTCAAAGTAGTCTTCGAGGTTTTATACGGTTAGTTTCTAGCGACGAGGCAGATATCGTACAGCATTTTGACGAGAGGTGGTGCACATTGACAGATATCATGCCGCTGATGGTAATTCCCGCCTGCCTCATTGCTGGCAACGAACCGTGGAGAACCTCGGAGACTACTTTGAAGAATTTAAAACAGCTTGTACACGTACGATACGTACCCGTTTGCATGAGTGTATACAGTTTGTACGAGATTATATCAATTAAACGGCGATTTCAAGCAGCCATGTTTGTCTTTGTTCCTTGCCGGATACCCCTGCATCCATACCTCATGTGATGTCACCTTTAAAACGTACTTGTCGTACACTTTAAAATATACATAGTTCATTTCCTGAGTTGGATTATTTTCGGGAGATAAAACAATTGATCCCGTGATATCTGAATCAGCGCTCGTGTGTGTATATATATATATATATATATTTATTTATTTATTTATAACCAATGAATATTTAATAATTTAGTTTAGGTAGGTCTATAAATAAGATCATTACATATTTTGAAATTTATTTGTAAATGCATCGTTCATTGTATATAAATGTAGATCCACGAATCACTAAAACGAATGTAAAATATGAAATGTTATTTCAAAGCAACATTTTGGTACTGTATTCAAAAAATTTATACGAACATCCACATGCATTTTTAAATTTTGTAACATGTTTAAAAAGAAAATTTTTTTATTCTTCGCTTTGAAGATTTGTGCAGTAATGAAACATTTATCATTAAAAAATGTAAATATTTGTAATATATTTTTATTTACGAAAACACAAAAAATTTTAACCCAGAAAATATACTACTTAATATTATTTAGTCATTTGCTAAATATCTTCAACACTATGGCAACCCCTGGGTATGAAACCTTTTATTTCTGAGGGAACAGCTTTAGGAAATAAAATATTGAAATTTATAAATACCGTTATTATTAGTAACACAAAACTATATACAGTAAAAGCAGCTTTTTTTTATTTTTTATTTTTTTTTTGATAAAGGTTAAATTGGTCTGTTTTTTTGATAAACCTTTAATTTAAAACTTAAAACTTATCTTTATGTAATCTTGATAAATTTAAATCACTTTATTATATAAGCATAAAAATAACCGATTATCCAAATATTTATTGAAATATTTCTGAAATAATTAGTATAAAATTCCTTAGTTAAGTCAAATAAATGGACTGTGGGGTTGGCATTCATGGCCATGTTTAAACATTACCATTCTTAAATAATTGTTTGTTTCCACAAACAAATCTTCGCTTTTAATGTTGTCAATTTCCATCTACTACGAAAAATTTGACTTGTTTTAATATGTTAAATTTAATCCTAATCTCTCTTACTAAACCACGTATTTTATTTTAAATTGTTTATCACTTATAATTTTCATGACTTATTTATAAACTCATATGCGAAACAGTTTTTCTCAGGACGTTTTATTATTTTGATTTTCGTTCTTTTCTGAAAATAATCAAACATATAACAACATTTAAATGGTTAACATTTATTGGCCTCACAAAGAATTCCTGACATCTTAATTTTCAGAAACACACCTTTCTGTATATCACACTTACAATACTGAAGATAATAAGCAAATATTGAGTTTATACTTATATCACAAAATATATGTTGAGAGATGTTTACTTATAAATGCTGGACGGGTAGCTTACAAGGGAACAAATATAACTACATAAGCTATTTACGGTAAAGTAAGCACTTTTAAACGAACTCCCAGAAGGTATGGCCCCAGACATTAACTTTTGAGAGCTATAAAATCTGTACGCAGTTTTATTAGTCACAAAGCAATTTTAATATTAGCAATTTTCGAAAGGATACAGACAAGTAGAAGGTAACTTCTAAGCAATTTACCGTGAACATCTTATACATATACTGCGTCTGTTAAATAAGAGCCAAAATGAAAACAGCTGGAACGTGTGCAACGAGAAACGCACTCACTCATACCCAATCACTTAAAAAATACAATCATAAAGTCTTTAATAGAAAATTTTATGAATGATTTCTCTCTTTTCTCAGTAATATTTTTTTTTGAGATATGAGACAGATTAACGTAGTAATTAATTAAATATATTTTTGTTTCATTTTCCTATTTAACTTGCATTCTTTGTTGGGAACACAAAATTAAGTTACACTGATATTGACGGTTTTCTTCCAGCAAGTAGTTTGTCCCGTGAATACAAAACATTATATTAATATCCTTTTTCAAAGTTTATATTTTAAGGTAGTATCTAATTATACTCTAGTGCTATATAAAAACTACCACAACAAAAAAACACTCAAAAACTTCAGATTCTGTAAATGGTTTTCCAAATATCTCTGTGATTGGAGAGAATAAGAGAGGGATAACCATTTTAATGCACTATATCGAACGTGCAATATCTTCGATCACAATTTTTCAAAGGAAAGCAATATAAATTTTTCTGCATCGACATGTAACTGAACTTTAGAATGGTGCGCAAAAATGCATACATTTTATAGCTTCAGGCTTATTTTTTAATATAATGATTTTCATCTTTCGTTGTGGTGGGTTGAATGATAAAAATGTTTTCAAATGATAGAAAAAGTTGAGATATATTTTAGGGGTGAATTTAAAACGAATAGGGAACAGGTAAGAGATTATCGTGGTGAAGAGGAGTTCAATAATTCACTGATGATGTGGATTGGCAATGAGGGTAGCCAAAGTGAAACTTATACACACTTCTGACCTGAGATTGCGCAGCATTATTTTGGCTTTTGCGTGCACACATGGCAGTCTATTCTGATCCCTCAAGTTCCAAATTTTTAATCTTAGAAGCGTGTGTTTTCGGAATAAGGACCAGCAATCCATGCTGGTCGTTTATGTTACTCTAGAAATTTTATAGGCGTGAATGTGAATGACAAAATATTACTACAAATTCTTTTTGTAACTTCACGTTTCCTTGCACAATTTTTAAGTCACTAGATATTATTCGCATGTAACCAAACAAAAAACATTCCTCAGTAGAATTTTAGGTATACAAATACGCCAAGAAGTCACTGATATAAAAAGTGTGCCTGCTTTCTTCAACATGGGAGCAATGATTTTTAAATAATTTCTTAAAATTTAAGTTTATAGGTAGGACTTGCCGTCTCATAGAAAGAAATATCAATAGAAATAAAACCAGAAACATATGTAACAGAAGTGAGACAATTACAGATACATGCGTGCCTTATCCGGGACTCGAACCTAGAAAACCTTGTACCATAATCTAGTGTGCGATCAACTGCATTACGGGGGTCGGATTCTAGCATCAAATTCGAATTTTATCAGTCTAATGTTTCGAATGATAGGGTTAACTCACCGAAAATATTTACAGGGCTTTCATTTTAAAAATAAAAGACCAAGCAACTTAATACGCGCGAGTTTACACAGCTTGCCATAACGCTACTTGTGTGAAGAATTTGGTGAAATTAGGTTGATTGTTCCCTGAGATATGGAATCAAACCTACATGTTCTTTTATGTGACGATCTTTATAAATGGACGACAAAAAAGTTATGTATTAGCACATTCGATGAAGATACAAAGTCATCTAAAATCGATTACATAGTATTGTAAACAAAGCACACTTTGCTTAAAATAATTTTGTAGCCACCGTTCTGAAAATAAGTTCCAGCTCACTTAAAAATACATATAGCTATATGGATTACCACAATACAACTCCTTCGCCAAATTTGGAAAAAATGGGTTGATTGTTTTCCGAGATATTATATAAAAACATATTTTTTATTTTGAGCGTAAAGATAAATACAGACAGAGAATTTAGGCAGAGAATATATCAATTGTATGACTTTCATAATGATACTGCCAGCATAAAACGTTAAGTTAGAATTTATTTCGTTAATAAAAGAAAATTGAGCTTGAACCTTTATATCGCCACAATTTTGAAAATAAGTGCCTTACCTACTTAAAACAAAGCCATTCATACCTCCTACTACAGTGAAAATTGTTTACCAAATTTGGTATAAATCTGACAATTACATACAAACTAAGTTCTTCATGTGGCATATCTCACAAAATGGCGGACAAAAAATACTCCATGTAGACGAATTTTATAGTTGTAATATATACTCCCACCAAAAAATTTTTTATATGGAATTGATAAAATGGTTTCAACGATAAATTACGCTAAGCTTAGATGCATATTAGTCCACAATTTTGAAAATAAGTCTATGAAGTACTTTAAACTTACAATTTTACATTGCCTGCCACGGTACTACTTGTTTGCCAAATTTGTTACGAATTGTTGACTTGTTTCCCAAGATATGACAAAGAAACGTTATTTGTTCATGTGGCGCTATCTTACTAAATGGTTTACATAAGTGGCTTTGTGTTGGCGTAAGTAAGGCATGTAATATATCTTTTCTGCATACAAATTTCGTCGAAATTGTTTAAATGGTATAGAGATACACCAAATACACCTAAAATATTCGCATAGCTGCCATTTTGATAACAAGTACTTAATCATGTGTATTTACTAATGATTTCTTGATATTTCATAGTTTTACTTAAATGCCAAATTTGGTGAAAATTGATTTGATAAATTTCAAGTAATAATGTAAGATCTTTGTACATTCAGTTGGTATTATATTCCAAAATGACGAACTTACAACTATATCCATTTCAAAATGTAATGCTTACGTGATGCTCTGTCAGCACACAAAATTTGGTTTTAATTTGTTGAATATACCCCGATATATGGGATATCACGGTAAATATTAAAATGGCCACCATTTTGAAAGTAAGTACCTGGCGTGGTCGAAAACTATTAAAGTCAGGGATCCTTATTAACTACTATAAATGTACTACGTTTGGTGAAATTCTGTTCACGTATACATAAATTGTAAGGGGGCAATAACACTCGTTCAGACACACAGGCCCACACCACAGACTTACACACACATACAGGGAAGTAATCTTCTCATAAGTCCTTCTTTCCTTCAGAAAGTAGGCTAAAAATGGGTATAACAAATCTAGTATGTATACGCTGTATCTTCTCATTTTCAAAACTCTAAATGCTACACTTTGAGCCTGAAAATCATGTAAAAAGTTTTTGTTTATCTATTTCATTCGTAATTTCAAAAACCAAACCAAAATCGTTGTTATGGGTTAAAATTCGTTTCTTGAAAGAACACCAAAGATAAACTTTAAAGCAAATATATAATTAATTTATTTTATTTACTGTGTTAAATTTCTTCAAATATGGCGTATTTATTTGTCCTAATTTACTGATATATGTGGGCGGTGCTCAGCAAGGGTTAACAGCTGCTTGAATGATTGTTATAGTTTATGTGATTAATCTAAAAAAAAATTCTACTTCGATCTGGCGCTTTTATCACAATGTGACCACAGCCCACTGCAAACATCTTAAATCGTCTTTAAAGGTTGCGGATAAGCCGGCTGCTGGAGCAATTGCCACCAAAGCGTTTTTCCATGCAAGAGCACGGTCGACACTTTTTTGGCGCAGAAGAGTTTCATTTTAGGAACTCGCTATGTGCATCCAAAATATATCAATTATAACATAGGCACACCGCTTATTTGCATACTTTTAGTTAAGTATTAAAAATCCATAATTTTTTATATTTCATATAAAATAATGATTTTATTGCACTTATTGCACATTTTAACTTCATTTTCTACTTGTGAAGCACATAATTTTGTAAAAGACCAATCGATTAAATACATATATATGGTGAATAAATATATAAGATATGTTTTACATAAATTGCAAATATTTCAAATAAATATGTATAATGAACTATAATAAAGGTTTATAAACGAATTCGTTCCATTGTTATACTGTACTTCTAGCTGTACTAATGTTCTCCAGGCAACCTTACGAAAATCGCGTTCGTGTAGTAAAGAATGAAATCTTTCGGAAACCATTTTTAATTTACAAAGAAGCCTTTTATGTGTACCGTAGTTAATATTTTCTTAGTTAGTATTAGATAAACTAATAAAGTACATGTTTTTATTTATTTATATAACTTGAATAAAATAAATAAAATATTTAATTCATTGAATAAGTAAATTTTTAACACCACTGCAAAAATTGAACTGACATTCTTTACAAAGGATATACTGGCACCCACTAGAGCAGTTGCCCACACACTATGTAGTAAGTTAGCAAGCCAGCTGTTATAGCGTATTCGCAGTACATTCCTACTTTTTGCTTAAAACCTTTGAAAAATCACTCCAAGTGTGACGTGTTCAATTGTTTCCAAAATATAACATGTATCACAAGCGTTTTATACATCTGCTTAAATAAAATTATTTTATTTCTGGTTAAAACGAATTGTCACCTATATTTTATGTGAAAATTATAATTGTTCATTTATAATTAACAATAACAAAATCAGAGATATAATAGGTGTGTTGGTAACGCTTAGTAAGAAATATTTCTCACGCATAATAATATTAAACGAGTGCGCACAAATGCGGTGCGTTGTTCGTATGAAGTAAAATCACAGACTTAGTTAAGCTTAGTTTGCATAAGACTAAGGTTAATTAAACTCAGGTTGGGAAGATAAATGTTAAAACTTTAGTAACCAAAACATTTCGCTACTAGGTAAGCTCTAGTGTCGCATGTGTACCAGATTTTCTGTATTTCCTACTTTATGGTTAATGGCAAAATCATAAGTCAAATATAAAATAACTTCGAAACTAAGTAAAATCTTTCTCTTTTATTATTTACCTACATTAAAATGTTTTAATTAAAAGTTACCTTTTGTAACACTGCGTAGCTAGAGGTGGAAATTTTCGCTATGCCAAACTCTGCCATAAGTAATATGGTTTTGTCTCAATCCCGAGTAGAAAAAAAACCATAATGATCGAGAGCAAGAGCCTGAAAGTATAACTTTGGCAGGACTTGAGGAAAGTAGTAAGTAACCGTGAAAGGACTATATGGGATGGCGCGTGGCCTCGGAGATAGTGAACTGGGCGGTGGTGAACCTTGGCCCACATTCGCAAGTGGGGTGCTCGCCTTGACTCATGCCTGCACGTCAGCGCCTTCCCCCTCCACGCGAGCCGAGCAACTCCCGCCGTAGGGGAAGGCGTCGAGAAGTGGCGCGGCGGTGAATAAAGGGGAACCGGGGCGAGAAATTCCCGGGTGAAGGGAGGCGCGGGCGCCGTGGCTGGAAGGAACCCCGGGGGCGAGAGGCGTGGTGCTGGGCCTAAAAGGCTGCGAGTGGAATATGAACTGCGAGGCGATATCGGGGAAGAAATATTGAAGGAAGGAAATTAGATCCTGGCAAAACGTGGATGGGGGACCTATTACCTTCAAGTACCTACTTACATCAAAAATAATCTCTCACCCAGAATTATAAATTGACGAACAAGTTTACGGTTCTTTTCACATACTGTTTATGTACTCGGAAAATCTCATGTTTAGGGGGATATAACGTTTGCTGAAATGATTATTTGATGCTACCGAGGAAAAATTTACATTTCACGTCATGTTTTCCTTAAGAAAATATTATTTTTTATTGCACCTGTTGCGTAGGTGCTGGCGAGTAATACAAACTGCTTACACAGGGAAGCTTTATTATTAATCTACAATTTTTATGTAAGTAATTGAAACACCTATTTACGAAAAACCATTTAAATTAAGACTTTTTTTATATAAGTTGTATGATTTTAATGAATTGAACATTTAGGTTCGTCTTCTTTAGCTTCTTTCCTAATGCATAATAAATTTCCATATAAAAGAAGAGCCTAGGTTTGTCCTGAATTAAATGAACATTCGTAGTTAATTCAAGGTTCATTTCACGGTGCATCACAAGTAAGAAAATCAAATTAAATAAACTATATCTGTCTATAATTTAAACATATCTAGCAATACTCTATTATTTATTGTATATGAATAATCTCTTTGCCACAATCATTCCTCAAAGGTACTTTAATTAATCAAATTCCAACCTTTTTTTATCTCGTTTCCTTTTCATGACACCAAAGGATGCACAGCTGTTTAAAATCGCTCATCCTCTTTCTGTTGCTTCGTAGTAAATACTTCCCTGATTACAGTTTGTTTCAGCTGAAAAATATACATAACCCTTAAGTATTAAAACTTTAACAGAATATTAAATTAAAATCATTTAGAGAACCACCAAGTGTCGTGGGTTTTAACCTTCGCTTACGCAATGTTTCCAAACTGCTACAACGAAAATGTTTTTCGAAATGTGTTTAGTATTTCAAAATCAAGCTAATATTTTAATCTATTTAAATGTGTATCGTGGCTGTGAAGTGAATATTCATGATTAGTAATTTGGCTTCGATCTATTCTGACGACTGCCCCGAAACCGTGATATAAAATTACGAAGTGAAAATAAATTTTTAAATTTCTTCATGTTCAAGTCCTACCAACATAATAATATTTCTATCTGAGATTGACATTTTTAAAATCTACTTTATATGGTTTCAAAAACCCAAGTTTAAAATTGTTTAAATATATTTTACAATTGTACCATTATACCATATTTTCGTTACTAATATTTTACCATATTAGTAATGAAATCAAGCAATGAATTTTGTATCAGGGTTTCATATTTCAGAGGGTATTAGTGTTTTCTCTTTGGTGCCTGTAATATTAACCAATAAATCATAAAAACATTGATTCCTGTAATTGTACAGATAATTTCATTTAACATGCATTAATGTGATAATTATGCGTCACAAAATTTTGTTTAAATTCCAATAAAACGAACGTGGCCTTTTTATGTGTAAGTATTTACAGACACTGTTAACAAAAAAACACACTATGTAGACAATAACATAACTGCATTAGCATTACCTGAAATACAAGATGAGGTCTCAAGTCCGGGGTAAAATGTTAGACTCGAGTACTGTTTCATTAGTAAAGTAATTTAATAATTGTAAATCTCCAAAAACCAGCTGCTTCTATAGAACGCAAGTAATAACAGGGGACAATTATGAAATAATTGTACTCTAATAAATAAATTTGGCAGCCTTCTAAATTAATTAACTTTTTCAAATGATAAAAACGACATCTTATACAATTGGAAAAAATTTGTTACACATTTTTTCAAAACATATAATTTTTCATCGTGTTGTAGCACACCTATCAGCAGCAACTTGTATTCTCTAATGTTATGTTTATCATTTTGAGTGGTTCTTTTTAAAATGTATTACAAATTATTTTACGAGCGATAAGGCCCGCGGTATTTCATTCATCTATGTCTGTATCTTGTAGAGCGTGTGGGTAGTCGAGTCTCATTTGCCTGTGCCTTTTAGATAAAAACGTAGTATAATCCAGAGCAACAAAGGTGTGCACAGCGCCAAGCACTAGTTGTTTATACAGTGACAAAGCCACGTCAGTCATTATCTTACCACTTCAGATGTTTGAGAAATCCATGCTGTGCGCCCCGGCCAGTCCCATAAAGTCTGAACCCAGACAAAAATTGTCACCGCAGTGCTTTAACTGACTGCAGTTGAATGCAATCCAACAGAAGGAGATTTCGCTCCTTAAAATCACAGTGGGTGGGCGTTGATACCACCTCACCTATCAATAGATTAGTACAGAGGTTAACATTGGCGTGCCATCTTTATGGGACCTAGGACAATCCAACCCTTACGAATACGCTTCGTAAACGAGTCCTCTTACTTAGAAGACCAGACAGTCATCACTTTATTAGCGAGCATCAATCCATCGAAACTGGGTCCGACGACACGCCGCTTTTGTTCCCCGAAGGATACTGGAGCGACACGAGCCCATAACAAAACGTAGCACTGTGTGTCGTGGAGGTTCGGTGGGAGGGAAAGCCCTCTTTCACCCCGGTTACTGGTGCCACACGCGCCGCCTTTACAGCGCTCCGTGCAAATACCCGCCCACAGGCCTCCTCTAAGCGGGAGGTTCAACCAATGCCCCCGAGAGTCAAACCCACGATCGGCTCGGCCAATAGCCGGGGCTTCACACCGATCCCCTGGGTCCCCACGACTATTCCATGCACACTGAGTTTTCACCCAAAGCAGCCCAACTCCTCTAGGACGCCAGACAGTCCCTTCTGCAGAGCTTCGAGATCTACCCGAAGGCCTCGGTAAGGGTTGTGCACTCGGCTCGCGGGTCATAACCCAGGTGAAGAACATACGTAGCCTCTGGAAAGCTGCACATGACCTCGTCGTGGCTGATCGCCAGTGCACTGGTGGGGCCGCCACTAGCCCATTATCGTCCTCACTTCGTCTGCCCCGATATTTCCACCGCGTTTCCAGTCCTGGCGTTTCGATGAGGTGGTGATGGACTTGAGCAGCGCTTGGCTATTTATTCGCATCACTGCCCCATTTCAGGGACCGTGTCTCGGCCCACGCAGCAGCACATGTACAAACCCTTCCCTTAGATTGAGGACGCCCCACCGGAGCTCGTCAGCCGGGGCGAACGGCCCTTCACCAGACCCCGCAGTGGGATCAAGCCGGTGGTCCAGTAAGGTTACACCACTTCACACCGATCTGCTTTTACACTAAAAAAAAAAGCCGGTGATCACCACATAGGCCTTCACCAGAGGGATGGTAGAACTGGAATTGTCATTCCCGTACTCACGACTACCCTATCATATAGTCTGGGGCGCTGAATCTGTACATTTCCTACACACCGGGATCTGATACCGGCTTTCACCATGTGCATTTTAAGCCCTCCCCGTCACTTAGCACCGATTACAGGTTGGTTGCCCGACCATCAGCCCAGCTCCAACCTGGCCTCCCAGGGTCAGTATTTCATTCAGCAGGAAGTGAGTTCATAAAGAAAATGGCACTAGAAGCAAGGAACAAACTACAACCAGCCAGCCTTCTCGCTGCGTGAGAGCCACGCCATGGCTTTCATGGCCGGTCAGGTCTACGAATAGTTCCCGATCACAAACGTGAACATATTAACTGAATAACACAGGGGATTATACGCTCTTCATAAAAATTGGTTCTAAGCAGGAGTTTGAGTTTCATGCCTTTCTTATGTACAGCTTTATGAGCTCATAAACCTTCCAAAATAACAATGATTGGCATTTAAATAAATTTTTATATATGAATACAGGCATATACACAAACCTAAATGAACACACGTTTACGCAGATATGTTGTGGGGTTTAATATGGAATTAAAATTGTAATTGAAACGTCAATGTCGTATTTTAATACTTTTACTTTTAAATTTTTTTTGCAGTTCATTAAGCCTCCCCTTAGATGCTCACAAGTGTCCTTTGGCTGAGAACCTCTCGTGTTATGTGATTCCAAAGAGAGGGTGTGTAAAATCCTTTTAAACTGAAGTTGGACAATTATTTTATTTCTTATAATATGTAACGAATATAAAGTGGAGTGCTGAGAATCTGGAATATGCACGAAATGACTAGATTTGCAATTAAATGAGACACCAATCCTTGCCATCAATTTATTTTACGACAATTCTGGTGGACACTGGTGGGTTTTGTGACACTTAAGGCACTGATGGCTCCATAGCGATGAGTTTATGATTAAAACGTAATTTTGTTTTAATGATTCTTTATTTTTTACTTCATTAAATCCTAATGTTTTCATGTAACTCCCATACGCACACACACATATACTACGATATAGGCTTATACTGAACTTAGACAGAAACATTATGACATGACTCGATCTCGAAAATGAAGTAGAAAATATAATACGACCTACAACCTGATAATTAGAGAGAGACACCCTTGGAAACTTGGAATAAATATTTGGTTTTTTGCAAAATATCAGACACTATATGAGATAAAACAACACTTTCATGAGTTACCCTGTTTTGATAACTGTGATCGGTGAACCTGTGGCTGCTAGTAGCAATCGATAAAAATCCGTGCGCAACACACATTCGTTAGTAAATAACATAGAAACCCCTCATTTTCTATTGGCAGGCGATTTTATTATCAGCCAAGCGTTCAAAGATAGCAAATATCAAATAAAGCTAACACTGTTCACGAGCAACTAATGTTTATCCCGGTGTTAAGTATGTCTCTTTCCCTATTAATAATCGCATTATGTCATAGTGCATTCTATATTTCTATCGTTTTAAACAGTGAATATCTCTACCTGGAGTTCAGGATAATTCTGTAGACAAGTCTTGAAACGTCTGCTAGTATGTAACATGCAGTACGGTGGAGTTAGCAATTATGCGGAAAAAAAAATGTACATGCGCAATACGTAGCCACGAGACCCTCGCGTTAAATGCATGCTATGCTGTTGTTTCCGCATTAAATAAATAAAAACGTTGATATATATGCAAAAAGTGACATTCAGAGAAAGAGAACAAATTGTTCATCGTAAATTTTAACCTGCTAGTCCATAATTTATCGAAATTAGCTAATAAATATCCCATGTTTCGAAATTTAATGCAATAGCACGGTAGCAAACTGAATTATTAAAATTAAAGTTTTGGATTGCTTATTCTGCAGTACTTCAAGATATATTAGTTCGCTTACACATTATAAAAGAAGACAGGTAAAAACAAAATACACACTATCTCTGATATTTGAAATTAAATTTGGTTTCTGATACATGTTAAATGTGGTTTAGATATAGTAGGAATCACTATAGGGCACAAGTCTCATCTATGATTTCTACTGTATTATTTTCGTGACAGACATATAACATCACATATATGGTGTTTTTTGATTACTATCTTCTTTGTTGGTCTGCTTTTAAAATGACGTACATTCGATTTTATCAACGCGTATGACACTGATATCTGATAATATCGAAAAAGTGCTTGTGCTCAACCTACCTCTCAATATACAATGAAAACCAATAAATATTAGGTCTCTCTGCTTTCCAAATGGTATAAATTATTAGACAATTTAACCAATATCAATAAAACGTTCTTTTGGCAACAATATATTATTTTATAATATATAATACACTTAATACAAACAATAAATATCAGCATATTTTCATATAATAATTGCAGTATAAAGGTAAAATAATATAACATAAACCAATTTTCAAATTCAAACACTTCAAATAGATTATATGCAATTTTTTTTAAAATATATTTATAAAATGATGGAATACACGTCATATATTTCGCGATATTGAGATATTTTTAAATATTTTTTTGTTTTTGAAAATTTATTTCTTAAAAAAGGAACTACTTCATTGAGTGTTTCGTAATCTCATTATTAAAACAACTCCCATTAGGCATTAATGCTGAGTAAACTAGCATCCAATTTAGCTCATGTGTACATAGCATTTCCAGCCCCGTCCTAACAGAGAATACTAGAATATTAATAAGAAAATTTTCTCTCGGCGTGTCAGGTAGGCATGATGGCCAGGGAGATAAAGAAGCTTTGTGGCACAGAGGACACCTCGTCAACGTAAATGAACTTGTCGACTGAACGTATCCATTATACACTTCGCAATCCCACGTTCATTGTCCCTCTCCCCACAACCAGCTCTCCCGCATGTTACTGTGTGTCACATCATGTTCTACAATGCATATCACTTTGTAGTTGACATGGGTCTCACTTCCGAGCTTCTCTTCTGGTTTTTCTTACATCCCCTACCCCCCGCAAACACAACACTTTTAAAAGCACCACAACACCGAGCGAGCTATTTATCACCCTTTCGCATCTTGTCCTGTCTCTCTACATATCGCCCTTCTTTCGGTACCGTTTGACAGAACACTTTAACAAAATTTCTGAAATAAAATATAATCTTTTTTGTAAAAAAGAATTTTGCAAGTTTACACATGTTCTTCAATACCGTCACTTTTCATAGCTTTAACTAAATAACAGATTTTAAAAAGTAACATAACTTTACAAGATTTAAAACGTAGAAACTCAAGCAGTTTAATGCTACCGACATTAACGCAGCTAGAACATAAGGCTCCAGTGTAGATTTCTGGAGTACTCCGTCGAAATCAGGAAAATTACCACAGCGGTAGTAATCCATGTGATCAGACTTGAATCAATAGAATTCTTATATGAATTAAAACATGGTCTTTATATCTATAGACGTTTGCAACTATTATATTCAAATACATTATTCGTTTTTTGTTTTTTCACGAGTTTATCCTTGATTTTGTGGTGATTAAGCAAATAATATATCCTTGGGAAATAGGCAACAGAGTTTGTCCAACTACGAGCATATTTTGTAGATCCTGGGTAAGCTAAGTATTTTGACCTTATTTTTTTGTTGTAATTTTACTCCGTAAACCACCTGTGATAGCAGAAAAAACTGTTACGACTACAAAACCAATGAACAGTGAAAGGACAGTATTAAGAAAATATTTTGCTTCTACTTCCTGACTTTTTACACATATTATATATATATATATATATATATACACACGTACACACATAGGATAATTCAACGCATCTGTGTCACTCCTATGGAGGGTGAGTTTTCAAATTGCAAATGTGAATGTGCGTCATTTAAGGCAACGTTGGATAGATCATTTAAAAGAAAATAACATTTACTAAGACAGTTGTTTTCTGACGTGCATAGTTTGCGCACAATAAAATAAAACATGTAAGCATATGGTTTGTGAAACGCGTAGTTTACGCACAATGAAATTGAACGAAAACGGTTTGTATTCTTACTACAATCAAATGGCAGTAAACGAAACATGTAGTTTTTCGGGCTTGCAAACCTAGTTGACGTACCAATAAATAATGTCTGGTGTACTATAAATACCAGTATGGTGTGAGTGAACTACTGTGAAATGGGAACTGAGATCACTCATTTACACACATCACTCTTCATAAGTGTACAAAATTTTGACGAACATGTACCAGTCACGACTCTGCTCTCCTTCTTACGTTCGTGAATGTTCGGCAGACCTCAGCACAGCTGAGAGATCCGCATGCTGCTCTCATGCTGTCTTTCATGTCTCGCTGTTGAAAGCACGCCATAGAAGATGTCTTTAATTCTCCCCTGCATAAAGTTGTCATTTGGGAACAAGTCTGGTGAATATGGTGGCCAAACAACAGGACATATTCGTCGAACCCACCGTCTGGGGAATAATGTGTCAGCAAATAGCCGAGCTCTGAGTGAAAAGTGAGCAGGACAACGATCCTGTTGAAGCCACGGTGTAAATCTCAGAGCGAGAGGGACAACTTTAATCTGTTGATACGCAAAATATTCTTTAGGATATCGTCATACTCTGCACCACTCAACTGCCCTTCAAGAAATATGGTCCTATGACACGATGTTTGAGAATGACACACCAAGTATTAAGGTTCCACACATGCTGGATATTCACTTGACGCAGCTAGTGTGGGCTGACTACAGACCGGTAATAGGCATTATGTATGTTAACGTCACCATTACTCTTGAATGTGGCCTTATCAGTCCAAAAAATGCTGCTATGGGAATTACAGTCCTTGCTCAGGTAACAGTTACCAAAATCAATGAGCTCAGGAAAGTCATTATGCCCAAGTTCTTGGTGCAGCTGTACATGGTACGCATGTGAACGAATATCAGCGAGGAATCTCCACACTGTACTCACTGTACTTTGAGACAAACCTGAGTCGCGGGCAATCCCCCGTGTAGAATCATGAGGATTAACTACCATGGCAGCAAGTACATCAACAGTCCTCTCGCCTCTCACATGTTGTCTGATGCGACGACGTTTGTTGCGTGTCGGTTGCACTAGCCCGGTTGTGCGCACGCGACATACAAGACGCTGGAAGCATTGTAATAGTGATTGATGCGCTGTAGGTATCTATCTGCGTACAAACGGACAACAGCTCTGTAGTCCTGACGACATTCCCCTAGTATCATCAGCATTTCAAGTGCTTCTTTGTTTGTAAACGGCATAACATTAAGAAAGCGACACCATAGACAGACAATATCTGACACTGAAACAACACACACGATTAACCTCCTAAGGCCGATTGTATCGTATATGATACGTACCAGGATATTTGGAACTAACATGGCTACCACTAGTCTTATAAATGTTTATCTATTATGTCAATCTCTACGCACCCAAACCTCTCTACCTGAGTAACGGCTACGTTGTTGTTGTTTTCTGTCAATTATTATCTTTGACTAAAATGGCCATATTGGTTGCAACAACAAATTTCAACTTTACTGAACTTCAAGCTTTCTCCAATTTATATTACAGGTAAAATTGCCAACCCTGTATTTTATATATGTTATAAATGTTTATAATATTTCGATTTTTTTTACATCATACCATTGTAAAAAACCATACATATTGTTTGTATCACATATTATACACCAGGCCACAGTGGAATATTATCGCTAGTTTTGGAAAAAAATGTTTGTATTATATAATTGCATTCATTAATTTGACTATAGTAAAATTTACTCATGTGTAAATAAAAAAAGCTGTATATATTTATATGTGCAGATGGATCTAAGAAAGACAGACATGTCAGGTAATTAAAAAAGATACTTTGAATGTTTACATTTTTTTATCACATGGAATGTTTTCTTACATATTTATTTGTTTGTAACAGATGTATCGGAGTCTTCAGACTTTGAAGGGGTAAACCACTGTACATGGCGTACGGTTACTGGACTAAGCAAAAAAAAAGAAACACCCCAACCTTGAATACAAAAATGCTGACAGAGTAATACATTATTTTCATTATTTTAATGAAAATGTTCTAGAAAACATAGCAGAACAAAGTTGTTTGTACGCAACACAACACAATCCTATTAAACCACTGAACACAGACTCCAAAGAAATTTAACAATTTCTAGGGATTTGTATATACATGTGAATCTATCGTCTGCCACGATTTAGAATGTACTGGTTATCAATTACCAGAATGGACAAAATAACAAGAACTATGTCTCGTGATAGGTGGGAGCTGTGAAAACTATTTCTTATTTCAACAATAAATTGAACATGTTGCCATAAATATACCTCAGCATGATCGCTTATTCAAATTTAGGTCTCAAATTGAAAGCATGAAAAATAAGTATACTAAACATCCTTTGCCCCATATGTTGTGAGTAGATGAGTAATTAGTGCATTTCGAAGGCAAGTCATCTTTGAAACAGCACATGTCTAAAAAGCCACACAAATGGGGCTACAAACTTTTAGTACTCTGAGGTTCGTCAGGACTTGTTCACAATTTTGATTTCTACACAGGCAAAATTTTACCAGCTGAAGGTTTGCCTGACTTAAGTCCATGCTCCAATATTGTGTTACACGTGACAAAATGTTCCAATAAACCAAGGATTTATGGTTTTCTTGACAACTGGTTTTGCTTCCCTTCGATTATTATATTGTTAAGCTTATCTAGATATTGGGGCTTTATTCACACCAATAATAAATCGAATTACTCGTCTACAATTTGAAACGGACAGTGCAATGGAAAAGAAGGGAAGAGGATGTTACCAAGAAAAGAAAACTGATATCAATGGGCATAAAATACGAGCCCTGTAGTGGTACGATAATCAAGGTTTGAATCTTGCATCTACATTTGAAAGTCTCCATCCTGTAGGAGAAGTAACACCTTACGAAAAAAAAACCGAGGTTACTGTTCCCTGTCCAAGAATGGTACAAACGTAAAACATTTTCATGGGAGGCGTGTATTTGTTAGAAGACCTGATTGCATATTATCGAATTTGTATTGGTGAGGAATGTATTACCACAAAATATTCTTTGATTTTGTTGTCGTGGCAAAAATAATTGTTTGGATACTTTATCGTAAACACAGTGAAGCAGAGAAAATCACTTGAAAGTACCAAATTAATGTGTTAGAGTTCAGAAATAGTGTGGCAGCCGCCTCTGTGCAACGAAGGAAAATCTGTAGAGAAGAAACGTGGAAGACCTTGAAGCACCAATAGTATTGAACAAGAGAATGCTAATAAAATGCACAGAGGGCCCACAATTCCGATTCCAGAATGTACGACCAGGAGAGATCAAACAGGTCAATGGCCGATTATGACAGAAGAGCGTCGACGCTGTAAATATCCTGGCTGTCAGAAACTAAACAACGTTAAATGCACAAAATGCTCTGTTCAAGTGTTTTTTTTGTAAAATGTATAAATTGTTTCATAGAAGTTCACAGGTAAAAAACTTTACAGGGAAAAAAAAAATTTTATAACTTGAGTTTGTATGTTATAAAAAAATGTACTAAGATGCCAGAAATTGAGCAGCGTAAAATGTCTAAAAATTGTGGTCCGTTTTATGTTTTCTAAATACGTAGAATTTGTACTTAAAATTGCATATGTTTATATCTTTATATATAAAACATAATCGGGTTAGTTACACCATTTATAAATCGAGAACGGCTGGACCAATTTCAATGATTTTAGATTTTTTGTATTTGTCTGCGCCCGGAATAACATATAGTCTATTTAAACATTGTAAAAGTTCACGGAAAAAATAATTATAACGTAAATTAATTTTCTTATACATTTTATATGCATGACATTTTTGACATGACATTAACTGAAGTTCAAGTATTGCTTCTAAAATAAATAAGGAACGCTAACATGCAAAAAACATTGTGATTATAAATCAGTTATACTAACTTCGCTTTCGACTTTACAGATTCAAGGCCTGATTCACCTACGAATTGGATCATTGCAACCTCTTGAAGATGCACAGTATGAATTCTTACAAATATACTTCATGGGCAATATGGAGGAACAACTTGATCGGCGTCAAGAGATCAACACAGCAAAGAAGAGAGCAATTCTTCAATATTTTCAGCAAGTACTTCATGAACATCATGGATTGGTCAGGCTGTTCAAGACGGCGTTGGAGGGCATGCCAAATTATGGCTACAAAGTCGTGATCAGAGCGGATGCACGACCAGCTGGAACATACGAACGCACATTTAACGCTCCAACAATAGATGAAGTTGCAATCCTTATTGTTGGTGAAAACTTTGTAACACGCGATATTGTGCTTACACGTCGCGATACTGGGTAACTGCAAACAATATATGAAACACACCGTTTATATGACATGTTGCAATACCCGCTGATGTTTGGCAAGGAGACGATGGATATCACTTTAATATCAAGATGATAAATCATTGAATGGTGAGTATCAATATCATAGTTTCATTTCAAAAAGGGCTGGCAAACAATCTTAAATAATTTATCTTAACCCCTTTTAAATATGCTAAAAGGAGCTTAGGGGATTTAGTAATCACATGGTTCTCTCCAACCCTTCAGGGAATACGCACATGAGCATTTCTTCAAAGATACTAATTTAACTGTTTTAATTACAGATCAGGAAAGTACCAAGAAGGTTAAATCGATGAATTAATACGCATATCGTTTGATGATTCGTCAAAATGCTGACAACTATTTGCTGCGATTTCGTCAATTGCTACAGCAATATTGCGTCGATATGTAAGTCAAAATCGAAACAGGGCGCCTAACTTTCATTAGGTTGAACTAAGCCAAACTGCGTTCAGAGGAGTATATCCATTTACGCAATGCAATAACCACCGAAGGAGATGCAGCTAATCTTGGTCGATTGACTATTCTACCGGGGACGTACACAGGTAGCCCGCGTCATATGCAAAAATATGCGCAAGATGCAAAGCCATATGTTCGCCATTACGGCCAGCCAGATCTATTTATTGCCTTTACGTGTAATCCGAAATGGATAGAAATTGTTGAAATGCTGTTTCCTGGGCAAACAGCGAAGGGATCGTCACGACATCACCGCACGTGTTTACAAGCAAAAACTCCGGTCGCTGATGAACTACATTGTTAAGAAACGCGTCTTTGGGAATACTGGATGCTGTATGTATTCAATCGAATGGCAAATAAGAGGCTTGCCACATGCACACATTCTCATTTGGTTAGTTGAAAGACCAGATCAAATAGATTATATCCTATGTGCCGAGATTCGTAATCCCGAAACCGATCCAGACCTACATAAAGTTGTAATTACAAAAATGATTCATTGCACGTGTGGCGCCATCAACCCCCAATCACCGTGCATGGTAAACGGCAAGTGTTCCAAAAGTTATCCACGAAAATTGACGGCAGACACCATCATTGGCAACGATGGGTAATCCACAGTATCAGCGTCGATCACACGATGATAACGGTCGAACTATCACAAGGAAAGGGAAAGGAAACGATTTCGTTGTCGACAACAGTTGGATTGTTCCATATTCGACACTTCTTTCCAAAAACATTCAAGACACATTGCAACGTTGAGTATTGCAATTCGGTGAAGTCCATCAAATACATCTGCAAATATGTCACGAAAGGCAGCGATATGGTGGTTTTTGGCATCCAAACCTCCAATATCAACAATGATATTACGCACTATCAAGTTGGTCGATATGTTAACTGTAATGAGGCGATTTGGCATATATTCTCATTCCCTATTAACGAAAGTCATCCCATTGTTGTACATTTGGCGGTGCATCTGCAGAATGGTCAAAGAGTTTATTTCACCGCGTCGAATGTTGCTCAACGTGCTGAAGCACCTCCAGCGACGACATTGACCAGATTCTTTGAGATTTGCCAAAGCGATTTGTTTGCACGAACATATATTTACACAGAGATGCCATATTATTACACTTGGAACGCTTCATCGCAGAAATTTCAACGTCGGAAGCAAGGCGATGCGGTTCCTGGTCATCCGGATGTGCATTCTACTGATGCTCTTGGTCGTATTTACACAGTTCATCCGAAGAATGATGAAAGCTTATATTTGTGGTTGTTGCTGGTGAATGTTCGTGGGCCAACATCATTTGAATCACTACGAACTGTTAATGGCATAGTGTGTTCAACATTTCGTGCTGCATGTCAACAGCTCAATTTGCTTGAAAACGTTACTCATTGGGACACGACAATCGCTGAAGCAATTATTTCTGTAACTCCAAGTCAGATAAGCACATTATTTGCTATCATCACTTCGACATGCTTCCCATCGAATCCACGAGACCTGTGGAACAAATGCAGAGATGACATGTCAGAAGACTTTTTACATAGAATTCGTGTCAGTTCAAGAAATCCCGATTTTGAGGTGAATGATGAGATGCATAACCAGGCTTTGCTCTTGATCGAAGACATGTGTTACCTCATGTGCGGCAAATTGCTAGTCAGGTTAGGAATGCCAGCGCCAGATCGAGGAATGAATGACGCATTTAATCGAGAATTAGAACGAGAACGTGAATATGATCGACATGAATTAGACCAACCAGTTCAAACGAATGTGCCCCTGTTGAACCCCCAACAGAAGGAAGTGTATGATACATTAATCAAGGCAATTGATGAGGGAAATGGTGGCTTATTTTTCCTGGATGCCCCCGGTGGAACTGGGAAGACATTCCTAATTTCATTGATTTTGGCCACTGTTCGAGCGAGGTCCGACATTGCGGTAGCAGTTGATTCTTCTGGAATAGTGGCCACATTGTTAGAAGGATGCCGTACGGCTCATTCGGCGTTTAAACTGCCGTTAAACAATCAAACTACTGAACAACTGACATGTAACATTGCGAAACGCTCCGCAATGGCCAAGGTTTTAGTATCATCTAAAATCATCTGGGACGAATGCGCAGTGGCGCACAAACGCACATTAGAAGCTTTTGACCTAACTTTGAAAGATCTGCGCAATGACTCGAGATGTTTTGGAGGCGCAATGATTTTACTGTCTGGTGACTTCCGCCAAACACTGCCAGTCATTCCAAGATCGACTACTGGCGATGAAATAAACGCTTGCCTCAAATCATCAAATCTGCTGCGCTATGTGAAGAAACTTCAGGTGGCAGCAAACATGAGAGTGTCATTGCTGTACGATCGATCTGCTGGAAATTTCTCGAAGCAATTACTTATTATTGGTAATGGCCGTGTTCCTGTCGACGAATCGAGCGGATTGATTTCATGTCCTCCGAATTTTTGCAATTTCATCTCATCGAAATACTAGCTCATCAAGAAAGTTTTCCCGAACATCATTGCTAATCACAAAAATAACAAATGGTTGAGTGAGAGAGCAATTTGGCGGCTAAGAACAAAGATGTGGATGACTTATATATAGTAATTCAGAATCAAAACGTAGGTAATCTGCATTCATTTTAATCTATTGACTGTGTAATAAACGAAGACGAAGCCACCAACTCTCCGACTTAATTTTTATACTCCTTGAATGTGCCTGGCTTACCACCGCACAATTCACAACTGAAGGTTGGCTCGGTTTTAATAATGCTTCGAAATCTAAACCAACCAAAACTATGCAATGGAATGCGATTGGTGATAAGAAAACTGATGACCAATGTTATTCACGCGACGATACTCAAAGGAAAATTCAAAGATGAAGAAGTTCTCATTCCGAGGATTCCTATGATCCCAAACGATATGCCCTTTGAGTTTAAACGACTTCAATTTCCGATTCGTCTTGCATTCGCCATGACGATTAACAAATCTCAAGGCCAATCCTTGAGTGTTTGTGGTCTGAAACTAGCAAATGCATGTTTTTCGCATGGTCAAATATACGTGGCATGTTAACGCGTTGGCAAACCATCGGCTTTATTTGTTCTTGCGCCTGATAACAAATTGAAAAATGTCGTACATCACAAGGTGCTTCACTGAAGAAAATTAACGCGAGTACAACCCATGCAGCAAAATACATATGACATGCCATTGAAATACTTGATTTTTGTACTTTTATAGATTTTTTATTTTCTTTATATATATTTTCCTAATAATCTATTGAACTTAATAAATTTTGAGTATTAATTTTATTTTACGTTAATAAAATTCTAAATAAAGCTAAACTTAAAATTAACACAACATTCATTAACTGTTAGGCGGTACGAAGTCCGCCGGGTCAGCTAGTTCTATAATAATTTATTATTACAACGCTTACTTTACATCAAATATCGAGGATATCGTTTGATTGGTAGTCTATATATAATTTAACAGCTTACTAGCTAGAAATTACCGGTTCCAAAACACTGGCTAGAAACGGGGAGCAGGGACCCATAGATACTATGACACAGCATCTCGTCCCCAAAAAAATGTCATTTGTACCTTTTTTTCGCACGAAATAGGGCGTTGTTTCGCCAAAAAAGTGGCTCGTTTTGCCCAAAAGTTCGCGTTTTCCCCTAAAAATTTCTCGAATTCTGCCAAAACATGTCATGGTTTGTTCTCGTTTAACACACGGCGTCAGGTGTGTCCCAAATGAAACGCCTGCCAAGGTTACCATAGATAGTTCCCAGATTATTTACACAAGTGCTAGCGCTCGTCTACGAACACGATAGTTCCCAGATCCCTCACCCATGCATCCCAGCACTGGTGCTCATTGCTGAACACAATAATTCCTATATCCCTCATCCAAGAAACACAGCACTGGCGCTCGTTGCCGAACACGATAGTTTCCATATCCCTCACCCATGCAACGCAGTGCTAGCGCTCGTCTNATAGTTCCCAGATTCTTTACACAAGTGCTAGCGCTCGTCTACGAACACGATAGTTCCCAGATCCCTCACCCATGCAACGCAGTGCTAGCGCTCGGCGCCAAACGCGGGAGCCAAGAAAGACGGTAAAAAACCAACAGTTTTGTAAAAATTTATCTTTAAGTTTTTTAAAAATTTATCTTTAAGTTTTTTAAAAATTTAAATCATTCACAAGGGAGGGCAGGCATGTCCCAAGAGAGACGCCTTCCAAAACAAGGGTGGTGGGGGGTGCCATGGTGACGCAATGGGTAAATTGCAATGGCATACAACTCAGAGAGTCAACATAAAGTTCAATGTTTCGTGTGTATGTGTGTGTCATCACACGAAGCTCTCGTACTGACAGTATTGAGGTTGCTGCATAATTTTTTTAAATTACTTGAAATCAAAGCTAAGAGATGAAGGAATCTAGAAAAAATCTAATTAGTATAATAAATTTAATTAAAATAATTTTAAACATTGTAAATAAAAAAGGATTAACAGTTGTTATACTGTTGTTATATCGAAAGCAGTCTATCGTTGACTAAGAGCAACGACTGGTTGGCTGCATGACAGTTGGTGTTCGGCGCTGTTCCTGGCTGGTGTTGCGCTGTACTGAAACATCAGTTTGCACCGTTACTGTTAGTAACCCACTTCTGTAGGTGAGCGGGGGTCAGCGCTGTGCGGCTCGTTGTCAGCGCTGATAAAAATAAGCAAACTGATACCATTAAAATAATTCTTTTCACTAAAATTGTGGCAATCTACATCATGTTCTGTCGGCGTTGCGCTGTTCTTAAACAACAGGCAGCGTCGGCAATGTAAGTAACTCACCTCTGTCAGAGAGCGAGCATTTCTGTCAGCTGGTCGGCTGCATGACGGATGTTCGGCTTTTTTCCTGGCTGACTGCACGTCCAGTGTTCGGCACTGGGTGCTGGCTGAAAAAAAAATCACGTCATATATAAATAGTTTTTTTTTTCACGTCTACAACTGCATGCTACACCAGGGAGGAGATGTTCGGTCGGACATCCTCTCCCCCCTGCCGGTTGCAACCACGGCTGACGGCTTTAAAAAAAAAAATTTGTATCATAATATCGTATGAACTTCGCGGCTAAAGACGGGAGCTTGGTCCCGTCTTCAGCAGCTTCGACGATGGCGCAGCCATCATCGAAACCGCGAAGTTATTACGATTGTATGTGATTTTTGGAGGTCAAGGTCAAGGTCAAATTATTTTCCTATGTGCATATCATGTCAGATCAAATGTCAAGTTCAAGGTGAAATTTTTTCCTACATACATACCATGTCGGTATTCAAGGTTCAACGTCAAATTTTCTCATGTTAAGATCAAGGCAGCATAAGGGAGGAGTCAGCAGCAGGGGGAGTCAGCAACAGGGAGGAGTCAGCAGGGAGGCATCAGCATTAGCATGGTTATGACTAATGCGGTAAGTGCTGGAATTTCACAAATATATATTTAGACTCATGTAAAAAAAAGGCGTTTAGATTCAAGTCTAAAGAAAAATGTATCAGAGCTCGTAGGTAAAAATCCGTCTGTTTTGTTAACTACATACATTTTTATGATCATGTACAAGATATTAATTAATCATGGGATTCCTTCTTATGAATATTTTCNTTATGTGATTTTTGGAGGTCAAGGTCAAGGTCAAATTATTTTCCTATGTGCATATCATGTCAGATCAAATGTCAAGGTCAAGGTCAAATTATTTTCCTATGTGCATATCATGTCAGATCAAATGTCAAGTTCAAGGTGAAATTTTNCAAATTATTTTCCTATGTGCATATCATGTCAGATCAAATGTCAAGTTCAAGGTGAAATTTTTTCCTACATACATACAATGTCGGTAATCAAGGTTCAACGTCAAATTTTCTCATGTTAAGATCAAGGTCAGCATAAGGGAGGAGTCAGCAGCAGGGGGAGTCAGCAACAGGGAGGAGTCAGCAGGGAGGCATCACCATTAGCATGGTTATGACTAATGCGGTAAGTGCTGGAATTTCACAAATATATATTTAGACTCATGTAAAAAAAAGGCGTTTAGATTCAAGTCTAAAGAAAAATGTATCAGAGCTCGTAGGTAAAAATCCGTCTGTTGTGTTAACTACATACATTTTTATGATCATGTACAAGATATTAATTAATCATGGGATTCCTTCTTATGAATATTTTCNGTGTTAACTACATACATTTTTATGATCATGTACAAGATATTAATTAATCATGGGATTCCTTCTTATGAATATTTTCTGTCAACGATAGAAATAGCTGACATGTCACAAACATTAGCTAGATACATTTTCCCACACGCCTCTGCACTGTACAGACAAACATGTGGCAGCTTATACATGTTTGCAACAAGTGAAGCCTTGAGTCGTACATTCTCCATATGTATGCTATATGTTTCAATTATAACGAACGTGCAAGCACTTCTTAAGCTTAGCAACATATTGTATTGACTAATATGTGACTATTGTCTGACAGCCCGAACACATTACATCTTATTTTTAAAGTCAGTGTGTGTATGTCCTGGAAGATAGATGTCACTAATACGTTAAGATTATTGACAACATTTATATTCATATTATAACCTGCAACTTTTTTTTAGCGTGAGTCTGCCAAGGTTAGAGACCTGGCGACTGTAATGTATGTACATCATATAAAAAATACATCGTCAAGTTAACGTGGTTTTAGAAACCACCCTTCTGGAAGGCTATATAAACCCTTCTATGACCTGGGACTAATCAGTTGCAATCTGACAGTCATCGAGTGNACCACCCTTCTGGAAGGCTATATAAACCCTTCTATGACCTGGGACTAATCAGTTGCAATCTGACAGTCATCGAGTGAACATCAGACGTTTTTGTAGTCTCCCCCAGCCAGATTGAAGATCTTTTTTTTTTGTTTTTGGTGAGTGTTCCCGAGAGACGAGTTGTCCCTACGATTAGCTGTACAGTGGAGTCTCTGTTAACCATCAGCCTTTTAACGGTCAGTTTCTGTTAACTGTTAGTAAATTTCCACTACTAGTAATAATAAACTTAATAAACTTTTTTCTCCCTTCATATTAGATTAAATTAAGCACATTATTGAGTTAAACAATACGTATACTGTACTGTAATATTTTTTGTCAATGAATACCCAGTAAAAAAAATGCGGAATGCGAATGGCTCACGTTTATTACAGCCTACATATGTACGTATTTTGTAGTATATATAATAGTGTAGTTTATATATTACAGACATATATAACAACTCTTCAGTATTTTTTCCGTATTTTGTCAGTATACTTAGATTACCTAACATATTTTTCGTACATACCTCAGCTAGCATGTTTCAAATACATTAAGTTGTTACAGCTGAGATAGAAAGTAATGTTCATACATTCTAGCAATCAGGGTGGAGCTACTCTTCCACACGCCGTTGTTGTTTGTGGTTCACGACTGGGGAGAAACAATTTTTACTGCTACGGAGGAATGTGACAAGTTTCTATGTTTTACTTACGCTTGAGCACAGGCTAGCTGTAGGGGAAAGTTGGCATTCCTGCACTCTCATAACAACACACATTCGGAGGCCGACGGTTACATAGATTCTGATAATAACCTGTGCGAGAGTATCGTATTGCTATAAGAATAATTCAAGATCACAAGGATGTCAGTTGTCAACACAGAATTGACCAACCTAGTATTGTGTCACCTCAGACATTTGAAGTAAAAAAAAAAAAATCTCAATAATAATTCACAAACATTTGCAAAATACTTTTCTACAAGGACAGCACTTTTTATTGATTCTTTATTAATCAGACCTGATTTAGCACAGAACAAATGTATATTTAAAACTTGTTAATTTTAAAGTTAGATAGAAAGTAGAACAGTAGGCGTGATGTAATAAAAAAAAACAGTTGATGGGTAGAAAAAAAAAGAGAATGAGCTATGTAGGCCTTGCCACCTCAGTTAAAAGCTGAAATAATATTACTGTGTATTGCTTCTGCGTTTGCACTGCATTCTCAATATATATACGTTTGAAACCTGACAGTAGCATCTAACTCAAGTTTATTTACACTAAAATTGCTGTAGCGAATTTAACACATCAGAGAATAATAAGAGTTATGTAACAGTGTTGTTTATTATTTCTAAGCGTGACTTTTGTCTGCCATATGTGTGTGTGAGAGTACTCAATCAATACACTATGTATCGCAGAACATGTCAGTTTAGACTAGCTGCAGGACATAGGCTATTAAACATTTACCTCGTAGGTCCGTCGCCTGGTGTTGAGCAGTACGTTCCGGAGTCCAGTTGAATTATTCATCAACGCTACTTTGCGAGGCAAGTCTGTTCCGGTGTAGTCCAGTTGAAATATACATTTGCGCTACATTGAGAAGCAAGTCTGTTCCGTCGCCCAGTTTGAGATATTCATCAGCCCTAGTTTGAGAGGCAAGTATGAGTACACAATCGATACGTTATGTATCGCAGAACACGTTCAGTTTTGTTGCAGGACATATTTTATCACAGAATTAAACGTTTTGTCCGTAGGTTACCTCGTGGTTACGTGCAGTACTTTATGTCAAATCTACCAGTTGAGAGGTCCTTCAGCGCTATTTGAGAAGATGGAGTCTGCTAGTACTTCTTCCATGATTCAGCGACATGCATTGCAATGCAGTTTCTGTGATCACATGTTTGCCTATCGTAGGAATGTCCTGCGGCATGAACTCGCCTGTTCCCTGAATCCTTTCAGGGATATACCAAAGAATATGTGTCACAGGTGTGGTGTGTTGTATGCTCGCACTGATAAACTTGCCGGTCATCTGGCAACATGCGCAGGACAGATTATGCATACTACGTCGATCTTCTGTACTTTCTGCACTGAGCACTTCAACTCTACTGAAGCTTTTCGTCGTCATGTACATGGATGCTGGGCGAATCCTGATTCTAAAAAAAAATGGAATGTGGGAACTGTAGCAGACAGTTTACTCGAGCAAATAATCTGCGCGCACATAGCGTTAAATGCAAAGGCATCGGCGCTCCACCACCGGTGAGGAGAGCTCGACTGACAGCAGCGCAGTCAGAGTCCATACCAGCCTGCAGTATTGCTGCCGCGGGAAGATCTCGCAGGAGGTCCGTCATCGTCAGTGGTAAGTGCAATGCATACGGATTTGTGGAGACAGAGAGAGCATTTCAGGGTATCATGAAGACTTATGTTGCAGAGAACACTTCAAGTGAAGCAGATGATATTTGCAGTTATCTTGTAAGAATAAAAAACAACATTATTGGACACTTAGAGCAGGAGATAAAAGATCAGGGTGCTGTTAAATTTAATCTTTTTCTTGAATGCATTTATGGAAAGCTGTAACCTCACGACTCCGAGACCTGTCATCGTGCATTCAAGACGAAGAACGTCCCACTCTACAATTCCGATGATATTGAAGATGCTGTGTCGGTGGCCATAGTGAAGATAAGTCTGAAGAAGGATGAGTACATGGGCAAGGGCAGTGGCTGGACCCTCATATCTCTGAGACGTATCCAGCTAAGTGTTAACAAGCTTGACACATTGAGAGCTTCCTCATGCATCGCCCTAACTGCAAAATTTAAAGCCAAGGCAGCTATTATTAACCCATGTAACCAAGATCAACAATGCTTCAAATGGGCCCTCCTGGCCAGATATGTAGAGGGTGGGAATCCTGCATGTGTCAACCAGCGATATACTGACCTGGAGGGGAGATTCAACTTCAGTGGAATATACTTCCCCACTCCTCTGCGCCAGATATCAACGTTTGAGAGGAACAATCCTGGTGTAAGTATTAATGTTAATGCTCTAGACGAACAGCAGAAAGTGGTACCCGTACGAGTGTCGAAAGAAGAACAGGCTGAGCACTTCGACCTGCTGCTTCTGATGATGACCAGCAAGAATTCCCATTAATGTTTCAAATCTAATTTCTCAAGACTGGTAGGTTCCCAAGTGACTAGCTATGAACATACAGTCATTTTCTGTAAAATATGTCTCAAGGGGTTTGATGATAGGCTATGAGTGTCAGGGATGTCTGGTGCTGCGACGCTAGCTGAAAACCAGAGATACTACAATCATCACTTTGCAGTTCGTGCTGACATGCCCCAATTAGAGAATGNTGCAATCATCACTTTGCAGTTCGTGTTGACATGCCCCAATTAGAGAATGACAAGCCTCCTGTGTTGAAATTTCAGAACTATCAAAACACTGATAAGGTACCTATAGTGATATATGCTGATTTTGAAGCATTGTTGGTACCAGTTCAGTCATGTCAGCCAAACCCTGAGGAGTCGTACACCTATAGCTACCAAAAGCATGAACCATACAGTTATGGTATCTATGTCCATGTAGATAACAACATCATACCAGCCTCCATGAAAGCTTGTCTATCTACCGATGTGATATTGTACCTACGAGATGATGCAGCACAGAAATTCATGAAGGAAGTTGTTATAATTGGTCATCTAGTGAAGGATATATATGCCCAGTCCATACCTATGCAACCACTAACTTCTAACGAACATACTGACTATTCTCTAGCTACCAACTGCTATCACTGTTCCAGACCCTTCAATATCAATAATCACAATGTTCATGATCATAATCATTTTACCTGCAGCTTTATCAATGCGGCATGCAATAGCTGCAACTTGCTCCGTCGTCACCCCCCGATATTGCCAATCCTATTCCACAATTTATCATATGATACTAATTTCATTAAAAAATATCTTGGTTATGATTCACAGAATGTCTTCATTATTCCCCACACATAGGAAAATCTAATCACATTTAGCAAAATTTTAGACGGTAGATTCTCAATTCAGTTTATAGATACATTCAGATTCATGTCGGCCAGCCTCGCAGCACTTGCGCAGAACCTTCCTTCACGTGGGTTCAATACAACAGCAAAATTCTTCACTGATGAACAGTTCAAGTTGGTTAGTAGGAAAGGTGTCTTCCCCATATGACTATGTTAGTACATAAGGTAGAAACTCGTCGAGCTACAGCTACCATAAATTACAGCCTTTTACAACCGCCTAACAGGATGTAACATTAGTGAAGTAGATTATCAGTATGCCCAAACTGTATGGTCAACATTTGGTGGTCGTACACTGCAAGATTACTCTGAACTGTACCTTAAGACCGATGTGTTACGGTTATGTGATGTATTTGCGAATTTCCGGGAGCTGTGTCTCACTACATACGGTCTTGATTGTGCCCGATATGTGAGCGCCCCCAGATTTTCATTCGACGCGATGCTATGCAAGACCCGAGTCGAGTTGGAACTGCTCACAGATAATGAAATCCATCTCTTTCTCGAGGCAGGTATCCGGGGAGGGGTAGCCCAGTGTATTAGACGGCATGTAGTAGTAAACAATATGAATTTTCCTGAGACATATGATGCCAGCAAGCCTTCTACATACGTCCAGTATGTAGATGCTAACAATTTATATGGACAGGCGATGTCCTTACCATTACCATATAGCGGTTTCAAATGGGTCGGTACAAATATTGATGTTATGAGCGTACCGGACGATGGTGATGTTGGATACATATTGGAGGTTGATGTAGACTACCCTACCACACTCCATGATGAACATAAATATCTGCCATTCCTGCCGGTAAATGAGTGTCCCCCAGATCTAAACAAACCAAACTTATAACTACCCTTGCGACAAAGATAACCTATAAAGTTCATTACGTTAATCTCAAGCAGGCATTAGGTCTTGTGTTGAAGTTGAAGAATATACATCGGGTGCTTCAATTCAATCAGAAGTCATGGCTGAAGCCATATATTTAAATCAACACAGAGAAACGACAGGCAGGAACAAATGCATTTGAGAGAGACTTTTTTAAGCTCATGAACAATGCGATGTACGGCAAACTCACGGAGAACAAACGTAAACGTCAGTGCATGGAACTTGCGTGTTGGGATCGTCGTGCAAAGAAGCTTATCGCTAAACAGGCTTTCAAATGTAGAACAATATATAATGAAAAATTATCTTTGGTAAAATTGGAACATGAATGTATTATATTTAATAAGCCAACCTATGCAGGGTTTGCTGTACTTGACCTATCCAAAACGTTAATGTATCGCTTTTACTATGATATAATGAGAGCGCGGTATGGCAATGATGCGAGTCTGGTATATACAGACACCGATTCCTATATTATGGAGATGGCATGCAGTGATTTCTACAGTGACCTTAACTCAGACCCCACACTTTTGTCAGAGTTTGATACTAGCTCCTACCCTCCCACTCATCCCTGATACTCAACTGCCAACGCTAAAGATATTGGTAAATTTAAGAATGAGTGTCGTGGCAATGACATGGTAGAGTTTGTTAGTCTGAGGGCAAAGCTTTATGCATATATATATGTCACTATAAAGTAGTAAAGCGAGCGAAAGGCGTGCAGAAGAGTGTTGTTAAGAATATTATTACCTTTAAAGATTATAAATGTGTCCTAATGTCATAACAGGAAATGTGAGTACAGGTCAATAGTATTAGATCATACCAGCATGATTTATATACTGAACGTACCAGCAAGTTGGCCCTTTCTTGGATGGATGATAAGCGAAAGATCCTGGACGATACAATACATACTCTCCCCTATGGTTATAATATTACATGAGAAGGCATATCTGGGACAGACGTCTTTGGGAGGCCATGATGTGTAGCAGGAAACAGTTCATCTCCTCAGGTTAAGCGCTTTTATTTCTCATGTATCATACTGATCTTGGAAAGTATGCTGGCTGGTAGCATACTAGAGTTCATGTAATTCTTGTCAGATATTGTAAGCTATATATCCGTATATTTGCATAATTTTAGTCATTGGCAAGAAGCGCAGGTCGTTGTTACCTTCGCAACGGTTAACATATCATACCTGACAAAAGCTCTACATATGTATATATTCGCATAATTATTATTTATAAAAAAATTTTCTAGTCATTTGCAAGTAGCGTGGGGTGCTAATATATTGACTTTATTAATTTTCACTCATATGTTCCTATGCTCTCTTTTAGGTTGTGATCTTCCATTAGAAACATCATAAGCAACATCATACTTGTAACCTTATCTTCAGTAGTAACTTTCCTATGCTGTCATCTATCTGTACGTTCCTTAGTCCGCTTTGCTTTCTTTAGGAGGGTTGTTTTCATTTTCGGCATTGTAACCCGCCTTTACACTATATTTATATCATTATCAATTGGTAATGCCATAGGAATAGTGTACTGCCCGGTCCCAAGCTTGGGACCCATCTGCATGCTAATGCTGATGGTAAGTGGGAGGGCAAAGATTCTAAGGGTAAGTGGTGTGTGTATGTGTGCTCATGTGTGCGTGCATGTATACCTATGTATATGCATGTATGTTGGGTGTTCTTGTGTGTGCATGTGTGTATACATATGTATATGCATGTATGTTGTGTGTGCTCATGTGTGTGCTCGTGTATACATATGTATTCTTGTGAATGTTGGGTATGCTCGTGTGTGGGTGTGTGTATACATATGTATACATGTGTATGTTGGGTGTTCTCGTGTGTGCGCTCGTGTATACATATGTATACATGTGTATGTTGGGTGTGCTCGTGTGTGCGCTCGTGTATACATATGTATACATGTGTATGTTGGGTATGCTCATATGTGGGTGTGTGTATACATCTATTTATGCATGTATGTTGGATATGCACATGTGTGCGTGTGTGTATACATGTGTATAAACATGTGTGTTGGGTGTGTGCCTGAGCATGTATCTGTGTCTACATATGCATAAAATATATATATACATACATGTATGTATGGCTGTGCTCATGGCTGTGTGTCTGGATGTGCACTTGTGTGTGTGCGCTCGTGTGAGCGTGTGCGGGTGCGTGCCGTCAACCCAACTGCACGTCTCTATGGAGCACGAAGCAAAATAATATCATCATGATTTTAAAAAAAAAATTATTTGGGTGGTGTCAAAGTTACAAAATTTTTTTTTCAGTGCCGCCCTGCCATCAACCCAGCCTCACATCTCGACGCAGCGCTGCCTCACACATCCTCCTGTTACGATTTCGCGCACTACGTCGACCTCCCTCCACTCCCCGATAGAGGTAACTCAGGTTTGCGTGCATATATTTCTTTTTTTTTAAGAACAGCGCTGGGCATCGCCGACACAGCACGACGCATATTCTATTGTTGTTAATTATTTGAGGAGTTACTAATTTTTTTTTCTGCGCAGTCAATTAGGTTACGACGCCTGGCGTTCCACGACGCCTGCTGTAAACATGTCGACGAGGTTCAGCCGCGCGGTTCCCATATCCTGCCGTCACCCAGGTCCCCCGATGTCGACGACCTGCCATCATCCAGGTCCCCCGATGTCAACCTCCTGCCATCACCCAGGTCCCCCGATGTCGAACTACTGCCGGCACCCAGGTCCCACGATGCCGACCCCCTGCTCGTCGACAGAGGTGAGTTACTAACATTTCAGAATATTGCCGAGGCTGTCTGGTGTTCCAGAATATCGCCTCGTTGACAGAATACGTTTTTAAGAACATTGCCAACGCGGCCCAGTGTTTCAGAAAAGCGAAACACCTACAGTGCGCGGCGCAGAATCTAGTGTTTCAGAACAGCGCAACGTCTACAGTGCGTGGCGCAGAATAATGTGTTTTAATTTTTTTTATTTAAATGTAATTACTTTTTTTTTTCAGCACTGCCAACGAGGTCTGGCTGAACATCTACTTCCAGCTGTGAACGTGTAACCAGACGCCGAACACTGGAACATTGCCAATGTTGTGTGGTGTTTTAGAACAAAGCATCGCAGGGTAACATTTTTTTTTAGAAAACTGACGACGCAGTCTGGTGTTTCAGAACAGTGCGGACAGTACGCTATGCAGATATAATGATTTTTTAAAATAATTGTTATGTGACTAATTTTTTTTAGCGCCGTCAACTGTAGTTAGGATAGAGAGAGGAGGGGGGCAGACTGGACGTCTCTCCCTGGTGTAGCATGCAGTTGTAGATCAGAAAAAAAAATTATTTAAATATGATGTCAGTTTTTTTTTTTAGCCAGCACACAGTGCCGAGCACCGGACGTGCAGTCAGCAAGAAACAGAGCCGAACGTCTATCGTGCAGTCGACCAGCTGACATAAATTCTCCCTCGCTGACAGAGGTGAGTCACTTACATAGCCGACACTGCCTGGTGTTTTAGAACAGCGCAACGCCGACAGAGCGTGATGTAGATTGCCACGATTTTATTAAAAAGAATTATGTTTATGTTATCAGTTTGTTTTTTTTTTCAGCACTGACGAGCCGCACAGCGCTGACCCCCACTCACCTACAGAAGTGGGTTACTAACATTAACGGTGCAAACTGATGTTTCAGTACAGCGCAACACCAGCCAGGAACAGTGCCGAACACCACCTGTCATGAAGCCAACCAGTTGTTGCTCTTAGTCGACGATAGATTGCTTTCGAAAGCAGTCGGGCAATCATATAACGACTGTTTTAATCCTCTTTTATTTACAATGTAAAAAATTATTTTAATAAAATGTATTATATTAATTAGTTTTTTCTAGATTCCTTCAGCTGTTAGCTTTGATTACAAGTAATTTAAAAACATCATGCAGCAACCTCAATACTGTCAGTACGAGAGCATTGTGTGATGACACACACACACAC